>JAODGC010000004.1:4505412-4598853 GCA_027574925.1 Ecitoglossa quadriceps
CTATTAATTGATAGAGCATTAAATTACCTTTTAATAAAGTTATTATATACTAACCTGGTAGTATTTTTAAACAAAATAGTGGCCCGTCAAAGTAAATATTATTCTTCTTTTGCCTTCATTCTTAAGTTTCATATAAATCCTCATAATATTTTAACCAAACAAGATAAAACATCCAGCAAAACGGTAAATAAAAGTACATTTCCCATATTTTCACCCACATGTAAAATTCAATCCTCGCCGGTGAAATGTACTGCATAATATCAAGTCGTAAATGCAAGAAGAACACGATGAAGTCAAGAAAACCAAGTATACTCAAGCAACATGAAACGATATCGCACTCGCTTCTTGCGTGCATTACATATTCCTCCGCATGTGCCCGCACTTCAAGAAAGTAGGAGTGTTGGTTTCGGTGAGTGGTCGCGGTGTCTTCGCGTCGGGCGCAAGACTTCCGGTCAGCCGGCGCGGCGGAAGCACGCTTCGCGAATCAACAGTCGACCAAACAAAACCAGTCCAGTCTAAGACCACTTAAAGCAAAACCGAAAAAATATTACACACATTACGAATACATTGAGAAACGTCCCAAGTCCTTACGGAGCTCAAAAAACGAGGAATAGAAGGAATAAAAAGTAAGAATTATGTATTAGGGTAGAAGGGCAGTTGCATTTCGGTGAGCACTTGAAATATGACGCAGCAAGGGAAACCAGTCAAAGCAATTATTTGTAACGCAATAATACAATAATGCCACTGTCTACGAGATTATTCGTTAGTGTAATGAGGGGTGGCGATTATTATTTCAAGCCAGCCGAGACATTTTACGACGTTCAAGGCGCAAGCGCATTTAATGGTCATCATGGCAGGGATCGTTAATCTTTTTTTTTTTTCATTAGATCTGAAAGGGTATTTTTTAGGTTTTATGGTGGCACTTACAGCGGTACATGAGCACTTGTTAGTGATGAGTTTTTATATCTGACCATAACCGAAATTCGACGCTTTGAATTAAATTTGAAAGCAGACTTTACAACGAAGAAATTTCATAAATGAAAGAAGTAATTTACTTTGCTATTTACGGAAAAATTAGCTTTTCATGTTATACATCATTTGAAAGCTTAGAAAAAACTCTTTATGTAGAATTTTACTTTGAATTTCTTTTTATAATTCTTAAACGCTTATAAAGCGTCAAAGTTGCTAAAAGTGTTTAAAGTATTGAAGGTAATCCATCTTTTTAAATTTAACTAAAAATTGACAAAAAATATGTTATTGTTGCAAGCGGTACATTATAAAGTGGAAGATTTACTTTTATAATAAATTTATATAATAATTATAGCATGATTAGTTTATTTATAATTTGACATCAAAGGTGACAGATTATTCAAAACAAGTTTTTAATCTGACTCAAGTTGTCACTGAAATTAACCTCAAAATTTACTCTCTTTAGTTGAATATTGCTTCAGAAATGAAAAAAAAAGTTTGTTCTACGTCATAGTTTATCAAAACCACAAGTTATCAAAGTTTTTCTTGATAACTTGACTCTATAGAATAATATTCTCAGCCTGATTTTCAATTCTTCATTTTTTCTTTGTAGGAAAATGTTCACATTACATAATTTTGCTTCTTTTAATACCGGTTTATTTATTCTACTTTAGCCTAAAGTTTGTTACAATTTGTACAATACCAATGAGTATTTAATATCATCATTTGGTTATCGGCAGCCAACCAAATGCATTTAAATAATAATGAGTGTTAACGCAAGCAAACAGTTAATATTAATATCCTCATTGTTTGATACTTGTAAAAAGCTTTTGAATTGCCTAAATTAATACCTTCTGCTCTATCTTGCTTATCATCAGTAATAAGCAACATCCCTTCATATTAAAAGTAAGTCTTAATTGTGTGCCGTTCTGCTCTAAACAGTCTTGAAAGGTGTACAAAAACTTTTTATTTGTTTAATTAAATCGGACGTCAGGTTTGGAGTTATTTTTTGAATTTCGTAAAGCAGCAGCTGAAAATCAGTCGCACATGCGTGCAGCGTTTTAAAAAATCATCCCGCACATCTGCCGGCCATGATTTCGTAAAAAAACCATGGACGTGAGCATTGGTTACCTGTGGTATGACACCGGGCACAAAATCGACGAGCAACACGAACATCCCCAATCATAAGTTCGGAAAAATCAGCACATCTCGTTTTAACTTATCTTGGACGAGTGTTGTTGACGATGGTGAGAACCCTTCTACTACTTCCACTACCTTCATGAGATTAAAGAAAAGGAAGGCATTTTAGAAAGAAACCAATACAAGAAGCTCTTTTCTACTTCATTCTACCTCAGTCTACTTTGTAGACTCTACTGCGTACTATGATCTCCTCTTCTGTTCTTTTCTCTTTGGTGGTAAGCAGCGAGTAGGGAAAGGGTTCAACCTAACGGGCAGACAACTGTCTGTGAAATCACGACCGCATCTGGTCCGCAGGTGGTGGCGGTTGTAGACGGACATTGGGGACATGGGAATTGGCTGAGAGCGCTGAAGACGCTTTGGGAAAAGTTCTGCGTGCAATGCAGGCAGCAAAGACTTTCAGCTGGCTTCTGACTTAATTGTTCTTCCATTGATTGGAGCAGATAATCAGATTATGATGAGGATAGTAATGATTTATTAAGATGGTATCATTTTTATTCCAGATTTTGACCAAAAAAGACATAACAAAAATATCATTATTTGAACCCATACCATTTGCATAATATAAATTATATATAAATAGAGTAAATCGCAAAAAAAAGTATGGTTTACTCTTTTATAAATACAATTTATTTGGAGTAAAAGAAAAATTTCGTTTGGCCACAATTAATTATTTAAATTAGTGGATTCTGGAACACTTTGATATTTCTTCTTATTTTGGTCACTTGAAAAGTGCAATAAACAATATGAAAATGTTTAGATAAAGTTTGGTTATTGTTCTTCAAAACACACTTTTCTCAATAGAAAAATAATGGTTACTTCTTTTACAATTAATTCTTTAATAACAGTTTCTTGACGCAAAATTTCTCCTCTCACTAAAAAATTAAATAAAATTCCGTATAAAACATTTTCCTTCAACTAACTAAATAATAACACATATACTTTGTTATTACATCATATTTTCAGGCTCAAAATAGAGTTCAATTTTTCAAGTATTTTAAGCTTGATTTCCACCTGGTTTCCTGATCTTTTCACATCTCCCCATCAAAGGGAATCTGATTTTTATGATAAATCATACTCCCTGTATTTATCAACAACCACTACCCCGCAAAAAGAGCATCTGCACCATGTGTAAACTGCATCTTGAACAAACCATAAAAAAAATCGCTCCCACAACCACCACACCTTCACCCAACTGCACTCAAAGCATGGCACCTTGGCACATGTTGTCGAAATCTTTTGGGAAAAAACCTCGCGCATCTGTCCTACACCATCATCCACCATACACCCTCAATGTGCATATTGCATTCAAGCCACCCACTCACCTAGTGTATCGGCATTTGAATACACCTCCGATCTTGGGAAAAATACCTGTTGCAAGTGTAGCAACTGTTGCAAGCTCGGTGCGCGTCTATTGTAAAACTGATTCCAAACACATTTGCCGATGCATTTACCTGCGCTGCCGAGTACCATAGACAAGGTGCTAGAAAATTCAATTGAGGGTAGTTCCCACCCGAATCGCCAACATGTGTCTACAGCATGACGTATTCAAATTTTATGGCGACGATCTCGATTTATATCTTTACCCATGCAAGATGCACACGTACTTGGACGAAATGAGGTTATGGTATAGAAGAGAGAATGAAAAACAAGTTTGGGGATCATCGTTGTCATAAACGTATGCAGCGCATTCTCAAGGTGTTTGGATAATGTTTATTATCGTGCAACGATCCTTTGCGAACGTTTATTATCGTTTACTATCTTTAAGTGCCTTTAACTTTCTTCTACAACCGCCCACTCTGTGATTTTGCAGCCTAAGAAGAAAAGCCACGTCTGGTGTTTGGTAAAAATCAGCAGAGACTACAATATTTGAAAATTCTACGAAATACAGCATCGTAAAATTGGGCAAATCATTACTCCATGTAATGAGTATATAGTAAATAAAACAGGTTAAAATAATCTAGAATTTTGAGCAAGAACAAATTGAAAATCTCCACAAAACACGAATTGTTAATCTTAGCCTACCTAATATTGTTTAAAATAACTTGAAATCGATTGAATCGATTCCGTAAGAATCGTTTTTATTTATCTCTAACATTTTCCGTAAAAAAAGAAAATAAAAAGTACCAAGAAGTTTTTAATTTATTCTATCATAATTTGTTCTTATTTTGAAGCACTTTGTGATATATTTGTACGAAAAATCGAAGAAAAACGTTAAAAATTCTCCTTTTTGCTACGTTTCAAATTTCATCTGGCTTAAAACCATCAGAAAAAGTTTGAATGGAAAGAATTCTATTTAATCACTTCAAATAATCTTCGATTGAACAGTGCAAAAAGAATTCAACTTCAAACTTTGATTTAATCCACCGAGTGTATTATGATTTCCTTATGCTTCTTTTAACCTTTGAATTCGCAAAGATTTTTCTTCTTTTCATCGAGTTTTTTCCTTTTCTTTCAATGCATTTCAATGCATCGATTTAAATCGATTGAATCGATTCCGTAAGAATCGTTTTTGTTTATCTCTAACACTTTCCGTAAAAAAAAAAGGAAATAAAAAGTAAAACACCTAAAGTTAGGTCTTAGATATGAAACTTAAAATCAAATCATAAATTTGACATAAAAAAATTGCGGTATACTAAAAGAGAAATCAAGCCTAATCCATTGAAAAAACCAACTAACAAGTTCACAAAATATATTATAAAATGACACTAATATATTTAAATCAAATTGATAAATGTACAAAGATATATAATCTAGTGTAAGATCTGAAATTAAATCTAAAACCTCCAAATGCTCCTAGAAATTAGAATACAATTGTATCTCAGCATTTCCTCTATTTCCCTTAAACCAACCAACAACTCCTAGTTCCAACTCAACTTCACTTTGTCTTTAGAAGTGTGTAAAGTATAATACGTGGTTCAGTTGCTCCTCATTACAATTAACGCGATAGTAGTACCTAGTCTAATTGGAATTTAAATTCAGTTTTACACAGCGACTACTTTATTTCTCACAGAGTTAATTAATTCCGATTAATTTGCTTTATTTGTTT
This sequence comes from Ecitoglossa quadriceps, assembly GCA_027574925.1. Lineage (NCBI taxonomy): Eukaryota > Metazoa > Arthropoda > Insecta > Coleoptera > Staphylinidae > Ecitoglossa > Ecitoglossa quadriceps. The sequence goes on from JAODGC010000004.1 coordinate 4,510,628, forward strand.
TTCATATTTTCTAGAAGTTGTAAGACGCGATGAAGTAATATATCCAAGTAATAGAGATGATTATAGATCAAGTAGATAAATAGATATGAGTTGAGGTACTTAAATGGATGCCAAATGCATTCACTTAAGCTTAACTTTCAAGTTTATGTTGCAGTTGGAATTTTCGCACGCATTTTGGTTTGGACTTTTTCATATGTGGGAGAGTAAAGAGATATGTATTTTGTGAATGTGAGAAGATAACATGAAAACTATTCGAATAAATGTAAAATATTATATGCCTTATGGTATTATTTTCCATTGAATAAAACGTAGAAATTCGTCGATAAAAATAATACTGATATGAAATCTCCTATTAATGAACCTAAAAAAAATCTAGTAGCGATCATATTACTGTACTTTACTGATTCAGTTCGGCTATCAACATCACCAGATTAGATTCCGAGAAGAATCAATTGGAATCTCGTAATCTCTTCTTATGCACAAACTAAACAAACCACATCGGTATGAGATCAGAGAGTTTGATGGCAGCACAATTTAAATACAATCAATTGAATAACTTGGGATCTACTGGGTAGATTTTCATGTAATTAGTACCAAATTATTCAGAATTTAACGTTCTATCATTTATGACATACCTAGAAATTTTTAATTTTTTATTAGGTAATTAGAGATGTTATATTAAAAGTGAAAAATTACTTGGATAATTCTTATTAGTGTCATGTCCAAGATAATTATAAAATACTCGGGAAAGATCTAGCAATGCTTTTTAGTAGATGTACAGGTATAGAACCTTTAAGAATCCCTGCGTTTTTTGTATGCTGAAAACGTAAACAACTCTTGTTAAATTCATTCCTAGCTGACCACAGTCCATGCAGCAAAACAATAACATTCTAAACTATTCTAGAACAATTGTAGTTATTTTTCTCGCCGCGGAGAACAGCACAATGCAGGCCCACTTTTCTGGAACGAAATTCAAAATAGATTTTCATGACATTTTTAAATATCTTGGGATCTACTGGGCGGATTTTCATCTAATTGGTACCAAATTATACAGAATTTAACGCTCTATCATTTAGGGTTTAGCTAAAAATTCTTAATTTTCTAGAAACTTGTTTTTAATTGAACTTTTAATTTGGAAATTAGAGGTGCTATATTAAAGGTGGAAAATTACTTGGATAATTCTTACTAGTGTCATGTCCAAGGTAAGTATAAAATACTCCGAGAAGATCTGGCAATGCTCTTTGGTAGAGGTACAGATATAGAACCTCTAAGAATCCCTGCGTTTTTTGTATGCTGAAAACGTAAACAACTCTTGTTAAATTCATTCCCAGCTGACCACAGTCCATGCAGCAAAACAATAACATTCTACACTATTCTAGAACAATTGTAGTTATTTTTCTAGCCGTGGAGGACAGCACAATGCAGACCCAATTTTTGGGAACAAAATTCAAAATAGGTTTCATGAATATTTATATAACTTGGGATCTATTGGGTAGATTTTCATAAAATTAGCATCAAATTAAAGAGAATTTAATGCACGATACTATTTTCTTTGATAAAAATTTATTTGAAAGCTTAATTAATAAAGTCAATTCACAACATATTAATGTTAAACAAACATCTGCATTGCCTTTTTTACTCACATGCTCATTCCAATTACATTTTTTTTGCCATCCTTAATTTCTAATCCCTGCTGGGCATGCATCGCATCCAACCAAATTAAAACCCGAATTTATTTCATTAATGCGCACACATGTCTTGTCAATCTGCAGCCCATCAGGTAACATCGCAACATGCCAGATTGAAAAGACAGATGCAACGAGTTAAACAATACTAGCAGAGGCATATAAAAAGTCCAAATCAATAAAAAAGAGGTAAAACGATTCAAAAGAGAAGGAAATCAAAGGGTAAGACACCTAGGATCCATCAACTAAGATTAGAGAAGTTCAGCTGGTGCAATCTAGAGAAAAAACAGTGAGAACATAGAAGATGAAAAGAAGAGAAACGACAAGGTGAAGAAACGATGTAAAAGGTGAAACAATAAAATGCATTGAAAGAAAAGGAAAAAAACTTTATAAAAAGAAGAAAAGTCTTTGCAAATTCAAAGGTCAAGAGAAGAATAAGGAAATCATAATACAGTCGGTGGATTAAATCAAAGTTTGACGTTGAATTCTTTTTGCACTGTTCAATCTAAGATTATTTGAAATGATTAAATAGAATTCTTTCCATTCAAACTTTTTCTGATGGTTTTAAGTCAGATGAAATGTGAAACGTAGCAAAGAGGAGAATTTTTAACGTTTTTCTTCGATTTTTCGTACAAATATATCACAAAGTGCTTCAAAATAAAAACAAATTATGATAGAATAAATTAAAAACTTCTTGGTAACTAATATTCTCCATACTAATTTATAAACATATCTTTGATGAAATAATTACACTTTTTTTTAAATATTAAGGAGTCCTTTAAATTAATGTATTATTCATATTACTTGCTGTTTTCTCATGCTGAAATTGCTGGTTTATCAAATTCCTTTTAATTCCTCCATTGTAAGCTCCGTTAAAATATAAAAAAACATGTTAAATTTACATGCGCGTTCAAATATTCCTTAACTTTCTCAGCGTAAGTCCAAAGGGAATTATAATAACAATAAATAAAGGAAACTTTAAAACTCCCTTCGTAAACATATCATTACATTACAACTGAATTAAGTATACATTTAAACTCATTTAAATCAAGTTGCATTGTCCTGTATTCTTTTGCTTCAAGTTATACAAGAACGCAATTTGCGTATTCGTGTCTTCTGAACTTAAATAAAAAGCAAGGAACTGTTAAAATTTCTATTCTGCCGGCTGTTACTTCTTGACATGATTGCCACTTACTTATTACTTACATTCTTTTGTTTCGTATTACCATTACATATCGGTGGTATACTGCTCTACTTCCGTGTAATTATTCCGAAAAAGAAACGAGCACCACTTTGTTGCACCCAATTTGGAACTTTTTTTAATTTACCTATATCACGCTATCTTCCACAATCTGAATATAATTAACTTTTACCAAGTGAATTACGCGCTGGTATTGCACACGTCCATAAATAAGCAGGTAACCACTATTTTCACATTGATTTCAATTCAAAGTGGCTTAAGTTGAGTCCATCAAAGCAATTTGAAGCTTTTGGAATACAAGATATTCATATGAATGCACTAAAATCGATCCATCTCTGAGGTATTTGCGTCCGTCTATAAATACCTACATCGAATCGTATCCGAATTGTTTTGACAATTGCGCTAATTTTGGCACGACGATCACACAGCCTACGATGTAGAATGTTGCTGGAAGTTGATGCAGGTTGTATTCCTTGAATCAACTGCAGATGAAATCAACACGGAATTATCGACAATGTTTCGCGGCTGAGTAATGTTAATATTTCGCACGATTCTGCGGTTTCTACATCCGCGACGCGACGCCGCGCGTGGTCAACACTGAGCACGCTAGTATGCTGGCGATGCGTCGCGACGCTGGGCGTCACGTGGCCAGACGCGTATAAATTTAGATACGGATGGAATTAAAAAATACGCCGTCGGTCACGAACAAGTGAGAATGAAGTTAACTTTGTTCAAGTGAAAGGAAATTGCAATTTTTACGCACGAAACATGGCATTTGACTATAAAAATGTATAAATATTAAGAAAACAAAATTGTAATTGCAGTGAGATCAAATTAATTCAAATCATAAATGTGAATAACTTTAAATCCAATCAAGGTATTTTCTCCAAACAAAGCTAAACCAACGAATGATGAACTCTTCCATACAGTAATCCCAATAAAACAAAAGCAACTTCAACTATAATGTTGCACTTAACATGATTCCCAAGCAATTGACTAGTAATCCTTTACATTAACCCCAATTAACATCCAGTAAAAATTATAAAACATCAATTAATCGTGCATCAATACCATTTACGATAACTTAATACCCAATATCACTTAAAACTCTCCAATTAACACACATTTCCTCTTCTAACAAATAAAGTAAAGCTAAGAAAATGCTATAAAGCAAATATAATTAGAAATCTTCCGCTTCCAGTCAATTTGTCACCGTTCATCTCTCATTGTACCCACTCTACTTCTGCTTTTTTTCAACAATAACAATAGGGATAATAAATATTTCCTTCCCTTGCCGTACGCCACATCAATGGGAAATTTCCTCGCGATGAACTGTTACAACTGTTACAATTACACATTATAACATTTACATTATAGCACAAATTACGCCGCCGTGTCTTCCTCCTTGGACTGCTTTGAGAAACGCAGGTAGCTGGCGACGGTAACTGGCTAAATTGCAAAACGCCACAGGCACAGAAAATTGCAAATAGAAAGTACGGTGCATGGTGCAGAGAGTACAAATTGCACTCATCACTGCATCCATCATGGGAAAATGGCGCGCTGGCGGAAATAAGCGCTCCGTTATTATTGTGCATATCATAATCGTGATGGGTAATTATTTTATTAAGTTCTCCAGTTCCAGTGTAAAAAGTAAACAAAGACATGACCAAAGAAACATCATAAAGTGTTGACTTGAACTCAGTGTATTCATAATCAACATAATCATATTTCACATGCAATATTTTTCTCAACTTTCCTTTCCAATCGTCAAAGAGATGTTAAAAATAACATTGCTTCCTACCATTCCTATTCAATGAAATACATTCAAGTGATCTTAAGTTTCCCCGTCCTTGCATCCACTTCCAGCTACATTAAAATGACAATATGATGTGGATGGTGATCCTGATGTGTTGGCATCACTTGGTAGTGGTACTGGAAGCGGTTTGGCAGGTTTCCTGGGTTTATACGTCCCCCTAGACCCTACATTGGCAGGAGGCCCACTTGGTTTCAATCTAGGTCTACCTGGACCTCGACGATGAGCAGAGGTGATACTACTGGATGAAAGACTAGGCATAGTCTGCCACGCGGTGGGTGGTTCGAACCCACCCGCTGGTGAAGAGGTACTCGACGTTGTTGGTTCCGGTGTGGTACTACCTGTTTCTGAAACAATTGAAAAACAAACAAACAATGGAAAAAGTTACAAGAGTGCCTGAGTGTGAAAGTGAGAGTACAAGTGTAAATTGATATTTGCGGCACTTACCGAACGGTGGCATCCGACGAGACCCTCGAGGACGTCCTCGTTTTGTTGATCCACGAGATAAGACACGGTTCTTGTAGCTTGGGGAAAATGAAAACATTTCTGCAACACAAATATTGTTTTATGAATGACTAACACGGTTTTTGAGGGTTTTTTGAACGATTTACTTGATGGTGATTCCCAAGTGTCAATATCTAGAGCACTTCCATCAGTAAAATCATCTGAGTTGTTGACATCCGCTGAGGTTTCACTATGTGGTGAACTCATTACAGAGTCAACGCTAAGCAGTTGATCTTCCATGCCTGCGGCGTCCTCGATTTTGATTTTCACCGTTTTGGAGGCTTCCATTGAAGACTGAAGCTGTTGTTGAAAAACAGCAGCGCTAGAAGCCGCCGCCGCCGCCGCCTAAAAACAATAAACAATACACAATGCAAATTGATGCGCACATTAAGATGATGCAAAAACAAAAAGGCAAAAACAATACAATTTACCTTTTGGGCGTTGGCGTACTTGCGCTTCCGATCCATTTCCCGTAGGTCTTCCATGGCCTTTCTCTCCTCAGCCTTTTGACGATCTAAATTCCATAGTATAACAATTATGCTTTGATTTAATCTCTTTATTTATTAATGGCTTACATTTCATTTCAATTTCTTCATCGTCCAACAGCAAAGACACCACTTCTTTAGGTTTCAAAGTTTCTGGTTTGAAGCTGCCTCCGCTGATAACCAGATTTTGAATCTCCGACTTTTCTCTGGCTCGTTGCAAGATACGTTCTTCAATAGACCCTTTGCAAATAAGTCTATAGACTGTAACTTGCTTCGTTTGCCCCAAACGATGCGCCCTGTCCATCGCCTGCTGATCCACCGTTGGATTCCAGTCGCTGTCGTAAAATATCACCTAAGACGCGGAAACAAAAGATTACAAAATGCCTCCGGCTAGTTATTATCTCACATCAAGCCTGCAGAAATTTTCATTTCAGTTTCCACCCATTAACCTATTGTGCGCGTACACAAAGCGTGGCTATCTATTCAATTTTCCAGCGGAATCTGCGCTCGTCATCGGTTTTCTTTTCGCTAGACTTTCCCATTTTCTCCACATCCGACTTAGTGGCTTATCGCGGCGTCGCCACAGCTGAATTATTTCTTCTAGTTCATCTAACCGGAATAGATAATTCTTCCGACCATAAATTACGACTATTGATTTCTTTTTGTGCTGTTTTTGAACCTCAAGTTGAGTTACTATTTGGAGCAATATAAAAAATACATAAAAGCTTGCGAAAAATTGTCGGCGTCGCTGGACCGCGTGCGAACGAATAAAACTCCCAACATTCCGCGCACGCCGCGACTACATCCAAAGACAAAAAGATTTTCAGCATTCCTACAGACCCAAAATTGTACAAATTTGTTTCACGACACACTGCACAGTTTTCTCACCACGAGAATCTGAAAATGCTTCCAAAAACAAAAGAAAACTGGCAAACATTTAAATCTCACTTCTATTAAAGTCTAATAGGAATACAATTTCCTGTACTAGTGGTACCCTTTAAAAACCTCGTTAAGCCCATCAACTTTGATGTGAACATCCGAGCACCTCCTCAATAGGATAATGCACGTGTACAAGTAGGCACTGCTTTCAATACCCCCAAAGACTGAGTCGGATAATAAGCCGGAAGCGACCGGATCAGGGACGGCACAGCCCGTCGTGCCATTTCCTGCCGCCTCATATCGTACACGTGTTCGCAACGGTGTATATTGCGAGTGTGCTCAGGTCTGATACACACTTTTCATGCACCCCATATATATTCCTAGACATCTTAACACCCAGTGCGTCATACTTAAATTATGTAATTACCTTACGTATACAGTTATTTAGCACGGATCAAGTCGATTCCATCGAAATCTACACCAAAGTTTGATGGAATCGACTTGATACGTTTGTTTCGGTTAGGAAATTCATGCGTAGTGAAAGTTGATATGTTGTGAAGACATTCCAATATGTTTTATAACCCAGAGATGTTCAACTGCTAAGTAGTTAACAAGTTATTTGCATAATTATTCAGGTCGTTGATGAGTAAAATGAATTGTGAAATAATGAAATTTTGACATATTGACTAACGCTTTAGAAACTCGTGATACGCAAAGTTTATCTCTGCAAAGGTTTGCAGCCAAACATCTTGATAGATTTCGCCCCCTTTTTGGCATAAAATATCCGCCGGTCGACGGGTAGCAAAAGGAATGCACAAAATGCGACGGAATCGCTGAGAACCGCTCGCTTCTTTGCTCCCAGCGCTGACTCGCATTAGGCGCATGCCGCGAATACGCGCGACGCGAGCGCGCAAAAACACGCCGATAAATCAAGCACATCAATTAGTCATCGCCGGGTTGTGGCAAACATTCGGATCGTCGCCGCCACATCGCCGACGCAGATAATTTACGACTGACTACCCTCCTTGTTGGCGAGATGGGTTGCAATTGCAATCACAATCAAAATCGGCAATCACTGTCAACATCTATCATCAATTACTACTTTAAAACTTACAAAGCTAACAAGTTAATATGAAATTAAAAAGAAACACTTACTGTGTCCGCTGCAGTCAGATTAATACCTAAACCACCAGCGCGCGTTGATAACAAGAAGACAAAAATGTCGGTCCTGGCTTGAAAATCAGCAACCATGTCCCTTCTCTCTGAGATTTTTGATGAGCCATCAAGTCGCATGTATTTGTGATGTCTATGCCACATGTATTCCTACGAAAAACCACAACGAATCAATTAAACACATCAAAAACTGACATAAATATAGGATCTTACCTCTAAAAGGTCAATCATCTTCGTCATCTGTGAATAGATCAGCACCCTATGCCCATTTTCTTTCAAATTCTTCAGCAGTCCATCCAACACAAACAATTTTCCTGAATCAGTTACCAAAGTCTCCTTATCTGGAATAGTTATATTCGACCAACCAGCCCTGGGTCTTAAAATTTCCACAGGTCCTGAGGGGACCACTAATTTCAAGATATTCTTCCTGGAAATCAGCATCTCCCCAGTTGATTTCTGCCAGAAGTAATTCATTGCCCGCAAAGACCAATCGTCTACGTGCTTCTTGTAGTCATAAGCAGCCCGTCGAGAGTAACAATAAAGAGATGGCAGTTGAGTTGTTACTTTCGGCATGGCACAGAAGAGAAAAGATGGTAGTGTCGTTGGTTCAGATTCAAAAGCCAAAGAAGAACGGTTTATATACGGAAATTCTTCTAATTTCACTTCAGAGTCATTACTTTGAAGACGTTGCGCTTTCAAATTCTTGATTCTTATATTTCTATGCTCAATGGTTTCAGCCATGGAGTGATAACTATGATCTAAATGAGCATACACTACTCTAGATGCAGTATTGCCCCACGTAAAGAGAAGATTACTCAGGGCGTCACTACTGGTAACTTGAGATGGTTGAAAATCTATGTAATTTGCTAAGAGATTCAATTTTTGTGCTGCCGATGCTCGAATAAAATTTCGATCTGTGCGTTTTAAAATGTCAAATCCACTCTTCCACCTGTAATCAATCAACAAATCACTTTAGCATCATAAACATGTGCCAACCTAACAATAACATACAATTCTAAGGTATTCCCACTGAAAATATCGAACATCTCCTTTGAAGACAGCTTCAAACTCAGTGCAAACCTGAATAAACTCATTGGATCGGTGATTGATTGATGAATGTATTCTGGGGTAAAAACAAATTTGTTTTGGAGCTTGTATTGTGTCAATCTGAGAAGGTTTAAGTCATAGACAAGATATGGAATGGTGTAACTTTGGGGTTGTAGATAGATTGGTGATTTGGCATCTCTCCTTTCAAATAATTCAGGATGATTACACACCTAGACAATAAAACACATTTTTGTAATTTAACATACCATCATTATACTTCACTTACTTTACGGAATTGCATGACTAAATTCATTAAACTCGACGTGAAATTCTTATCAACTGAATGGGAATCGCCTCCACCGACAGTGTAATGCAAAAGATCCTCAATATGAATCTTTTGTTTTAAAGCCATGTATAATAAAGTTTGGCGTGTTGTCAAAGGACAATAGACCATAATTTCTATTTTGTCTGAGAGTTCATTTTCCACGTCCTTTTTGATTCGTCGTAACATGAAAGGTTTTAAGATCATGTGCAGCCTTGATAAATGTTCTACAATAAAAATTGACAATTATTATTTCTTTTTAGCAGAAATAAGAATAAATTTACTTTCATCGATGCCAGTTTTATTCTCCGCATGACTCTCAATATCTTTTGAGAACCACTCATTGAATTCTTCATGGGAGTCGAATAAAGTAGGCATGATAAAATGGAGTAAGGCCCACAGTTCAGCCATTGAATTTTGAATGGGTGTACCAGACAACAAAAGACGATTTCTACAGTTAAAACCAAGTAAAGTTTTCCATCTCATACTAAAATCAACAAATATTTATTCATGTTGAAGGCCTCAAAAAAATATTGCTTAGTTGTACCTGCTTGTACTCTTTATAGCTTGTGCTTCATCGAGAACCATGTACTGCCACTTTATTCGATTGAAGTACTTTACATCAGAAATAACAATCTGATAACTAGTGATAACCACATGGAAACCAGATTCTTTGGTGTGTAATGCGTCTTGATTCCAAAACTGTCTTAAAATCTTTCTATCCTGAAATTTTGCATAAAATAGATATTTTCCATAGAATAAGTCACACTTTATGTTACTTACAGTTGGATTCCCCCAATACGGCACAACTTTAAAGACAGATACAAATTTAGCAAACTCCTGTTGCCAATTGTGTAGTGTTGACGCAGGACAAATGACCAAAAATGGTCCCCAAAGGTCTACAAAATCATTAGTACTTAAAGAAATTAATTTGGTTAGTTGTAAGATCAATGAACGTACCTTGCACTTCCGCCAAGTGACTCAAAAAAGCAATACTTTGAACAGTCTTTCCCAAACCCATCTCATCAGCCAGAATTCCACTAATTCCCTGATCATACAAATTAGCCAACCAGTTCATGCCTCTTAATTGGTAAGCCTTTAATGTTCCTTTGAATATTGTTGGCTGGCCAAATTCGCCATCATCAGTGTCCAACGTTTGTCGATCATCGGAATCCTGTGGATCAAATTGTTTTGTCCTTGCGCGTTCATTCTGGAAAGCTTCTTGAGCATTCTTTATTGCTCGGGCTTTCATTACATCACTGCAAAAGCAAATATTTAATAAGTGCGTTCATATCAATAATATGCAACAAATTTTATCGAATGATCCCATGCGGTCCAACTAGAATTTTAATAGGGCGCGTAAGAACTGACCAGTTGTAATCATCGATTGCAGCCAATCTAGGAATCTTCTCCTCATCTAACTGATTTAAAATCCGCAACTGTTCTTCAGGTGAAGAATCTCCGAACTTTTTAGACATGAAATGAGCATATAGTTCAGTTTGAGTGATGAGAAAGTTGAGTTTACGTTGTTGCCGCTTGGCTTCAACAAGTTCATAATCGATTTTTCGTTGTTCTTCAGCTTCTTTTTCGAGTTTGCGACGAATCTCTCTGTCAACGCGCTTGGAACGCTTCCAGTAGGCGAGATTTTCACGTGCAAGTCTTTTCATACGCCACTGTAATTCTTTTACAAGTCTCGCCGATTGTAACTAAAAAAAGACATTCTTTAAAAAAATAAACATTCTTTATTCAAAAAAAAAAGGTAATGTTTGAATATTGCTTAAATATTATCACTACTTTAGGCTCCTACCGCTTTATTTCGTTGCACTTTCTGACACGCAATCGCAATCTTTTTATTCTGCAACAATGCTTCCTTGTGGCGATTAACTTTAGCCCTCTGCTGTTTCCCAACTTCCTTCTTAACCATAATAGAAAACAACTTTCTTCTCCTTGCACACATTCCATCCTCCCAACGTTTCTTAGCTTCCTCAGTTTTAAACTTCTTCTTCTGATTCTTGCCACCTTTCTCTTTGTGTGGCCGAACTGGAGGTTCCACTTTGACTGCTTCCTCATCAACTAAAGTATTCTCCAACTGTTCTAACTCAAAATCAGAGCCATCTCCTTGAGGCTCTTGCACTGCATCCACTACAGTCTGTGGCTTCTTAGTCTCATCATCTCGCTTCCTCTTCACTGCCTTCTGAGTCTTCTTACTCTCTGGATACTTATCAAAATTTGATAATAACCCAGTACCATAATACATATTTTGCTCTAGTAGATCAGTACTAGCATTGGCAGCAATTTTCTTCCTTTTAATATGAAGCTTCATTAGCAGATTTATTTCCTCAGCTGGTGAACTATGCTCAAGCAAACTTTCTTCCTGAAGTATATCAGCAAGCCAAGTACGCTCCATATCATTACACTCTATGTTTATCAGGGGATTTTCACCCATATCACTATCTGAAAGCAGATTGAAAGCTTTTAAAGAGATTTAGAATGATTGACAATTGAATAGTATCATTTTCATAGTGTAATTTGCATACCTTTAAAGTCATCATCATCATCTAGTTTCAAGTCAGAGTCAAATCCAGTCTCTGAATCATCTGATTCATCATAATATGAACTATTATTGAATTCTTCTAGTAAAACTCTCATGTCCAATGCCTTTTCAAGCCTCTTCAGGTGCAGTGGCAAAGCACAGCCTGAAGTAGAGGGCTGAGACCCGTCCATTCTAATTATTTATGTTAAATATACCAGAATTAACACTGGCAAAGATTTGACTATGTTCATACTTGTACTACTTGTAATTATTATAAAATTGTAGAAGTTTGTTTTTATTTGGAAAGGCAAATTATAACCTGAAATTCCCAAGCGTTCAAGCAAACACCTTTGTTTTGAATTTTACTACAGAGGTCGCTTTGAGATCTGAGTTTGAATTTGACAAGAATTTGTTCTTCAATAATTCAAATTATAAGCACAGAGTAATAAATAAATAACTACAAGTATTAAAATACATTTATTTTCATCATTTTTACTTACAAAAAAAGCTTCAATAGATCAGAACAAGACTAATCTCAAAACATTTGTAATTTATTGTTCATTAATCATTCATTCACTCAAGTTATCGTTTGTTACTGGGCTTTTTAGATAGTTATTCTGTATAATGCAAGTAATTAATGTAATGTAAACTGTATTTCTCAAACAATCTACCAACAAACATAAGTATAACATTACAATGGTAATCAAATAAATGTAAATGAAATTACATCACACTTTCTTCTCGAGTTTTTGAAGGCTTTAACATGAAAACAAAGCACTACCTTGAAATTACGCAATAAATTACATTAAAACATGGAAATACATCTTCAATATATAAAATAGTATAGTAATCTGTTAATTGCATGGTTCATTGTGATACGGCACGTCATTGATAAGTAGCAGACCTAGTAACAGATAAGAACGAATTTATTAGACTCACAAATTGTATTCGCTTGCATAAAATAATAAAAGGGAAAACAGAAACCAGTAGAGATATGTAAATCTCCTAACAACCTAACAACGTGTCATATCGTATCAAGTTGCCAAGGTTAAAGTAGGAAAAAAGTTGGAAACAGCAATCGAGAATTGGGAACTGAAACATTCGAAGTGCGCAAAATAACGAATACATTTGAACCACAAAATGCATGAAGATGAAATTTTCTTCTGAAATAATCAGTAAGTGTCAAAATAAACTCATGTCAATATAAATTACTTTATTTATATATTCACAATGTGACACAATAACGCAATAATTGTAATTAGTTTGTTTACTTGAATGACACTTGTAAAAAGTAAAACGATTATGACGTTCGTTTTCATTTGTGGGAATATGATTTAATCCTGTTGTCACTTTTTAACGTGGATGAAGGCGCAACTAACGCGTTGATTCATTGAATTAATTTTATTCAGTTGAATGAACTGATTTGCTGCCATCCAGCATTGTAGCTTCCAGTTGTGAGTGCAGTGAGTATGACCAGACTGAGTACTTCAAACAACATAAAGCAATGTAAGTTAAAAGCTCACTTTGCACTCTGGCAACTTAGTAGTCAACTGGTCTGCACTAAGGATGTATGTTAGTGATAGGTGTGGAACATGTTTTGAGTTCATGACTATATCATAAGTACAATAAGTTCGCTTTTTCTGACTTTGTAACACGCCTGGAGCAAAGGAAAAGAGGAAAGCGCAAAGTTGTCGCACTCCTTGCGTACAATTCGACTCTGCATACTTCAGGAAGACTTAATTACAAGTTTTATTTGATGTAATAAAGTCATAACAATTGAACTATATTCATAAGTCAACAACGAAAAGATGCAACACAACAATTATGATTTCAGTATCGTGTATTGTGATTGTTGTATCACACCACGGCAAAGTTTCATTCAAATGTTCTTAGAGCGATGAATGTCAGATACTTCGTGAGTAAAATCAAAGAAACACATTATTTTCGAATCATTCATGATCATTGTCCATCTCTTACAGATTGCGATGTGACAAAATATCAACCCTCAGGAAAATCTATTAGCGGAAAAAGACACAATTCTATAATTTTATTAGTCTCTTTGTGAAATAAAGTCCGGACTTGGTGTGAAAACGTCGGGGTTAAATTAAAAGTCAAACAAACCATGTTGAAGTAGTTGTAATTAGTAAATTCAGTTTAAATTTTACTACAGGCATCATAGCATCTCAATTAAACCAAAATAAACCAATTCGTATTGCGTAGGTAGTAGAGTTGGTAAACTCCGACGCTGTTTACATTTTTAATTGATTAAAATAAACCGTGATCAGTTCAAGATTTGTTTTAAGGATTTTTAGTCCGCGTCTAGTCTTTGTTTGTTTGATGGTTGGTATCATTGGCAAACAATTGACATTTTTATGTCAAACGTCGGCCAAATCAATTTTAACGGTTCTAGCGACGCTAACGGTTTTACCGCGTCCAACAATGTTAAGTGTATCGCATTAATGAATTAGACTGTGTGTTAATTGCAATCCTCGATTAAAGAATAAAAAAATCATATTGAGGACATGGACCTGTCATGCAAGGCCACAAACTTCGAGCGGAATGTGATTAATTCAAAACGACCAAAACAAAAGTAAGCAAGCTGACTGGCAAAACAGTTGAAGTGTTGATTTATTGCAGGATAAAGCGCATTAAGAATGTGATAAGGAAATATTTTACCATGTGCAGCATAAATAGAGGTTTGATGGTATAAAATAATAGCTATTGATTTGTTGGTTGTATTTGCAGACTGTTTGCTGCTCCACACCTCTACTAGTCTGCGCCGACTGCTATTTTGCACCATTTGCACTGTTTGCTTGCCACGAATATTTACGCAGGTTATTTTTTCGCCTTGCAGGACAATGATTGCAGCCGCCAGCAGCGATGTGCGGTTGGCCGCCGCCAGGTCACATGACCTCTGACGCGCAATCCTCGCCAGCGAAACAAAGGAAGTGGAAACCGGTGGAAACGCGGCCGCTGCCTGCGCTCTGACGACGTCTGCCCCGACGCGTTTGTTGCGTGCACACCAGTTCGGAGTCGCGTACACCGGCAGCGCGCAAGTCAAAAACGAGCTGGCGAGCGGATCGCAGCACAAAACAAACTTTTTTCCCCGACGCTGTGCACAATAGCAAACAGAAGACAGTCGACGTAAACGGCGACCAGTGGTTTGTCAGTCCGCCTGCTGTTAACGAACGGAGATAACAAAGTCAGTGCCAACTGAGTTCCAGCTATATTGCGGATTTGCAGTGCGCGAAGTGATTCTGTTCACTCAGTGTTTATCAACATGTCGTCGACCAGGTCCAGCCTGGAGGAGCTTCTTGGCGAGCCAGGTAAGTTCAGATGGTGGTGGCAATTGCATTGTGTGATTGTATGCTGTTGGAAGGTACAAGTTTTCTGCGTTACGGTATCAGCGTACGAATTTTACAACGCAAAAGCCTAGAAACGCCAGCCGACTATTCGCTCACTGTAGCCGAACGTGGCTTCTTGATTGTTTACATTGGTGTACTGCACCAGCTGGTGCTATGTTTTCATGAAAAATCAACCAGGGCTAGCATATTAAATGTGGTTGGAACACCAGAATGTTAAACAGCAATTAAAGTGGCCGTTTAGATTCTAATTAACTAATCTTATCAATGATGGAACACTTTTGAATTGCTTTCAACAGCTGCCAAAACAATGAAATGCACTGCTTCACAATAACTTCCTTGTTTTTATTATGATGAGTCATTATCAGATTAAACATTCATTTCCTTCAAATAAATTATAATCTTATCGACTTCATTTGCATTAGATTGTGTTGTTTTTAGAAAGTTTTCCGTTTAGATCATGTATGTTCAGTTATATTTTTTTGGAAATATTAGATTCGTGGGTTCATATTGGAGGTACTACCTCTCTCAGTGGATCTCAAGGAGGGACACCAGGTTCAGTCACACCTCATCTCAACAGCGATGAATACATCCGACTTCTTCGGGAGGCGCAACGTGAGTCTAATAACTCGTCTACCAGGGTTTCACCTCGAGGAAGTCCTAAATCACCGCCGAATAGTCCTGTGCAGGGCACACCGATGATTATGGAATGGCAGAGTTACTATATGAATAGTGAGCAGAAAGATGTAAGCAAATAACGAGTCAATAATGTTTTGTTTTGAAAAATTTGCACTTGGTAACTTTCCGTTTCAAAGCAAACATGCATAATCAATTTTCGCTTAATGATTCATCATTTTCTTCTTTAAGTTCCAACAAGTATCAATTCATAAGAAGTAATGCTATCTTGGGTTGTTATTAATAAAACTACACGAATACTTCATATTACATTACACATACTATTCTATTTGTTATATCTGTGTACACATTTACTTCTCCAACTTTTTGGAATTCTTGAGGAAGTAGTAAATAAGTTATAAATAGCATTGTAGAACAGGATGCTCATGAGAAAGAAGATTGTTGTTTTGTTTCAGAGATAAAGTTGAGATTGTTACTCGAACTATCCACAATTTTATCGGTAGCATCCTTGCATGTTATATGCACGTCCTGAAAGTATTTGCAGTTGTAGAAACAGCACAAAACGGTTTATATTCAGCACAATGAGTCAGCGTAGCATAACCGAGTTTTAAGAATCTGGATATAGGTTTCCTGGGAAGGCAACTTAATGACACTTGCTTTGTTTAATTAGCTTGTTTATTTCTCCTTGTAGGATGGTGAATTCTTCGTCGATTTCAGCAGCCGTCCAGAGCAACTCCCCCCGAAGAACTGGGCATTCCGTCCAGCGAAACGCGATCTCAGCCTGCGGTACGCCCGTGTTGGCGACAGCTCAGTTTTCTCGCGTAAAGGACTCTGCACGCTGTTCCTTACCAATCTGCTCTCACTGTTGCTGGGTACTGGAGTCGGCATCTGGTTGACCAAGTACGGCTTCTTCGTGCCAGCCGTTAAGGTGCGTTAGGCACACAAAAGTGTAATCACACCGAACACGTCATGTCTATAACAACACTATCCCACCTGGAGAATAATTGGTAGCTTAGATATATTGATAGTAGTTTTTCACCTACACTCAAGGAATTAGGACAAATCTGGGACATATATTTATACGACTGAGATGAGTCGTAAGAACTCTGTAAAACTTTGGAAACATTTACTCATATTATCCTTGATTTATCCTAGATATTGGGTGTCTGCGTGAAAAAAAAAAACGATTCTATTGAGTTAAGCTTGTTGTAAGGATAAATAATTTAACCACAGTGATATCAGCCATCTTCATTGGAGAACATGGCGTTGGAAACCAGAAGAATTTTATCATCAACACTTAACTGAATAACAATTACACAACTATTGTAGTTTTATCCAAGAGTATGTAATTATTTAATTTGAAGTTATTTCATTTGGAGCGGTGACGACGAACCACTTTTCGATGCTTGATTAAGATTGTAATTATGTGTTTCCTTGATTTCTGTCACGAAGTGTCTGATGTTCATTGTGTTAAGATAACTTCACTTTGACACCAGCTGTTTCCTTACTGTTGGTTTCTAACGTTTTCGGCGGCATGTTGTAACTTAGGTGTACTAACTTAACCCTTTAATCTTTAAAATGCCCATCCGCCGTCAAAGAAATGACTGGCAACTTCCTCACTGCTGGCCACAAGAATATAAATTAACGATTAACGAGCCCTATAGCAACTTTAGATATGCTGAAACATTAACCAAATAGTAAGTGCCGAAGTTAAGTTATCTTGATACAATGATTGCAATTACATTGGCTGTTTTGTAAGTACTTCTTGAAGTCATCATTTCGCTCCTCTTAATGCTGCGTATGAAGTGAGCTGTGAGTGAATGCGACTGGCGTACACGATATTTGGACTGAGCTTTCGCGAAGCACTCCGATTCCGGCATTTGGCGATAGGGGCGGAGGCGCGACCAAAATTTCTTTTTCTACTTTCATATGTTTGTAAATGTATGTATAAGGAAATACGGACGCGTTTGTATATTGGCGAAGTAATGGGTAATTTTAACAATTGCATTTGATGCAACATTGTGTCTTTATTGCATTCTTGTCGCATCATTTATTGCAAAGTAAATATTAATTTTATTATAGATGAAGCCTTGTTAGGTTTAGAGAGAAATTCGATGAAGTTTTGTTTGTACACCATGTGTTAACATAGTTTGGATTAAATTTTCTATGGAGTTATGAGAGTTATGTACAAGATATATGTTTATTGTCAGTAGAACTAACGTGAATTAACTTTGATTACTTCAATGTCTTTAACATATCTAAGATGCTTGTTTTGTGATTGAAGAGTACCCAGAATATCGCCTTCCTAAATCCTAAAGGCAAGGAACAGAATTCAGCGTGAAATTCAAAGCTTAGATTACATTTATTCTTAAGTTTGCTTCGTTACAAACAACTTAATATATAAAATAAACTCATTAACGTGAATGTATAGCCACAATCCTGCAAAATGAACGCAAATTAAATTCGCTACATAATAAAATGTTAATTAAAACCTCAACAAAACGCACCGCGCCAAACAAAGACAGGAACAAATGGCTACAAATAAGTTGCATATAAACATGTCATTTGTTAAACTTCTTTCTCCATGTGGTCAACCAACCAAATTGAATTCATGCCAACAGAAATCTTGTCATTCGGAATCATCATGAATAAAATTTGGCACCTTGCATTGATTTCAACCAATTGCAACTCGGCAATATTGAAAATATTTAGCTCTTAACTTAACGGTTTAAACTTCACTTTGTTTCACGTTTGTGTTTCGTTTTCATTCGGAGATCACAGATAAATCAGAGTACGTATTCGTACCGCTCACATCCTCAAGTCACTTCAGCAGTACTTCTGCAAATTGCGCAATTGAATGTTCCTGCGCCAGCGCAGCTAACTCTTTGGTCCACTCGTCCAGCAGCACTGCGCACATTGCAACACGCTGCGCATCGTTAAACTTTGGGTACCAGTGTAAGCGCGCATCTTCAATTGAAATACTTGCTGTTGATGTCCGCTGCATCTGCATATCACCAGTCATGGATATTGGTGCATGCCCTGAACTTTGACGACGTGAAAACATGCTAGAGAGAGATGAGAAAGATTGGGTAAGGCTTCTTCGTTTAGGTCCATTCCTCTGGAAGTTGCCACTTGAAGGAGCTGCATCATCATGGGAACCTAAAGAAGTGATTGTTGAACTATGCGGTGATGAATTATGGTCCAAGGCAGAACGTCGTGCGTGAACTAGACGAGTCTCACGCTCGAGGAGGAATTGCTTTGCACCGGAAGTCAGTGACAAACGTTCCGGCTGCCTCAATAAAAATTCATCGATTTGTTGTTTAAGTGAACCTAAGACCTACAACGTATCATGATTAGACAACTGGAAAAGGTTGTGATGCCTTGTGAACATACTTGAAATAAAGATGGCACATTTGGTTGTAGAATAAGACTATGATCAAGAAGGTACGATCGTAAAAGTGGATGTGAATAAGCAGCAAGTCGAGAAATCAACCCAGTCAGATGAAGGTTGGCGTAGAAGGTGTTAGATAAGAAGTTCTTCAATTTTTCCATGAGCAGAGTGAGAAATGGACCTGCTGTTATAATGGCATCACCAATATCTGTATGACAAGATGTGGACAACTTGCTGAGGTGGTTAAGATCATGGGAGTGAAGGGAAACCTGCCAGATTGGTTCATCCAGCTTGATTTTCAAACTTTCATAGCCACTGGACTCACCTAAAGAGGGTAAACTCATACCTTCATCTAAATTAAACAGCAAACAATTATCATTTACACCGAAACAGCAGCCAAAGCGTAATTATTAACAAATAATGTACCTGTTGTATCAGTATGTTCAAACCCAATGTACTGATGAGTCCAACTACTGCATGCAACTCTACACGTGGCTATTTTATTCCTGGCATCACACAAATAAGCATGATAATTCCCATACAAAGAAGGCTGTCCACCATAATGGTTCCAGTTCACCGTTCTCTCATCAATCCCCTTGTCAAGATGTCCACCCTCGCCGCAATGCGGCGCCAACCTGAGGAACTTCTCCGCGCTCTCGCAATGCGCATCCAGTGGGATTTGCATCTTTCTTTGGCTAAACATCAAATGTCGGCATGGCTGCAAATGGTTATAGACCAATTCTAGCATGACATCTTCACAATTTAAATCCACAAGGGTCTCAAACAATGCTAAAGACACTAATGACAATTGTGTATGCTCAGAGTTAATTCGTTGCATTAGCAGATCCAACAATCTACTCCCATCATACTCCACTTGAAGCAAGAATCTCAGCAGAGGTCTTAATAAGCCAGGATCACCAACTGTTCTCACGACAAGCTCCAGGTAAGCAGTTACTGCGATTTGTTCCTCAGATCGGACTTGTAGCAACGCGGGACCAAATACAGGAATTAAGAATCCCATATAGACAAACTCCTGCAGTTGTGAGACGATTGATGCATGTGCCATTTGAGCAACGCTGTTGGCAAATTCTAGAGATGTGACGAAATTTGCTAGATCTTTGATGTCGTTTACATCATCAGGCGTAAGTCGTCGCCAGTCTGGTGCTACGATGTCATCGAGGACTTGAGGCAACCCAGAATAAAGCCCGCCTAAACCAGACGGGAGCAATGTGCAGATGTTGGAGACATCTGATATGTACTCCCGGACGCTTGGGTTTTTCTTGGTCAGAGACATACAAAGCAGGACTGAGTCACGTGCTTGCATGCCTACGTTATCAACGCGGTGGATGAATGGTATCAGAAGTGCACACACAATAAACCTGGAATTTAATGTATTAACATACATTGTTACATGTTGCTTCAAGTACTGACCTTGGTTTCTTTTCAAACTTTTCATGCTTCACACTGTGAGGGAAAAACAAATCCACCAGATCAATATTTTGCATTAATACAATACAAAGTTGATACAAAAGGTTCACCAATAACTTTTCCATCTGCCTTGGAAACATCTCATTCAAACATGAGCCCAGGATTTTAAGAAAAGGTTGCATAAATGCATTGTGAACCAGAAGAATATGTCTTGATTGACATATCAACATCTCATAGAGTTTCAACTGTTCAGATCGAACTGCATTTACATATTTGCCAGTTTTAATGCCCCATTCATACAACTTATCCAGGATATTCTCCTGCAGCATGTATTCCATTGATTTGCTTGGTGTCATCTGCAGGGGATCCAATTTCTTGATGTCATACTGAAGAAGTGCAGACATTTGTTCCATGTGGTTCACAACACTAAGCACATCATCTTGACTTGGAAGTAGCTTCAACCAAATCATTAAAACTAGATTACTATTCTGTTCATACTATGCCAATAAAGCAAATGAGTCATATGTACTTTATCTGGCTAAATAAGCCTATAGATCAATGAAATGAGATGTCATTTGTTTTCATATTTGTTTGTTTTGTTGTTGGTCTATTTTAAGTTACTATACCTGGTTGCGTTTGATTATCTTGAGCGCTTGCTGCCAATGCTGGACGAAGCTGTCGTAGCAAGCCTGAGGGTCCCACTCCTCATTGGTGACAAACAAGGGGCGCGCGCTGGGGGCTGTACGGCTTGCCGCCCCCAACAGGCTGTTGTTGCGTAACCAATCCATGGTACACGCCGTTCAGGACGGCTATTATGACAGGCGCATAGCCCAAACACACAGGTGATTTTTATTTTCTGTGTGGCAACTGGAGATGGGAGATTGGTGAGAATAACATCGCCAAGATCTACGTCGTTGACAAACCGAGGACTGGCACCGTTTGACACCCGAAGGCATCTCATGGAGTCATAAAGGCGTAGATGTACGTTTAGTTGTCTACATTTGCCGGTTTTAAACTTTACTTCGACATAAACCAGAAAATTTAAGTTTTAAACAATGGTATTACGCACTTCTAGCTGTCACAATTAGTTATACAATGGTTATATTTATCTTCGTTTAACTTTGAATAGATTACAGTGGAATCTAATTGGATTTCTTCCTGTTTGAACTTTTTAAACGTTGATTTAGTGTTGCAAGGTCATTCGAGGTTAGACAATGACTTGAACCACTTCGACTTAAGTCCAATTTGTTTGCAATCGTCGTAATCCGGAGCATGTAAGTAACGCCTGTTTTTTTGATAGATCCGATAGACCCGCGTTATCATGCGCTCTGCTCTAACACTTGACATTAAAACGCGGTGCCGACCGGCCATAAATTTTCTATAATTCCTCGTAACATTGCTTGCCTTTTCCTTGGCCATGGGTGGCAAATACAGCAAGCTAGACCCCATGGACGTGGAGGTCCCCAAATTACATGAGCTGCTGGAACGGGACCCTTATCTCAAGCCCTACGAGCGAGAACTTAGACGCCGGTAAGAAATAATATATGTTCTCATTCCTTACTACGTAATATACATGCAGTAAGTTATTGTTACTCTGTTTGATAAATAATTACGCCTTGGTTTGACTTTTGGGTAGTTGTTATTAGTTTATAACAATTTATTGCATGAATTTGTATGGTGCTGATAAAAGGTCAAGGCATGCTTTGCCGAAAAACCGGTTGATGTATGATGGGTTGCAGCTATGCTTGCTTGAAGGATATCGAAGAAGAAATCCACACAAATGGACGAGGAATCGAGGATTTCACGAAAGGATATAAATATTTTGGTATCCGTGCACAGCCAGATAATTCTATAATATGCAGGGAGTGGGCTCCTGCTGCTAAACAATTGTTTCTTGCTGGAGATTTTAGTATGTTTATTAGTTTGGCGGTTGGCAAAGTGTACAAAGCTAATATCTTTTACAGATGGTTGGAATCGTGAAAGTCACCCCTATAATCAACTAGGGTACGGAAAATGGGAACTGCATTTACCTCCAAGGGAAGATGGTACTTGCCAAATTCCACATTTATCAGAACTTAAAGTAATTTCTTTCACATGTCCAGTTCCTTACTTAATTGACAATTATCTAATAATTATTCTTAGGTGGTTGTTGAAACTACAGAAGGAAAATTCGATCGTCTCTCCCCATGGGCAACATATGTTGTGGAACCTCCTAAACATGAAGGGACAATTTACAAGCACAGGTTTTGGAATCCACCTCAGCCTGAAGTAAGTCTTTATTCTGACCAATAATATTTAATGTAATTCATATGTAAAACCCCATCCTAGCGTTACCTATTCAAAAATGCTAAGCCGAAACGACCTTCTTCTCACCGAATCTACGAGTGCCATGTTGGTATTGCCACTAGTGAACTTCGTGTTGGTTCCTACGACGAATTTACCGACAATATTTTACCACGAATCAAGCGCCAAGGATACAACACTATCCAATTGATGGCTGTAATGGAACACGCTTATTACGCTAGTTTTGGTTACCAAGTCACCAGTTTTTTTGCGGCGTCAAGCCGATATGGCACACCCGAACAACTGAAACGTCTAGTAGACACTGCCCACTCAATGGGCCTCGTTGTCCTTTTAGATATAGTTCATTCCCATGCAAGCAAAAACGTCCACGATGGTCTCAACCAATTTGATGGATCAGAAGCTGGTTATTTCCATGCTGGACCCCGGGGTTACCACAGTTTATGGGACTCTAGACTCTTTAATTACTCCGAATTTGAAGTATTGCGTTTTTTATTGTCAAATTTAAGGTGGTGGCTGGATGAGTACAACTTCGATGGTTTCCGTTTTGATGGAGTTACTTCTATGTTGTATCATTCAAGAGGAATAGGAGAAGGATTTTCAGGGAGTTATGATCAATATTATGGCCTAAATGTCGATACAGAGGCTTTAATTTACCTCACTTTAGCTAATAAAATAGTACACAAGCTGCATCCGAATGCAGTGACTATTGCTGAAGATGTTTCCGGTATGCCAGCAACTTGTCGCCCTGTTGATGAAGGAGGACTTGGATTTGACTACCGTCTAGCCATGGCAATTCCAGATAAATGGATCGAGTTACTCAAGGAGTTCCGAGATGAAGACTGGGACATCGGTAACATTGTTCACACATTAACCAACCGTAGATGGATGGAACCAGCTGTGGCTTATTGCGAATCCCACGACCAGGCTTTAGTAGGAGATAAAACAATTGCTTTCTGGTTGATGGATGCTGCGATGTACACTAATATGAGCACACTTCAAGAAGTATCTGCCGAAGTGGCGCGTGGTATGGCTTTACACAAATGTATTCGACTTATTACACACGCTCTTGGAGGTGAAGCATATCTAAACTTTATTGGCAACGAGTTTGGACATCCTGAATGGTTGGATTTCCCACGTGAAGGTAATAACTCTTCATATCACTATGCTAGGAGGCAGTGGCATCTTGTTGATGATGACTTACTACGCTACAAACAGCTGAATGCATTTGATGCCGCCATGAATAAACTAGAAGATAAGTATGGTTGGTTACATGCTGGACCTGCGTATGTTTCGTGTAAGCATCAGGATGATAAAGTGATTGCTTTTGAACGGGCTGGTTTACTCTTTGTATTTAATTTTCATACACATAAGAGTTTTGCGGACTATCGTGTTGCGTACAATGGTGAGAAAGGTAGTAAGTTGAAAGTAGTGCTTTCCACGGATGATACTGAGTTTGGAGGATTAGCGAGGATTGATGCTGGAGTAGAACATGTTGTTGGAGGTGGAGAGTACTCAAATAGGAAGAACTCAGTGCTGGTTTATGCTCCATCGAGAACAGCAATTGTTTTGGCAGTTATTAACCAAGATTAGAGCCTATAGTTTTGTTTATTTCCATCGAATTGTTTGCATTAAGTGCCATTGTTATAACCATTGTTACACATTATATACAAGAGTATTTTAATCAATATTTTGTCATATTCAACCTTTAAACTTCCAAACATGGCGGTAAATTTTTTATGCGAAGTGGGAGACATCTAAATTAATCCGTCGCACCACTGACGAGATTTCGCTCGTGTCGTTGCACATCGGCTGGTAATTTGTCTGTCAACGTGTTTATCAGTGATTTTTCCAGTATTATGACTTGAATATAATCTAAGGGACTAACTACACCGACTTGATCACGTCAGCTTGATCAGTAAGATAAATAACAGCAGTATCATCAATTTAAATACACTGTACTGCTGCTAGGCACCACATCACACTCATTTGTTTATTTATAGAAGTGAGATCAGAAGTTAAACACTCTGGACTAATTAGTGCAAGCAAAACCATGAAGAACAAATCCGAGTTTGAATATGCCCCTTTACGTAGCCTGGATGATTTCTTATTGGGATCAGCACGTTTTCAATTACCCAACTTTTCTGATTGGGAAAGATGGGGCAATCGCATTGTAAGCAACTTGCTGTATTACCAGTCAAACTACATGCTGATGGCAATTATCATCTTCATTATTTGTGGATTAATACACCCGATTCAAATCATCACTGGATTTTTTACAATCATTGTGATTACTGGAGTCTTTTTGTACTTATCCAATGATAGTGGATCACTTGGAGAGTTCAAGCGTAGGCATCCAATTATATCAGCGGGAACAATGTTTGTGGTGTCTTATTATGTATTGGCTACTTTATTGGGATCACTGCTGGTATTTTTATTTGCTGTATTACTCCCATTCTGTGGTAAGTAATTTACTTTTATTCTTGAAAAAAATATTGATAAAAACAATTGAAGTCATTTACTTATCATTCTAGCTACATTTATCCATGCATCACTTCGTTTGAGAAATCTTAAGAACAAGTTGGTCAACACTTTTGAGCCTATAGGGTTTTCACTTACACCCATGGCCTACTTCTTGGAAGAGATGGGAATACAGGTGAAGTTGATTTAAGCTGCAAATACTCAAACAACACAAAACATTTGTGTGAAAATAACTCAAAATGCTTAATACTTCAAGTAGAGTGTTGCTCATTCAACTATTATTCAAGGAAGTCTATTTTATATTCAGTTTACCAGCTTTAGCACAGTAAGATATTTAAGAATAGTTCAGTCTAACTTGATTTGATTAGATTTAAAGCAAGAAATCTATTTAAGAATAATGTTGATTTTCTGATTTCTCAATGCTCCATATAAGCCCATAGACATAAATGCGGTTCGCACGATCCCTTTAAAATTTCAAGCGCCTGGAATGCGAAAGAGTGGCGACTGATCCCCTCGCGACCTCGACCGTTTCCGCATGGTAGCGAGGATTAACGCGGCTCTTTAAATATTTAAAGGGAACGTTCAAAGCGTATCTATTTGCATGGGTCTGTATGGAGTAATAGGAAATTAACTAAAATTTGTCAATATAGGCTTACTAAGGAAGACAACAGGTTGAAACTGGTCAAAAATAAAATAAAAAAGAGTGAAAATAAATAGTCAAACAACGGAAAGAGATTTAAGTATTAATTGAATTGACCATGACTACGACAAATCTGAAAATATTTATTAATCAGCAATATTAACAGAGTATTTCTTGATATTTCAACTAAAATAGTATAAAACCCTGAATAAATTTATCTTGGCAATGGCTAAATTCAAAAATATAATTCCATATTTATTTTACAGTTACAGAAAAGTGCCGTTAAGTTGACAAATTTCTTTAAGTCCCCATCCACGGGAAAAGATCTCAAGTCTTTCAAAACGGGTTTCCACAATGATTAATTATATATAACATTGTACTTATCAACAAATGCCATTACTAGAATCAGCGCATGAAGCCATTATTACATCACGTTTACATTGTTTATTTAATTTTATGTATGTAGTTGCTAAGTTATTATTAATTTATAATTTACACAATCCAAAGACATATCCAGATTACCAATAACATCATCTATTTAAATTGTTATCATTTGTCATAGTGATTTCTCTTTTCTTTTACACTTTCGGGTTATCTGGTTGAAATCAGTCGAAACTGGCAAGGATAACGGATATGAAATCTCCGCAAAAGAGTACATTGGAAGGCTAGTATAAGATTATTATTTTATTGTTGACCCTTGAGAAATTTCCGATTGTTGATATTTACTTACTAATCTAGCTCATCCGATGTAGTATTATGCCGAGATTAGAAATCCACTGTCCGTTATTGTCTGCCATGCATACTTTCCGAGAAAATAACGAAAGAATTCCAATTTGCACAAAATAAATCTCTAAAGAATGTGTCCAAGTAAAGCAGTGATCAGTATGAATTTTAAACACTAATCAATAACAACAAAAGTCCTGTTATTATTTTGTAATCAATTAATAATATTGATTTTAAATCATGCTTCCTCCTTTATATATTTGCTAATATCAAATAATTCTGCATTCTCTATCTTAATTCGATCATTTAATTCGGTTAAATAAGCATTTTGGTCCTCATTTATCCTGATTGCTTTGTTGGAAAGAAATCTTAAAAGACCATGCTCAATGGTGCACTTACCACTTATTAAGAGCAAATCACCGTGACTTATATTATCCACCCATACTATTGTCTCATCTACTGTGTTGTAACACAACAACTGCTTGTAATAATCAAGACATTCAGGAAGCAGTGGATTATTGCAAATCCAGCTATTTTGTGGATCAATGATATTAAAAAATACTTGTAAAGGTTCTGTTACATCAGTTAATTCCTCTGGCATTGTTTCAAGATACATTTTGATATTAACTGAATGTGCACCATCAGATACTATTCATAAAGAAAATAGGTAAGTTGTGAAACCATATTTAAACAAACTTAATTTACGTACATGTTAGGTATACTAAATTTTCATTGATTTCCAATTCCTCAACAAATCCACATATGGCAATGTACTTGATATTTATTCCTCCCAACTCTAAGAATTCAGTTGTTTCATTATAAATACAATATGCTGCATTCTCAATAGTAAGTTCATAGATGTTATCTGTAAATTGAAGAAATATAAGAAGATAAATTAGGTGAGGAACAAGAATTTACCTTCCATTTTATCCACGCCTTCCTATCACTAACTGTAATCGGTTACAAGCATTTTCTTTGAATCCCTAGAATAACGTTGCGGTTTCTTATAGCTGGGAAAACTTTTTTTAATGCGCATGCGCCACTCACAATTGTTTTCCTCCCTGTTAAAAAGTCTTTTTAACCTCTGCTGTGTCGATGTTTTACGAACTCGGCAATTGTTCATTGTTTCCACCGTTTTAATGCGATTCTGTCCATAAAAATTTATTCAGAATCTATGGAATCAACTAATGCGCTGCTTAGTCGATGCGAAACAGTCGTGTGTTCTCGCTAAAGTCCAATCCAGTGTAAATATTTACCGAGACATAATTGAAACTTTATAGTGACTAAACAGAGCTCTCGGTGTTTATCGTAAGTGCAATTTGTCATCTTTTATATTGGATATAAGTTAATATAATAAATAATAGTCGATCAATTTGTGTTACAAGTTTACCGACTGATTGCGACTTATATTCTGTTGCTAACCTCGCTGAAGCTGAATTTGGATTGGTTCAGGGTTCAGCTGTTCAATAGGTTAGTAACAATTAACAAATACACAACTATTTTTGTGTTCAATAGATTAGTTTACCTAAGCAACTTCTTGTTTTCAAGGTAGTTACCAATTTAATGATATCAGTAAAAGTCCATCAGGTGTGTTAAGTAAAAACAGTAATTGGAGCCTTATAAGCACTGGTTTCTCCTTGCTGCAATCTAGCCATTTTACTGTAAGTATGCTTTTTCAAATAAACTTATTGACTTTTCTCAGCATGCTATGTTCTGACTTGCATTATTTGATAATTTACAGTTAGTAAACAGCAGCAGTGCAATGGAGCAAAATTATGGCAGTTTTCCTGTATGGGGTCTCCTGCCAAAGAAAGAAACTGGTGTCACTTCTTTCCTCAATGCCAATCCTGCTTACAATGGTAAAGGTGTTATTATTGCAATTTTTGATTCAGGAGTTGATCCTGGAGCACCTGGACTCAAAGTTAGTAAATAATTCTTTCTACAAGCATCAACATTGATCTAGTTAATTTCTAATAGGAAACACCTGATGGTACTGTTAAAGTTATTGAGAGATTTGACTGCAGTGGTTGTGGTGATGTCACCATGACAACAATTGTTGAGCCCAAAGAAGATGAAATTATTGGTGTCAGTGGAAAGAAGTTAAAGGTAATCAAACTTTAATGAAGTCACAAGTGTTTGAATAGTTTTAATGCAGATTCCTGGATCATGGACGAATCCGACCAACAAATACCGTGTAGGAGTCAAAAACTCATTTGATTTATACCCAGAACGCCTGAAGGAACGCATGCAGGAAGAAAACAAGAAGAAACAATGGGAAAATCATCATGCTGCGGTATCGGCTGATGCCTTACGACAGTTAAATGCGTTTGAAAGCAAGGTCACCAATGGACATGCCCTATCAGAAGAGGAAAAACTAGTTAAGGATAATTTAGAGTCAACAGTGGACCACCTTGCGTCTGTCGAGAAGAAGTACAATGATGGCGGGAAGTTTTATGATTGTGTTATGTTTCATGATGGAGAAAAATGGATGGCTTGTGTGGATACAACTGAAAATGGAGAGTTGGATAAGTGTAAATTGTTGGGAGAATACAGCATCACGCATGAAATTGCGCCGTTGAATGAGGCAGATCAATTGAATTTCAGCATTAATGTTCACGATAACGGGGATGTTTTAGAATTGGTTGGATTGTGTTGTAAGTCGTCTTAATGTGCATTGTTCATAGATACCTGTACTACATTGTTTGGTTGACAGCAAGTCATGGTACTCATGTTGCGTCGATTACCTCAGCCTATTTTCCCGAAGATCCAGAGAAAAACGGCGTGGCACCTGGTGCTCAAATTGTTTCGCTTACAATCGGTGATGGACGTTTAGGTTCGATGGAAACTGGAACAGCCATAGTACGAGCCATGATCAAAGTAATGGAGTTGAAGGAAAAACGAGGAATTGATGTAATTAACATGAGTTATGGTGAACACGCTCATTGGTCCAATACAGGGTAACATATTCTTTGCCTTTGTTATCAAAATTGATGAGTATACGTGTTTTCTCTAGACGCATCGGTGAGTTAATGAACGAAGTGGTGAATAAATACGGCGTTGTTTGGGTAGCATCTGCTGGAAATCACGGTCCTGCACTCTCCACAATCGGCACACCTCCAGATATCAGCCAAGAAACCCTTATCGGTGTAGGTGCTTACGTCAGTCCGGATATGATGCTCGCGGAGTACTCAATGCGGGAAAAACTGCCAGGCATGCCGTACACTTGGAGTTCTCGTGGGCCAACAATCGAAGGTGGTTTAGGGATTACGGTCTGTGCTCCTGGCGGTGCTATCACTTCAGTTCCTAATTTTACATTGCGGAATTCCCAGCTTATGAACGGCACTTCAATGGCTTCTCCTCATGTAGCAGGTGCTGTTGGTGTGTTAATTTCTGGTTTGAAGCAGAAAAATATCAAATACTCGCCTTATTCGATCAAACGCGCGTTGGAAAATGGTGCTACTTTCCTCGAAGAGGTCGAGGTTTTCGCTCAGGGTAAAGGTTTATTGAACGTTGAGAAATCTTTTGATTTGTTGGTGGCGCACAGCAAGGCGCCGGAACGTGATGTGCGTTTTCATGTAACATGTGGTGGGAATGCGAAGGGTATATACATTCGTAACAAATCACCCAAATCAATCTATGAAGGGTCCATCAGTGTTGAGCCGCACTTTCTTGACTCGGACTACATATCCGCCAACACTAAAATTGACTTTAATCTCAAATTAACGCTTAGTTGTAAAGAACCTTACGTCGAACACCCGAAATTCTTAGATTTATCGAACATGACGCGCGTGTTTGGAATCAAAATTGATATTTCTGGCCTTGAAGGACTTAATACGACATTTATTGAAGCTTTTGATGTGGCAAGTCCTGAGAAAGGACCTGTTTTCAAAGTACCTGTCACGATTATTATACCTCAGGATGTCCCTGCAAACAATGCCATTCTCGTACCGTCCGCTCAGTTTGAAGCTAACACTATATCCAGAACTTTTGTGACTGTCCCTGCGTTGGCGACCTGGGCTGTTTTCAAAATGCGGTCGTTGGAGAAAGAAAGCACTGGGAAGTTTGTAGTACACACGATGCAGCTGTTACCGAAAATGTACTGCAAAGCGTTGGAGATCAACAAGCATCTCACGGTGACGTACAATGCGGAAAGTAGTCTGGCATTTCCTGTGCAAGGAAATAGAACCCTTGAAGTGGTGATTGCTAAATACTGGGCTAATATTGGTAGTATTGAAGTGGGTTACTCTCTAACTTTCTTTGGAGTCAAACCAAATCAGAACAGTATTACCATGATGGCTGCGGATGGCATTCATAATGTTCAAGTCACCACTCTACAAGGAGAAGAGATTCAACCAGTTATTACTTTAAAGAACGCCGTGCAAATTTTAAGACCCTCCGATGCCAAGATTTTATCACTTTCTTTGCGCGACGTGATTCCACCAGGGAGACAGATCTACGAGCTGCAGTTGACATACAACTTTCATCTCAACAAGGGCACCGAGGTGTCTCCAAATTGTCCTCTCCTCAGTGACGTGCTCTATGAGTCCGAGTTTGAGAGTCAATTATGGATGATTTACGACAACAATAAACAGTTCATAGGCTGTGGGGATGCCTATCCTAGCAAGGTGAGTCTGACGCAAGAGAAGTCATTTTCTGATTTCTTTTGGTAGTCGTAGAATGCTATAAACAGAGTTTTATGTGTCATTTCGCGCGGTTTCATTTACTTTATATCTCATTTATTATTCGCAGTACAACATAAAGCTGGAGAAAGGGGACTATGTCCTCAAGATGCACGTGCGGCATGATAAGAAAGACCACCTTGAGAAACTTAATGAAGCGCATTTGCTTTTGTCGCAAAAGATGGCGAGTAATATCACTATGGATTGTTACTCTAACTACTCTCAAGCGTTGATTAACGGTAAAAAGGGATCGTTTGTTACTTCGTTTTTTAATAATACGGTGCCTTTTTACATTGCGCCAATGCCTGCCGATAAGTAAGATATTTTCCAACATGACGCTTCTTTATTAAGCATTTATTCTCTTAATTATTTGAAGATACAGCACAAAGAGTACCAATAATGCAGCACATCATCTAACTGGAACAATTACTTACGCGAAGGATGATGTAGGAAAACGTGTAGACACTTATTCTTTCAAGTACATTCTTCCGGAACCATCGAAAAAAGCGACGAAAGCTCAGGAAAAAGCCAAAACTAAGGGTGAGGAGTTTAAGGAAGCACTCAGGGATTTAAAGATTGTTTGGTTGAAACAACTAGGTATTGATTGCCTCTAATACAAATCGTACAAAAGTTTTTAAGAAATCTATATTTTGTATAGATTCACTAAATGGTTCTGAAACATTATACAACGAAATGCTCAAGGAGTTCCCAGATTATCTCCCAACGCATACAGCATATCTACAAAGTTTGGAACCTATGGAGTCCAAAAAACAACTGCCATTGCTTGATAAAGGTTCAGTCGCTAATCAAAAGGAGGAAGATATTAAGAATATCATTGCAGTTTGTGATAAAGCATTAGAGAACATTTACAATAACTCTTTGCTGATGTTTTTCTCGATAAAGAATGATCAACGATGTGATGCTACACAAATTAAACAGTATTATCATTTCTTATGCTGCTAAAATTAGTTTGTTACTGCGTAATTTGTTTCAGGATGATGGACCGTCAAAAATCGGTTTATATTGATTGCCTTGCAAGGAAGGGAATAGCAAATTGTCGTCTTTACATGATAAATAGTGAGGATCCTAGTAGAATGGAGAATATCAACACAATTTGGAAGAGTTTATTGCAGTTTGTTGATCCGAATGATTCCAAAGTAAGTTTTAGGTGATTTTCATCGATGTGTGCGATATATTTAAGCGCTTTTTCTTCAAGTCGTTGGTGATTAACGCAATGTACTTTGCGTGTTGGCATGCAACTGTTTTTGGGCACTATGGTCGTCTCCTGAAATACTTGCAGCGCATTATTGAAGAAAAGCCCTCGAAGGATGTTGAAGAAAAGATCAACGAGGTATATAAATTAAAGGGTTGGTCTCATTTAGTACGCTACCACGACCGTGTTGTGCTCGCCAAATACCCGCAGAGCCATCGCCCTTTTTAGCTCTCAACCAGTGAGGAAAATAGACGTAATAGAAAATTGTAATTAGTGATGAATTTTAAGTTATTTGACGCGTAACTCGCTAAATCATTACCGAACCCAGTCATAAGTTAATAGTTTACGGATTACTTTACAGGCGTTTCGTCACGTTTGAAATCAGGATTGTTGAGGTTGAACAAGAGGATTTGTTGAAGGCTGAAATGTAGTAGCAACTTCTTTATATTCTTATTAAACATAACTTTATATTAGTCACTTCTCATTTGTTTTATCATTTAAATACAAAATTCTAACTTGTACATGTATAATCAAATATAAATCGATTTCAAACATGTTTCTGCGCGTGAGATGCGGCAACTGAATACAATAATGCACGTGGATTGCACGTGAATGACTCATGCGTGTTGGGGATGTGGTTAAAGAGGGGCAGCTATACATATTTTTCATGTTAACAGTACATAGATTACGCCACTTGGATGGGTAATTTATTGCGATGTGCCAGTCATCAATTTCGGCGACTTTTTACGCTACGCTTGCCTTAACTTTCAATAAATTACTTTAGGTACCCTGATCGTATGCTTCGTTCTTGATACAATTCGCTGAGTCACACATTTCAGTAAGCATAGTTACCAATTGCAGCTTTTTTTTTGATTTCTCGCAAATTTGATTTAATGCCACTGGCCATTAAACGACAAAAGGGTTGCTTCAATAAATGTTAACTTTGAGAGTAAGTTGGTTAGGCACTCATTAGACAGGAACAAATAAATTTATGAAGCTCGTTTGAAAGTCCCGAAAACAAAGCGGAGGACAATTTATCATCTTCGTTAAATGTGGCATAACGCGCCAATTGAGCGAAACGAAAGAAAACGTCGTCAAATGCAAATTGCTGCAACGCGCACTGATTGAACCTGAATTGCACTTGGGAAATTGTTTCTCCTCACCGACTACACTGCAGATTTGCAATTATAATGCAATTAGGATTTTACCATCATGCTTACACCACCGCTCACAAACAATCTCTTCGAATCTGATAACAGTGCAATTCTTGTCACGTAACAAGTAATAACTTGCAAATAGTGGCATTGCGTGTGGTTTTCATCGTTTAACTAGTTTTACTAAGCGCTCTTGATTCACATTGTTTATTTCCATATTTTTATTTGCGCAATTCAACCCTTGTGCTGCTATTGGCTGCGTATGGTTGTCTCTTGTTTATCATTTTCCGGAATGTTCATTATCAGGGGCATTTGCACGTCTGTACAATAAATTACCTCACCGTCCGGCACGTTATTGCCGCATAACAACAAACCCATCCATTTTACAATGAGTACATTTACATTTTTATATAACGCCTTCGTTTTGCTTAAATACGTTTTATCGCTCTGATAAAAAAACATTTTTCTGCGCTCAGGTGTAACGATGCGTAATAGAACAAATTAACAGCTCAATAAAATTTAAATATTTAATCAATTTATGATTGCTATGCAAACTAATTGAACAAGGATCGCAACAATTTCATACGTAACTCTGAATTATTTATCCGCACCATTAATTCTTTCATATAAAATACACTGCTGGTTACCATAATTTTGTATTATTTAATGCGCTTTGAACATTGCGCTTGACTCCGCAAAACTTGAAAAAAGTTTGTTTACGAACGGCCGCAAAGCGTTGACACACTTTCAACTCGAAGAACTTAAGTTATGTGTGATCAACGCAACATGCTAAGAAATCGTTATGCGTTGAACACCACTTTGCCCAGTGTACAATGCGCCGGAAATGAGTCGAATATAATTTCGGGGAATGAGCGTGATTCGACCAGGGCAGGGGGTGTCTTTTGTGTTCCTGGCCGCCGCATGCACGAAACGTAAGTTACGTGCTAGAAAAATACCGCGATCAATTTTTGTCCTCGTGTACCGTACCGCCCCCACGTCCACGGCTCCGGCGGTGAGCGAAAGAGCGTAAAGAAATAGAGGGTGTACATCTATCGTGTTTGAAGACAAACCGAATTTTAAATGTTTCTCAAGAGTCCCGCACGCTCTCAACACACACTCACAAAATATTGCGCGATCCGCGCTTCTTCAATAGGAATAATATGTAAAATGTATACAAGATACACGGCGTACGAAATGTACAGAAATACAATCATTACAAAAATCGATTACACAGAGTAAGGGGGACCATCTACGCTCTCCACGTTTGTGTTTTCTATTTTCCTTTCTTCTGTTTTTGGGTGTAAATTATTGGTATCAGTTTTTGATTCTCTGCAGTAATTATTGGTTTGTCGTAGTTTTTGCTTGTTTTAGTTAGGTTTGTTGTTTGTCTATTAGATAGTTCGGATAGTTCATTTCTTTCTAAGTTTGTATAGACAAATAAAGCGTCGTGCCGCGTTGACCGCGTGTTATCCTAGCTTAGAGTCAGTAGTTTAATCAAAAGCACACGCTTTCTACGCTTTCAATTTGCAATTTGAGTGCAAATCATTTACATTGATGTAATTACATTTTTTACAATCATCAAACTAATGACAAACGCACTTGATTTGATTTAATTTGCTTTTCCCAAAGAATAACCAAAATAATATGACGCGCCATCTATGAATTTCGAAAATCTCAACTAAAAGATATAGAACTGCAATTTCAGAAG
This sequence comes from Ecitoglossa quadriceps, assembly GCA_027574925.1. Classification (NCBI taxonomy): domain Eukaryota; kingdom Metazoa; phylum Arthropoda; class Insecta; order Coleoptera; family Staphylinidae; genus Ecitoglossa; species Ecitoglossa quadriceps. Next base: position 4,545,986 of record JAODGC010000004.1, read on the forward strand.
CAACATTTCAATTTGCATCTATTTGAAGTGTTGTTTCTTGCCGTTAATGAATGTAATTGTAAAAAATTACTATTGCTGTTTAGGTTTATCCACCGTGATACTCTTTTAGTTACCCGATTCGGGTCCATACATGGACTACATAGGTCTGATCGCCATGAGATCCGAGTGGTGGCTGCACGTGTGATGCAGATCCACTCCGGTGCTGATGGATCCATCGCTGAGATCCTGGTGCATCCTGGGCCGTCGGGAACGTTTGTGCCTTCCGTGTCTTCCTCCAGTAGCATGACACCTGCAGTCGCAGTGCATCACACACAATGCTATCGAAGTCGCGAGAGTAATCACAAATGGCACCGCAAAGAAGTGCACGATGATCGCAACTTGCTCATCCCGCTCGTAGTGGGTGAGGACCACTGTACGATTTTCTCTTGAATGGTAACACGGAAACTCAGTGCCTTCGGTGCCGTACTGCTCGGTGAAGTTAGAACACAGCACCGACGGCGGGTAACCGCACCCTTTGATGTTGACCAGCAGAACAGCGTCGTCAGTTTGATTCGCAGATTCGGAATCATTGTAGCTGACGTAGATGTGCGTGCAATGATACGCGTCGCTAGTACAACCTTCGCGACAACTGCTCCAGGAGCAATTTGCTAGTCCCGCCAGTTCATCTCTACGCGTCGTGATGCAGGTCACTGGTTCAGTGACGAAGTTAGCCGTGAGAGTTGAGATGGCCGGGTCCACGTAGAGCGGCACGAGGAAGAGCAGCGACGAGCCGGCGGACATCGCCACCACCGCCAGCACGCTGGTGCTGTAGAAGAGCGCCTTCTCTCGGCAACTCTGCTCCCCAGCAGCGCGTGTCTTCTTCGCCGCTTGCAGCTCCTGGATCTTCCTCTTGCGAAGCTCTTCCTGTTCTTCGAGGAGCAGTTCCGAACTGCTGCTCCGCATTGTACCGTGCCAGCTAGGACATCGCTTCACGCCACGAGTCAACACAACGCCGCTCCGGTCAGCGGCGTGGACGTTCCGTCACTGCCACCGCGGTCGTGTGGCGTAGTAGAGGCCCCTTCAGCGCCGCCTCCGTTCTCCTGAAAAGTGGTACGCATGCGCGCGCACTCGACACCCGCCGGCCATCAATATTTCAACTTATTTACAATCGGCGCGCTAATATTTTATAGACGCATTAGCTGCAATCAATTATTAATCAACGCTTCAGAGACGCGGGCGCTGCCGTCTCCGAAAAGACTAGTCTTCCACGATCGATAGCATACGCGACCCGACGCATTGTGGCGGCGGGAACATAGGGATGGCTTTATATTGGATTCACTTTTCGATTTCCCAGAGCAGCGGGCATGGCATAAAATCGCATTGCATGTACCCGGCGGGAGTGGCGAGCGCTTACATAGCACTTTACTCTGGTGTGGGAGAAAGAGTTGCAAACATGTGCAATTTTTCGCGTCATAACGTCCCTGAAGAGAGTTACTTTCTACGTATTCGTATTTTTCCTTCTTTGGGAATTGCTATCAATCATTTACACGATCTTTCAATTTGGCATAGAAATTGACTTTACAAGTTGTCTACCGTGCAAAATCTTGTTCCAAAAAAGAATCTAATATTTCTGCAACACCGTTGATAAATTAGCCTGTCTTTAACCCCGCTGCCCATCTCGTGATAAGTTGAGTTGAGGGTGGTGGCACATTACGTTCGTCATTTTTGTTCGACGGCGTTTTTAGGTCACCGTGTCATTTCCATACTTGCCATGCAATCTTCCCACGCCCTCCACTACCCTGTATGCACTTGCCCTACTGTCCCAGACCGTTCCTTCTCACCCTACATATACCCCCCGTTTTCCGGTTTGTTTCACGCGCCTTATAAGCATGAGCACAACGCAATAAATTCCCTCTTGAAAACCGCAACTTTTCCATTGACGCTGTCGTTGCCATTAACTTTTGTTCGTGTCTAGTAATTCGTAACCATGCTAATATTGGTTCCAATGCGGCATTTTCCAACGCGACCAGTGATACATCGCATGTTCGGCAGCAGGAATGAGTGCGTGGGTTAGGTCAAAGCTCCCCTTGAAGCTTATCATGCCTATGCAGAACATTTCCAGCGCGTTTGTTTTATTTGCTTTCTTTTCCTGCCGTTTTGCCCATTTTATTTTATTTCTGGAATGGGAGATTAATTACGACTATTACGAGCAGTAGGATCAATGCGTGTTTGTTGGTGCGTGAACAACATTTAAAAAAGCATTAAAGAGATAGTTAATAAAGTCGTAAATTAATTCGGTAATACTATGCGACACTTTGCGGTTCTCATTACTTTTAAACTTTTTATCTGCAGATTTAATTTTCTGTTGATATATCTGATACTCCTTCATCGCCTTGCCATTGCATTTAATTCATAGTACTTCAAATATTTTGTTGATCTTGCTTACAAAGATATTAATGGTTGAAGAATGCAACATACCGAAAACATTATTATAACAGCAAATATTTGCTAAGTGTCGAAGTAAACTTATCTCAATGCAATTATAGAACTTTGTATTGAATATTAATTCTTACGGACACAATGCTACCAAGTTAGATGTTGTATTGAATCAATTTACCAGTTCTTGTACTTGTTAATTGTATAGTGACTTAATGTGCCTTACGGAATTCGGAGTCATTAGATCTCATTTTCTCAGCGTTCTTGCTAAAACTCGTCAAATTAACAACAGCCCTGACAAAAGTGTTGATACGAGAAAAAACTGACTACAAACTTGATAGCATTATGAATTTTTACATTTGCTTAATAAGCTTATTAAAGTTTTATTTAAATTGAAATCTATTTTAGGTCAAGTATCATAGAAATTGACTTCGGACATTTGGGAATAAATTTTTAAATAAAAACTCAACACTTTCGGGAGTAATATAATATGTTCTTAGTAGTTTTGACTGATTTTATCATGTTTTAGTACCCAGCCTAAACCGGTTAAGAGAAGAAAATTGAGCAAGAAACTAAAGCATAAATCAATATGAATTTATTTTTGTTACAATTTTTGTGGCCAGACACTTCAAAATTTTTCATACTGCCGCACTCTACCGGCCAGTTATTTACCTGTCACTTCGTCAATGTTCGGCAACGCGGTGAATGTGGAACGTGACGTATTGTTTCGTTGTCACAACACGAGAAAAATAGTGAAAAAGTAGTGAAAATAACGAATTACCAAAGAGTGTTTTTCCAGCCGTAGGTAGGACATATACTACAATATAATTTACAGGTGAATAGACTGCTTACTTTGTATGATTTCATAGTTTTCTTAATTAAAAACATGATTGCTGCTTTCTAACCTACAATCGCTCTTTTGCAGACACGTATGATATTCACAAAAGGTGGATTGATTCTTTGAAGATGTTAACGAAATTTGAGACAAAATCAGCCCGTGTAAAGGGTTTGTCGTTTCATCCTATACGTCCCTGGGTGTTGGCAAGGTAGGACTCACTTTATTACAATTTTTAAATCTTTCTCAGCACAGACTATGTAGATTGATCATAATTCTGTGATCGGCTTGGTGCCAGGTTTAACTGTGCATTCATTATTATTATTATTAAAATAAGAGTAAAGCAGAAACATTACAAAACTATATTGATAGAGTATAAATAAGTTTTATTAATAATTCTTATGATCTGCAAATTATTTCAAGATATATTTAATATTTACATAATTTTTACATTACTTTTCAACCATTTAAAAATTGATGTTTTATTTTTGACTTGTATAGTTTAGTTTATGATTTATGGATTTTTTGTGTACTGATTAATGATGTAATGTGTGGCTTATTCCACAACAATTGCTCCCATGGTTGCTTCTTCCGTGGTCGTTTCCACCATTTCGGTGATTGTAGTGGTCGTAGTTGAAGCACCGGCCTCGGTGGTAGCAACAGTCGTGGTAGGTACAGTAGCTGTGGAAGATGCAGCAGCAGAAGTAGCAGTTTCGGGTGCTACACTCTTAGCTTCAATGTTACTGGCAGATACTTCATGTTCATCCTTCTTTTCATCTTCTTTCATAATTTCAATCGCCTTTTCTGTGGGTTTTGCAGTTTCCACATTCAATTGGAAACTGGACCTTAAAAGAGGCAAAAGTGGGGAGATAGGTTGGGAAAGCGGTAGAGTAGTTCTAACATTTGAGAATTGGTGTGCGGGAAGAGCAGGAATCTCGTCTTCAATACGACGGGAAACAAGGGCGTTGTTGACAGAGTAGAAACGCTGGACTCCAACTTGAGGGTGTTCCAAGTATTGTATCAACGCATCGAGAGAGTGATCTGGTGTAGAAGTTTTGGCGTTAGTAGCAACGGAATCAACAGCATCAGAAGCTGAGGTTCTGGTAGAGATTTGGGCTTGCGATTGTTTTGTACGATACGCTTCAGGTCCTACGAGATAAACAATGAGATTTGAGATTTATAACATTGACACAAGATGTTTTTACCTGTGATGAAAACAAAATGAGAGCTAGCACCCTCATATTCATTCCTGTAAGCAAAACCCCTGAAATTGGCAGCCGGCATTTCAGAGTTTTGAGGTGCGTTGCTCAGAGTTGAAGCATCCTGGGATCTGAAGGCTGTATTAATTACAACAGACTCATCTTCTCGCTCAACTTCATCATATGTAGGAGTTGTTTCAATTTTCTCAGGTTGTGGAGTCATTGTAGTAGATTCGGAGATTTCAGTTGAAGTACTTACAGCAGGAGTGGTCGCCTCATGGTTATCGCCATCTAAAATTCCCAAAGTCATTATTTTTTCTTGCATTAAACAAGACACAAAGGTATACTAACCTGTAGAGTGGTAAATAAAGTGTTGTGGGAAACTCTGCTGGTATCCAAAAGTCCGGGCTGTTTGGAAAGATGGAAAGGCACTATAGGTTTGAACTTGGGGCTGGTGCACGTATGCTTGCTGATGATATTGAGGGACAAAACTTTGATATGCAGCAGGAGCTTGGTATTCTTGATATTGCACTGCTGGTTGAATTGGACTTGGGAAGTTAGAGTAGAAGTATGGGTTCTGGGTATATCCACCATACGCATGGGCTGTTATGCACCCAACAAGTACCTATCGATAAAAGAAAGACATAAAATTTGTTTGGAATCGTATAAATAAGCTATGTTTTATTATATATTGCTGCGCATGCGCGAGTTCGAATTTTTCGCGTAATATTTACATTCATTTCTGCTGAATGTCTCGATAAATAATTTGTTTCGGCAGCTGATAATTAGAGTTTGTCTAAATTGTGCACGTCGATTATACTCGTAATTCCATAATTGTTACTTTAAAATCTTTAAAGTTGATAACACACGCATGCACAGCTTTAGTAACGCACTGATCAAACGAATTTTCTTCACACTTCTTGATATTTTCTTGACTAAATCAGTAAAACTGTTCTTTTACTAACGAATTATTTCTTTGTGAATGCTCAGTATTATAATTATTCCTTGTGTGTGTCGGTATATGAATTTACCATTAACCCAATGATCACATTACGTAACTGCTCGACTTCTTTTGAAGTGCCCGAGTTTTTAATCTTCACTATCGCAATATTATTGCACCAGTTCTCGATGCTGCTCTACAAATTACATAAGTGGTTTATCATGAATGTCGCGATGCGTGTCGATGTCCATATCATATTTATATTCACAATGACTACCACGCACGGAACACAATACTTGTTTTTCTGGTAGGCATTTGGAGCTTAAATGTCATGACATTTTCAGCTTCTTCCAACAACCTTGACAACCTACATCTGCGTCGGTGGCTTTAGCTTAGCACCTTAACATGATCGTATTGTGTAAGCACCCTAAAGTTGAGCAGGTTTTTGGATGATTGGTGTGATTGGTTTGCTTGATATTTGCTTTCATTCGGTACCACACCGGACGTTATTAGTCAATTCTATAGATTGTTTCGTAGAAATTGTGGTATTATAAATATTTAAATCAAATGCATGTGCTCCAGAAATTTCACTTTTTAAAAAGGTCAAATTCTTTGGGTAAAAGCTAAGTCTTTTGGTATAATTCTTGCGTCACAACCTTAATAGGAAACTATAATTGCGTATTACTATTTTATACTAATGACTTCGCTTAAGCCGACTTGTTTTTGACATAAAAAGTGTTACAGTTTTTTAAAGTCCAAGGTGGGCATTTTATCAAAATGACCTTGCATTAAGACTGTTTTGATTATTGATTTTAAATGCCTTGTTCAATGCGCTTAAATTGCAGACAATAATCTACAAATGAATAATTTGATTGATTATTTGAACTTGAAATATTTATTACTCTTAAATCGATAGTAAATGAATCACTTTTTTTATCAATTTCAAATTACTACCTCGACTGATAAAACATCTACGTTGATACACAATTTAAATATACCAATTAGTTTTTCTTCTTGGAATAGTGTGTGTCATTTTCTATTACTTGTTAAAATACTTCATGTATTTCGGGCATGCACATAGTAGCCTCATTAATTTTATTTATTGCTGATTGTTTATTTTTAGTGATGTAACTTACAAATACGTGAAACATGTTTACTTTCCAACCCCTTGGGTGCACTTTTCACTCTTTTAAAACGACGATGGTCTGCGTATGGCGGCTTGACAAAGAACTGAATTTTTCAAAGCCATTATCAATTTATATCGCTCGAAAATTGCGCTCTCGATTCTTTTTTTTTTTGTCCCTCCAAAATTTGGCAATGAACGTTGTATGTGGTACGAGCTCACCTGGGTGGGGTTATACGTTCCTCCTGTGGAAGGCAAGATACTCACCTCCTGAGATTGCCTTGGCTTCACCGAAATTATTATTTTTATTTGCGGTGGGAAAAGATCATTGGTTGTCAGAATATAATTGACATATGAGAAGATGAATATGAATTTATTGAAATTATATTTTGAATTGAAATTAGTAGATAGTAATTGAATGTTATTAGGTCAGTTTAGACTTTGATTACCTTTTTTGCTTAATATAGTTAGTTAATTTTGGTGATAGATCAGAAACTTGTTTGATTGATTTGGTAAAGTTTGTGTGCTTTATTTTCAAGGAACTTATTGCACAATACTATACGAAGTTCTTTGAAAAGTCGACACAAGAATAAAAACTACTTAATTGTTTTTTATTTTCAACTTAGTTTCTTTTTAGGTTTATACACTTTGTTTAACGCTGTTCTAGTTTGTTGATTCTTTTCGAATAAATGGATTTCTTCAAGCCAGAAAAATTAGGCATGCGTTTCTAGAATTTGAATAAAAGCTTCCGCCTCCCAGCCATTTCTTCAAATTGAGGAACATAGTAGTTCTAAGGTGTTGGAAACTTTTCAAGCGACCCTCGTGAGGGTGTGTATCTTGTTCACCGGCAAACAATGTGAATAATTAAGTAATTGCAAATAAAATGATTTGTTGTTTGTAACAAGATAATAGATCATATTTCTAATGTGTACTACTTTGAGAAAATAATACTTGTTTCTGCTCCAAATAAATTTCCATTAAATTGTGCTTTCGCAAGAAAACTGTCAAGGTCCGTGCATAGGTCAACCCAAAAGGGACGGATGTAAATTGCGGGTTTTTCGTCGGTATTGCAACGCGAAAATAAACTGGATTTTTTCCAAATGTCATCTCCAGCAGACGCAGTGCGTGCGCTGTAAATTAAGCCTGATGCCTGAAGTAAGTGACCTTTCCATCCAGCACACACGAGCCGTAACCATGTGTGGCAGGCAACACCCTGCTCTTGTAATTTGCTCCACATTTGCGTTGTGGTGTAAATGATCTCGTTCTAGTCTGGGATTAATAAACAAATCAGACGCGTCTACGCGTAGGCCGGCGAACACATTAAACAAAATTTATACAGCCAATTATCAATGAAAATCTTAGTCGATAATGTCATCGTGAATTTCTGCTCGGTATTTAGACATTAAAGTGTTACAAGTGCGCCTACGGCGTTGAGTTAAATTTTCAAGCTGTATGCATGAAATGTTCGAATAATTAATGCAGCATTGAGCTTGAGCATTTGTTTCGGTTATAATTGCAGTTTGCACAATGGCGCCATTCAATTATGGGACTATCGCATGTGTACCCTCCTGGAGAAGTTTGACGAGCATGATGGTCCTGTGCGTGGTATTTGCTTCCACAATCAACAACCGCTATTCGTCTCGGGTGGTGATGACTACAAGATTAAGGTACGCCAATTGTGATGAATTAAATACAGGATTTAATTACATTTGCATATTGATTGGGGTTAATACAGGTATGGAACTACAAGCTAAAGCGTTGTATCTTCACTCTCCTGGGACATTTGGACTATATCAGAACCACAGTGTTTCATCATGAATATCCTTGGATTGTGTCGGCATCAGATGACCAGACCATCCGTATTTGGAACTGGCAGTCGCGTGCTTGCATTTGCGTCCTTACAGGACACAATCATTATGTCATGGCGGCACTGTTTCATCCTAGCGAAGATCTTTTAGTAAGTGCTTCCTTAGATCAAACTGTTAGAGTCTGGGATATCTCGGGACTCAGGAAGAAAAATGTTGCGCCCGGACCTGGTGGTTTAGAGGAACATCTGAAGAATCCCGGAAGTACAGATCTTTTTGGTCAGGCCGACGCTGTAGTCAAACATGTTTTGGAAGGACATGATCGTGGTGTGAACTGGGCTTGTTTCCATCCTTCTTTACCGTTAATTGTTTCTGGTGCTGATGACAGGCAAGTTAAGTTGTGGAGAATGAACGATTCCAAAGCGTGGGAAGTAGATACCTGTCGTGGACATTACAACAACGTCTCCTGTGTTCTTTTCCACCCTCGCCAAGAACTCCTTTTATCTAACAGTGAAGATAAAAGTATTCGTATTTGGGATATGACAAAGCGAACTTGTCTGCACACATTCCGTCGGGAGCATGAACGATTCTGGGTGTTGACGTCTCACCCAACCCTTAATCTTTTCGCAGCTGGACATGACACTGGAATGATCATATTCAAATTGGAAAGAGAGCGTCCCGCCTACACTGTACATGGCAACATGTTATATTACGTAAAGGAACGCTTTGTGCGCAAACTAGATTTTACGACTTCCAAGGATGTCCCTGTAATGCCACTTAGGGGTGGGGGTAAGCACCCAATTTACAGCATGTCGTTTAATCCAGCGGAAAATGCGGTTCTTTTGTCGATCCGTGCGAGCAATGTGGATGGTAACAACTACGACTTGTACACCATCCCCAAAGAACACGAGGGCGAGTCGTTTAGCGAAATGGATAATAAAAGGAGTCCAGGTAATACTGCTGTATGGGTGGCAAGAAATCGTTTTGCTGTATTGGATAGAAACATGCAGTTGAGCATTAAGAACTTGAAAAATGAAACAACCAAGAAGGTGCAGACACCGAATTGTGATGAGATCTTTTATGCGGGGACTGGGATGTTGCTCTTGAGGGACATGGATCATGTTACTTTGTTTGATGTTCAACAGAGGCGGACTTGGGCTCAGTGTAAGTGGGTTTCATTATAACTTCTATTTTCTTAAACTAGAAAGAATAGTGGGCACTTAAAAAACTGGTTTTATATAATTTACCACAACTAATATGGTCTCAATTTACATACAATGCAGCAATACAAGTTTTACGATGATTTAGTTGAAGTTTAAAACGTATAAATAGCGTAGAAAGCAGTTAACTTATTCGCTCTGCGGTGCTTTTAGTGAAAGTGGTTCGATGCAGATACGTTGTGTGGTCTGCGGATATGTCGCACGTGGCATTGCTCTCGAAGCATTATGTCACAATATGCAACCGCAAATTGGAGCAGCTTTGCTCGATCTACGAGAGCATTAAAGTCAAGTCCGGTGCGTGGGATGATTCAGGTGTCTTCATCTACACGACTAGCAATCACATTAAATATGTGCTTAACAATGGGTATGTAAATCTGTCACACGCGGACTTAATAAACATGTTTAAGTTCACTGCGATCACAATTTAAGTCTCACCTCTTAATGATGACGAAAGGTTCGTGTTTTTTTTTGATGATTAATGATTAATTAATTGCTGCTTCCAGTGACAACGGCATTATCCGAACATTGGATCTGCCGATTTACATCACCCGCGTCAAGGGCAACAATCTTTTCTGTTTAGACCGTGAATGCCGCCCTCGTGTGCTGACAATTGATCCAACTGAATACAAATTCAAACTGGCGTTGATAAACCATGATTATGAGGAGGTTTTGTACATTGTGCGTAACTCACGTCTTGTTGGGCAGGCGATTATTTCTTATTTGCAAAAGAAAGGATACCCTGAGGTGGCTCTTCATTTCGTGAAGGATGACAAAACTATTTTTGCGTTAGCGCTAGAGTGTGGCAACATTGAAATTGCTCTGGAAGCGGCTAAATCATTGAACAATCCTGCTTGTTGGGAGAAATTGGCTGAAGCAGCGTTGATGCAGGGTAATCATCAAGTTGTAGAGATGTGTTATCAACGCACAAAGAGTTTTGATAAGTTGTCTTTCCTGTATTTGATTACTGGAAACTTGGAAAAGTTGAAGAAGATGACCAAGATTGCGGAGATTAGAAAAGAACGTTCTGCACAATATCATGGAGCACTTCTTTTGGGAGATGTTGCAGAAAGAGTGAGGATTCTGAAGAATGCTAATTTGAATTCATTGGCATATCTCACTGCCGCTACTCATGGGCTCATCGAAGAAGCTGAAGAATTAAAGGAGACTTTTGGAGATAAACCTGTTCCAGATGTCCTGCCGAATGCTAAATTCTTAAGACCTCCTCCACCAGTCCAAGAGGCTGAAAATAATTGGCCCTTGTTGACTGTCAGCCGGGTTGGTACAACGCTTTTTTCAGATATATAATAATTGACGGTGTTTTCAATTTTTTTTCCAGGGCTTCTTCGAGAATGCTTCGATGAAGAAAGCAAACAACATGCCAGCGTTGGAAGTGGACCCCAACTTAGACATGGATGTTGGAGCAGCAGAAGGTGGATGGGCTGATGATGACGAAGATATTGATCCCCTTGAAGACACCCAGAAACGCACGGAATCAGCTTCTGGTGATGGCGAAGGTGGTTGGGATGTGGAAGATGCGGATCTCGAAATTCCAGATTTAGGACCCAGTAAACCCACAGCACAAGGAGATACTTATATTCATCTACCTACCCAAGGACCTTCACAATCTACAACATGGTCGAAGAATTCAGAACTACCTGCAGATCACGTCATGGCTGGAAGTTTCGAATCCGCAGCGAGATTACTCAACTCACAAATTGGTGTTGTCAACTTCCTGCCTTACAGAAAATGTTTCCTAGATATGTTTGGCAGTTCACGTACGGTAAGTTCGTGGCAACAACATATTCCCCCAAACTTCAGCTATCCACAGCGGAGCGGAAAGGATGTTGGCGCGAAGGGACAACTGCCTATTGTATCTATCAAGTTGTCCGACCTGGTACAAAACCTGCAAGTATGTTATCAACTTACAACTGGCGGGAAATTTACGGAGGCTATTGAGAAAATGCAAGCGTTGATGTTACAAGTCACACTTTTAGTAGTTGATAGCAAACAGGAAATCTCTGAGGCGCAACAACTACTAAAAATATGCAGGGAGTATGTTGTAGGTCTTAAAATGGAAACTTTAAGGAAAACTTTACCGAAAGGAACCGCTGAAGAGCAAGAAAGGCAGTGCGAAATGGCTGCGTATTTTACACATTGTAACCTTCAACCCATCCATCTAATTCTTACCCTTAGAACAGCCTTGAATATGTTCTTTAAACTAAAGAATTATAAGACAGCGTCATCTTTTGCGAAACGACTTCTTGACTTGGGTCCACGTGCAGAGGTATCGCAACAAGCTAGGAAAATTCTCCAAGCATGCGAAACAAATCCCTCAGATGAATTTAAACTGGCTTATGATGAACATAATCCATTCAATTTGTGTGCGTATTCTTACAAACCCATTTATAGGGGTAAACCAGAGGAAAAATGTCCACTTTGTGGTGCTTCCTACCTGCCACAGTACAAGGGAAATGTCTGCAATGTTTGTGAAGTTGCTGAAATCGGTATGGATTGTATTGGTTTAAGGATTAGTTATCATCAATTCCGCTAAAATTTGAATATGCTATAAAGCATTTTAACGCGTTCCGTACAAGTATTCCTACCTAGGCCCCATGATAAAGAGGGGATATAAATGGAAAGTAATCTAAGTAAGTCTAAGGACATTTTAATGTTAATCGAGAATTAATTGAAAATCTTTGTAAGTAATATAGTATATATAATTATATAATATATCATATGCGAAAGTAAGGATGTTGATTACTACCCGTCGCTTTTGGTTGTTTGTAGGACTGAGAAGCGGGAAAAAAATGAACAAAACGTTCGTAATTGGATATTAGTGGTAATGAAGTTTTTATAATTTATTGTATTGAGTTCTGTCAACATGGAAAAGTACAAATATTGCATTGCATTACACCAACTAGTCTGGAAATTTCGTCATTGTACAATGTTGTCTCCACATAGTTGTCTCATCTAAAATTTCGTTTCGTATGTGCAATATCAGTTTAAAGTCACGGCCGAAGCGGACAGTTCTTAAGTGTTGGATTTCGATTGTATTCGTTTTCATTATCCTCCTTCACACATCGCCATCGTGAGTGGCGTCACAATGTGCACTCGTTTTGTTTCGGTATAAACACTGCCGATCTGAATTTATTAGTATTTTTCGTTTTATACAAAATTTCAATTAAACATGCATACTAGATATAGAGTTTTGCTCGTGTCCAGTGCCAACAATTAATGCGCCGCCTTCTTCCGAGGAAGTGTGCGACCTTGTCAACTACGCCTTTACTCTTGACACAGCCAATTCCTGTCCGAAACACTCGTTCAATTTGTATCTGTATAAACCGAGGAAGTACATTTACATAAATACTCGCTCGCCGTTCGTTCTTCCGGCTTGTGGTTTACTTGTAGAAGTGTATAAATTGTACGTTGCGCTACAATACTATAAACTGACCACGTTCAAAAAATGGGCTGCTTCTGAAGCAGCAATGGGTTGGTGTAAAATCGACGCGTCGAAGAAGGTATCTATCGTAATATGATTGTTGCTTGCATTTGTTCGGTTTGTTTGCGTTTCCATTTCTGGTAGTTTGTGTTGTTTGCGCACGTTTGTAGCATTGTAGGGGCGCCGCTCTTCTGCATTCCGCCTTTTCCTAGCGTTATCGTAATGAAAACATATTCCTACTTTTATAAGTTGACTAACAACAACTAACGTCAATTAGTTTTTTCTTCATAATATTTATAACTTGCAATCTCGCCCGCTTGACGCTGGGTGATAATTAGTTTTTGTTGCTGCCGCTGATGCCGCTTGTCTTCGTTTACAGTGAGATTAAAAATGACAATTAATACACACAAATTTGTTTACCATTATGACACTGGACAATAAGCAAAGAAAATGACATTAATTAACAATTGAATAATACATACATATTGTTTATGGGTAATTAATTGTATTCTTTATGCGCAATGAATGAGAATATAATAGATAATAGGGATACCGTAATATACGACTTAAAGTTATAATTAATAATAAAAGAGATAGAGAGAGTTAATAATTAAGTTAAGTATGCGTTTAATGTTTAAATAACGTCGCGTTCGAAAGCATTTTCGGGTTGCGTATCTGCAGGGTGGAGTTTTGGTTTCGATCTGCATTTTGCTCACGGAGGGCTGAGGGAAATTGGGGGGTTTTGGCGAACGAGACTTTTCGACAGATCGCGCGATGCTTCGCGTTGCATTTCCGGCGGCGGTCTGCTGATATGTCACAGTGGTAACGCTCCCGAAGCGTCCAATAATAATCGTTCCTGGTATGAATTTCATTCGCGCAGGATTCGGGTGCGGTATATTATCGCCGAAGGATACAACATTCAGTACTTCGCATCGGGTAACCATTTTCTCTCGGCGTGTGGAATGTGGGCAGACCCAGGCGACTTGATTTTCTGCTGGTAATCTGCGCAGCGAATAAATTTAAATCATAATATTTCAAATGTGGAAGAGCCGCCTTTTGTGGTGCCTGCAGCATATTCCCGTGGCCTGCTGAGCATTAAATTCGATTGATTTCAATGAAATTACTTTGTCTTCGTTCGCTTTCTTTGGTACCGCAGGGTTGGGGGAAATGTCGGTGTAGAAACTTGTTTTGCTTGTTTTTGGTTTCTTTTGCCACTTACGCTAAAAGCTAAGGTATGTATATTGTAATAAGAACTTTCTTATAATAAGTTATTGCATGAATTACAGTTTTATGAGGTACTGTACTTCCTAATAATTATAACCTCTGTACATATAACTTTTGCACTCGTTTATATATAATAATAACCACCATTATCATTTATGAAAACAGATAGATATATGTTTTAATGGGCTTGTCCACCTGCGCGCGGGCGCAATGTTGTCTCGGATGAAGATATAAATATGTATATAGAATATCAGTGGTTTTGCTTTTTTGGTTTAATAAATGGAATGCATCTCGTCACAACAATATTTGAGCTATGGCTCGGCGGCGGCGATGGCCGCCGGGCTGGACGCGCGCACCCTCGGCCGCGTCCGGAAGAGACGCCGCCCCAGTGCTCCGCTCGCCACAACGCCGCACGCCCTTGCGCTGTAAACCCAAACAGTTTTTGATTTTTTTTTTTATATATATAGCTAGCGTTTACTGTGGGGCGGCGCGGGCGTCTGGAGCGTCGTCTCGCAACACAACAGCTACACACTTAGAGAAAGTAACCGATAGGAATATGACTATATTACACTTATACTAAGAGGTCTACACAACACACAAAGAGTTAAGTCTCGTTTCAAAGAGAGAGTTTAGTGATACGTAATATTTGTTTTTGTTTGTATGTGTTTCACTTTTTTCGAGTACAAATCGTGTGCGAGTAGTGATGGTAAATGGGGTGTGGAGCGCGGAAAATATCAAGCAAAAATCACCAGTTGGCGAAAATGTGTATACATTATGATGAGGGGAGGCTTAAAATGGTGGAGGGAAAAGGATGGGATCTTTGGGTGGCGGAGTTTGTCGCAAACTCAAACGCGAAGCTAATCGAAAACCAAACCAAAACCGCTGTTGTCGCTGCTTGTGTCAAGCCCGTTTTGTCGCCCTTGTTAGTAATATAATCGCTATATCAAGTATATCAATTTGAATATCGTTGTTCAGTGTGTGGTTGATTACATTTATAGTCTACAAGAGTTTCACTTTAGGCCAAAACAGCCCCGCTGTCCGAGGGGCATCATGTAACGTTTTCATCATCCCTCCTCCTGTCAGCCGATATCTTAATAACAATACTAGTTTTTTTTTTATACTCCTAGATTTGTGCTCCATTTTGTTTCCCGTCATCTCCGCAACAACGCAACTGCATCCTCTCACTTCCGCCTCCTGCCTACAAACCACCACCACCCTGCGAAATATTTACAACTATTGGCAGATACCACGCGCATTTTATCACCACGTTCGAAGTCTTTACAAATGTGAAATATGTGAGGCTGTATTTTTATAAACATTAAAGCATTGCACGCGGGGTGATGTAGTTCATTCAGCTGGGGGCGGCTCACTGCCGTGATGATCACGCATGGTTTTCAGTGTATGGCGTAACACGCTGACGAAACGATTAGAAAACTCGCAACCAATTAATTAACAACCAGTTCGGATACGAAGAGAGTGAGAGATGTCGTGTGTGTAAAAATGTCTTCTTGGTGATGTTTCATTTTCGTTTAAGTCTAGTTGTTGTTGGAATTTCTTTACACATGAATAAGAGAGGTAAAATTCAAATACGAAAAATTTAAATGCTTTAAATACATTTGTCTAAATACGTCTATAATAATTATTCAATGTATACGCTATTAATATATGTAGTATTTTAAATTTCCATTTATCTTCGTCAATACTCTCTTCAAATCTCTTCAAATTTTTGGTAAAATTTTATATTATATATATAATCTCATATTTGCATTCATTTGTCCTACAATTGTTCTATCGTTTTTTTTTTGTTTTTGTGTTCCGGGTTCGCTCCTGCGCTGATCCTGCCGATCAGTGCGCAAATCGTGCGCAGCGTTTATAAGTTTTTTGGTGTTGCACTTTTTTGGTTCATCCTGCATTATCAGCCTGCGTGGGGGAATTGATTGAGGAGTGGTCGTCGCGTCTCGCGAGTCCTGCCGTTTGAAACTGAAATCTCCGCAGCTTTCTATCTATCACAGGCGGAGATGCACCTGGTGCAATAGTAGTTAATGTACGTGGTGCGCGTGTCCGTGCGGTTTGGTTCGAGCGGCGCGCCACTTCCTAAAAATACCTGTCCGTCTCAGCATCGCGCAACAATAAATTCTCTGAAATTTCACCAGCAATCGCTCGGTCTGGCCATCCTATGTAGTATATACATGCACCACGCTACGCTCCTCAGCTGCCTTCGGACGCGGCGGCGGCGGCGCCAAGTGCGCGCGCCCGCCCCCTTTGTGTGCGTTTCGCGTTATCTCTCATCACAAAGTCTCCACCGTCGCTTGTACCACATGTATATAATAAATTTATACGAGTGTAAATTAGTTGCGATTAGCTGCGACGCGTTTCATGCGCGTGTCTGTAGGTTTAGTATAATCTACGACGTTTTGTTCCGTTTTTTTTTGTTTTGTTAGAGTTTACTTTTCGTTAAAAGGTACATGGTCTCTTATAAAAAATAGTGTATTCTTCGTGGAAGTTGTTGGTAACTCCTTTTAGCTTGATTTGCTAGGGCTGCACGGTTGCGCACCTTCGGCGCGGCTTATAAAGAATTCATTCTCAATCGTCTACTTATATTGCACCTTGAATATTGCCACATTTCGGCCAATTTTTGGCGACGTTTTGGGAGCCGTGCCGTGGATGCCAACAACGCGCAAATCGCACGCTCTTCGCTTGTGATAAGACTCCAGCCGTTCGTGCGCGAGATCATCGCAAACTAAAAAGATAACACAACGAAACAACACAAATAAACGGAACAGTTAAGAAATCAACCAAACAAATCGTATTTTACAAGTATAATTCGAATTAGTTGCTCAGAATCGTCAGAAAATAAATTTTATAAACTAAGAAATAGTCGTCTTCTCAAAATATAAGGAAAATACAAACAAAAGTATAGAAAGGGAAATTATAACAAAAGGCCCACTGCTAGAATGCAGCCTAAATCAAAATATATAAATTATAAATAATTGTAGAAAATTAAAATAAATTATTAGTTGATGACCATTTGCATCATTTGTTTCTGCTTTGTGTGTGTGTGTGTGTGTGCATGTGTAGATCAAACTCAATAATTACTCCTTCTGTCTGTAAATTGTTTAAACAATGGCTCGCTTACGAATGCGCCTTCGTCAATAGTACATATAGTATATATATATATATATATATATATATATCTATATATATCTTGTCTTGGACATTTTCAATTGTTTTCTCTTTGAAAATTGTTTACGGGTAGCCTAACGTCGGTGGTTAGAAATTAATTTAATTCGTGTAACTGAACAAACACAAAACACACAAGAGAATACGACCGACGAGCACCGCCGACGGCGAGTTTTACTCGCGCGTGTCGGCGGCGGCGCGCGGGTCAAGCGACGCCGCCCGCGTGACGACCACCGGTCGGTGGCGGCGTCGCCCATGAGACTAGCGATATATGCATATTATAAATACACAAAACACGTAGATATAAATATAAGTTTAAACGCAAATGAATCGAAATACTAGAGAACTCAAAATCAAATGAAACACATTACGGAAAAGTAGTGAATAAATACTATAATTATAATTTACTATATGCAAAAATCTGTAAGCTATCTTTGGGTTCGCTTTACTTCATGATTTGCCCCGCGGGGCGATGGCACGAATTTTAGTCTGTACAGATCGTTCCTTGGACAGGGCGTGTGCCGCCCTACATCTGCCTGCGTTTTGGTATCCGGCTGGCCGGCGCGGATCTCGTGCCACGCACCGTGCCGTATTTGTAATCTCATCATAATATTTATATTTGTCTATCAGTTTCGTTAATATGAAATTTTGCTATATGAGGAACGCGATTCCTGCCTCGCGTCTCTTCGTGACTAGCATCGAATTTATTACATAAGTACATCAAGCCTCTACGAGGTATGCGGCATCCGCAGTGTGTGTGTGTTAGAGAGAGAATTGGGGGTGTATGGGGTGGCCCCGGCGCGCCCGGGCCCTCGGCTGTCTTCCCATCGCTTCTCCTCGCTTCGCATACATCTAACAGATCACAATAACTTACGTCGCGCGCGACTCTCGTCGTCGCAGTCTGTCGTCGGTGATGTTGTTGAGGGGTGGGTGATGTTGATGTCGGTTGTCGGGCAGAGAGTGAGAGAATAAGTTAAATTAAATACTAGAGCGGGAGGCGGCGCGAGACGGGCTGCCGAGCGGGGCGCTTGCCCGCGGGGGCGTCTATGTCGTCTTGCTCTTGTTGGTCTTGAAGCTGACCTGCAGCACGCGGTTGCCCAGCGTGTAGCCGTTGAGCGACTGGATGGCCACCACCGCCTCGTCGTAGTTTGTCATCGTCACGAAGCCGAAACCCTTGCATTTATTCGTCTGCAGGTCGCGGATCACCTTTACGCTTTGCACGGCGCCGAAGGGACCAAACAGCTGCCACAGCACGTTTTCCTCCGTCTCGGGGGCGAGGTTGTATACAAATATGCACCATCCGGAGCCGTTCATTGCATTACCCGGCAGCATTGAGTTTGCCAAAAGGTCTCCGGCCAGCGGAGAATACCTGCAATGACCCATAAATTGATATTACCTAGGTTCCTTGAGGTGGGTCAGCGAAGGAAGGGCATACCTGAAGCGTCCCGTGGGATGATGAATAGGTCCCGGAAACCGCCGAGTCGCTTGTGGTGCCAGGTAGGCTGCGAGTGGCGGGATGGCTTTGTTGTTGTTGCTGGGATTGTTGGCGAACTTAACGGTGATTGGTTCAGTGGAGCCCTTGGGAATGGTACCATTGAGCTCTTGGATGGCGCGCTCGGCTTCCATGCGTTGATCAAATCGGATAAAGCCGACTCCCTTGGAAAGGCCTATACGACAAAATGTTACCACTCATTGCATTGTCCGGCACTCGTCTGATCGATGATCGTGTGAGTGATGTCTTTGGCACCGCCGCCAACCGCACGGCACGCGCTCGCAATGCGATAATTGGCATTCCGCGCGCGCACCGCACGTTAAAGATTACAAGTCAAACATATTCGCACTGTTCATTGCTACTACTAATCGCTCGGCCGGTGGTTTGGTTTTTCATTTGTCTGCGAGCGTCGTGTCGTGTGATGTGGTGGTGTGGGCGACACGCAGCGCCACGTTACTCGTTGCGTAAAATCAAATGAAAAACGTCCATCAAATAAATAAATAACCAGCAACTCATCAGGTAAATCATCGCAATCATCGAAATCAAAAGTCACATCATGCCACGGTGCATACAAGTTGTTGTAACGAAAACAAAACGATATCAAGAGAACCAAAACCAAAGCGTCACAAATTCAATGAAACAGTTGGGTGGAGGTGTGCACAGCACGCAGGGTGCGCACGGCGGAGGAGTGGCGGTAACTGAAAACGAACTCAAAACACGAGACTTCGTCATTTCAAAGGGGCTGGGGGGTGGTGGTGGTGCGCATCCGCACTGGCTTGCATTTCTTTTTGATTGCTTTTGATTCGCGCGATCCAGTTATTTATTTATTCGATTCCGCATTGCGCCGAGCAGAGACAATCAAAGAGTGGATCTGGTGACTTGTAATTGTGTAAAATGGGGTGTCATTTTTCTAGCTTGAGCTCTCGCTTTCGACACAGAGAAAAACAAATGTAGAGAGATGGTGGTACGTACCAGGCAAATTCTCTCCGGCCCCCGTGACAAATTGACGTACTAGGGAAGAGAAGAAAAAAACGCAAAATATAGGTACAGTAAGACAATAATAATATAATAATAATAACAAATAATGGGCGTTTAAAAATGTATTAACTACGGCGCGGCAAAAACGGTTCATCCCAAGTCAGTCTTCAATTCAATAGCCAACCACATTCATCCAACCAACCTGACGAACTTAAAAAACTAATCTCGTTACCAACGCCAGAACAAAAAGTCAACGAAAATTGCACGAAACGTAATGTAGTCGAACCAAAAATTCGCGCGTTGTATGTTGATGTATATATTTCTCGTTGTTGTTGAACGTATGTATGTAATGTAAATTCATCATTGTTTAGTCGTCGGTTCATCGAACGCGGACTGGCGGGACGACAAAACGCCGCGATGATAGCGAGCGATGTGCTTCGAGGGTGTTACCTGTGATGTTGTCGCAGAGGATGCGCGAGGTGATGATGCGGCCGTAGGGGCTGAAGAGCGACTCGAGGTCCTGCTGTGTCATGTTCTTCGGCAGCCCGGACACGTACAGGTTGGCGCCTTTGATCGCCTCCGAGCTAGGCCTGGCGTACGACACCTGCACTCGTCGAAGGAGGAGAGATGCAAAACAAAATAATGTCAAAACTTGAAAAATACAAAATACCTAGTCTACCAATCTCAACTAGCAACCGAGGGAAACAGAAAATCACCCAACTGAGAAAGTAAACGCAAGGAAATTAGTAAACCGTGATAAAGTGGCAAGGATCAATCGAAGGAATCGGGTGGGGGATGATGATGATAGAGATTCAAGATGGCGGCGTACCTTGATAGTTTTATTTTGCAGTCTGAGACCGTTTAAGGTATTAATCGCCTTTTCGGCGTCTTCTGGGCGATGGTAATTTACGAATCCGTAGCCCAAGCTTTGCCCTGTAACCAACGGACTACTCAATTCTCCGAGCGGAACTGTAGGCAATAGAAAATTGCAAAAACGACCTATTAATAAACAAAAATTGACCCGGGACAGCGGAGGTGTTTTTCTTTGGCAAAAAACACGACGTGCGACACCCATCCATCAGTAATGAAATAAAAATCGATTTCGTCATATTTCACCGGTGCGGTGCGTATGTTCAGGCCTCGTTCCTCTTAAGCTTTGCAAGGAATTTGAGGAAGCGGCTGAAGCGGCACCCGATGTTATTGCCAGTGATGAGTGTTCGTTCACCCCCACCTAGAGAGCACGCACGTGCTTCTGACTCATCCGCGCAAAAGAGTGATGACGCTCGTCGTTTAGTTCCCTGCTTGGCAAACGAAACGTCATCGTTCTGTGGGAGTATGTGCGACACGCAGTTGAGGGCAAAGGATGAAGGGCTATTGGCAGCGCCGCTTCTTCCACTTCCTCCAGCCACTCTTCCACTCGGCATCTTTTCATCTGTCATACTGTCATCTGTTTATGCTCCCGCCGGTAGCCTCAGGCCTTGGAAGGTACGCCAAAGTGTACACCACCTGGTACACGTTCATCTCTCCCCTAGGTTACACTATTAGGGACTGTTAGGTTCACCCCATTGCATATCGGATTTATGAGCAATCGGTTTTTATTTCATTCCGATTTTAGGCCGACGAACGCACACGGTTTTCGTCACTCACGTGTAAAACAAAAACAAAACGGACCTATGATTTTACAATCATCACGTTTCAATGTTTTATCTACATTTATTTGCATCCATAGAGAGAGAGAGAGAGAGAGAAAGTACAAGGGCTTACCTGTGACTTTGTCGCGGATGAGTTTGCAGCTTTCAACTTCACCGATGGAGGAAAACAGAGAGCGGATTTCTTCCTGGGTCATGGTCTGTGGCAGGTAGTTGACGATGAGGTTGGTCTTGGACTCTTCCTGGCCACCGCCACCACCGCCGCTCTGGCCATTGTTGCCGCCGTTCTGCTGGCCCACGACGCCTGCGTCTAGCCCGTTCGACATCATGTTGGTGCCTTCGTCAAGCTTCAGTTTGGACGACGTTGAAGTGGAAGGAACTTAAAGTTCGCTTCGTAACTTATCAGAAGATTAATGTGTTAAATCTTCTGTAAAGGTCAAGAAAGTATCTGTTGGACCATTGATAAATACTGGAGAAGTTGGGATAGTTGGGTTTCGAAAAGAAATACGACGCTATGATTACATAAAAAGGTCTCCAAGAGTAGCCAGTTCCTGTTTGGGTTTGGCCGCAATTGTGTGGAAAAAGTGTCTAAATCGCTGTAACGCGGGCGCAGCATAGATTTTAGGGATTTGTGAACGCTTCTTTGTCCCGAAATAGATAGAGAGCGACTAAAAATAAACCGAAATTTTCATATCGATGTCCGCGTGCGTGCGGCGCGCGTACTACGACTACATATGCTCCCGAACGGCGTTTTGTGCTGCTGCTTAACCTGCCGCCGCCGCATGAATTACTTATTATGCATGCACGCTCATAATGTGCGCGGATGTATGTGCATAATGCGCGGCTGCATCTCGCCCGTGTTAATAAAACGCATTAAAAATGTTACGGGCGTAACTCAGCGCAAGTTGCTTCAGGCCAGCAATTTTGATATTTCCTGGGAACTTGCAATTTATAGCGTTAGGTTGATTAAGTTTGCGGAAGTCGGTTGAGATAACAACCTATGGAAGAACAACGAAATTTCCACTCAAATATATGCAACGACTTAATTCATGTTTGATTCAATTGAGTTTTAATTGAGTACGTGTCAAGGGCGAATGCGGCTGCATTTTGAGCGCATTTTCGGCGCTTTTGGAGCACGTCGTTGCCGATGATGTCACCGGTTTTGCGTTCGGCTATTTTTACGCGATTCGGAGGTATTCCCGTCCGCTGAGTGTGGAAATCGATGGAAAACGTGGGGCAGACCGCGCACACCGGTTGGAAAATGTGCTTGCGGGCATAGTGCAAGAATGTTGCATTAGAATAGCACGCATTTTAGGTTTTACTCTCAAAATTCACGAGGAAAGAGATGTTCATGTTAGTAGTGAAACACTGCTCCAAAACCAATTACAGCCTATTTGAAATCTTATAACAGTGTATACAGAAATAAGTAAGCTAAATATCCTCTGCTTCGAGTTGATCATCAATAGATCAAAGTTAATCATTTATAATCACCCCTAGTTCCAAAGCACTACTCATTAGCACTCGAGCACCATGCGTGCAACAAACGATGTGCTGTTCATTCCCATCAAATTCGTCATTCAATGCACCCTCAAAACGCAGCTACTTTCACTCTGCGGCTGCCTTTCACCCTCCGGCCAACTGGCCGCATCTCGCACCCGGACACCACGGCGGCCATTAAGCATCCCTTCGAAACAAACGCACACGATTTACATCCACGCACATAGAATCCAACCTGTTCGCGATCAAGGGGACGCGTAGACCCCGAGGGCTTGACTGGCACAAAGGGTGGACGTGACGTAGCAAGGGGTGATTTGCATCATGACATTTTCCCTTGGCTTCTAGCGAAGTAGAGCTTTACGGTGTGCACTATGAATTGGAGTTCACAATGAAAATGCACTTTGATTGCATTAGCTTGATACTAAATTAATTTTTGAATTTGAATTCCTCTGACAGTGGTTGCTGCGCATGCGCAGTAATGACAAACAAACCATGCTTTAGAAGTCAACATTGCCCATATTGGTGTTGGCTTACCACAGATTTAACTCCTAATGCCACCCCCGATTACACCCGCTTCGATTAAAGTCTTGTAATGGCCGGAATCGTTTTCAAGTCGAAATTGTCGGAAACGTCCGCTGCACTCCCGTGGTACACACAATAAAAACTAGTTTTATCGTTCGCTGTTGCCGATAAAAAGGCGTGCGGACGTCGGACGGTCGTAGGCCAAACTCACAGCAGCACAATTCTGCGTCACAACAAGGTAAACGTGAAGCCCGTGAAACGTGCCTGCCGCGTTGTGGCCTCTTGCACGTATTGCCCCGGTGTATTGCACACTAGCCGCCTCTCAGGTGCGAGATCTCCTCGTGCCACTGGAACCTCTGGAAGGTGTGTCACGCTCGCGCACCTCGAACCGCCGTTCTGACAAACTTCGCACGCGGAATCAAACTAAAGAAAAAGGGTACACAAAAAATAAAAGTGGGGCACACACCGCGCACAGCCGCCACCGTCGCCAGTCAGACTCATACTATCGATGCGAGGCGCCCACGGACGCCGCGTTTCTCTGCGCGAACATGTGTGTCGCGTGCTCAGAGCGCATGCGCGCGCTACGCCGACGCTCGTTTCCTCATCGATTATTTCCCGGCCGGTGGACGTCGCCTTCCAACTTACGTTTCTTATGTTTTCCAACGCGAGGAAATCTTGTTGTTTTAGCCGTTGGTCATCATCATCTAATATTCATCTGATTGTTGGCTGCGGCGGTGATTTGATCAGGTGTTTTCATACAGGTGAAGATTGTGAGGTTATGAAATAACGCTTTTAGCTTAAGTTGTTACCAGCTTAACAGTAGACAAGTTTGTTTACGGTCATATTATTTTGTACGTTTCTCATTGCCGGATTGTTAACTACTAGTTAAAAATCTGCAATTATATTGTGCTTTATTTTTTCGGTTGTGTCAGTTACATTTTATTATAATTCACAGTAAGTACATTTAAAGTATATATTTAAATAATATTTATTACTACATGTTATATAGGTGAAGCAAGGGTGAGGTTGCAGCGGTGTCCTGGTTTTATATCTAGGGTGCACGCGGGTATCGTATGGATTGCAGGCAATACTTCAAAAATAGTTTATAATGTTTGTAATTAATATGCGCGGCCTCGAAACGGTCAAATCATTGGAAACTAGCAGCACGAACCCAATGCTCGCTGTCATTCGCTGTACTGGGTATGGTTCTGGTTGAGCGTCTCAAAGGGCATGTGCACCCTGCAGCATATGGTCATTATAAAAACACACTGCCGTTGCGATCGCCCTCGAATTATATTAATCTCGGACTCGAGATGTGCTGCCTGGCGCTCGCGTGCGTGCTCACTTTTTACGCACGCTCCCATTGTTCCCGGCATGTGTGTAGGGTGCAAGGTACACATCAACACACAACGTAGCGTCACGAAATACAACTGCAGCCCTTTGCGAAGGGTGCGACACGGCTAGTTATTGCCTGCGCCGAAAAACGGCGAACAGCTGATGGCTCACAATAGAGCCGTGCGCAGCAACCCTCCCTGTAGACTAACACTCGTCTAGCTAAATGAATGCTATGCATGCCGAACGCGATGTGCAACTGATTGCATTCGGCGTGCATTTTGCCCTCCCTGGTGCGTCTAGCTCGGGAAAGCGTGCCGAGTTGGTTAGGTTCTAGCTGGTCTAGGCTCGCGCCCGGGATACCAAAGGACATTGCACCCGCCGATCCCAAGTATTCGCGATGCAGCCCCCAGCCAGCGGCAGCGCCGAGTGCATGCGGCCGACCCTTACGCGCACGCCTGTGGCAGCGGCGGGCAGCGCCATTATGCGTTTCGGGGTGGCTCTCGCGGATGACTTTTGCCTACGTCCGGCTGGCCCGATTTAATCGTTGCCACCTTTCGTCCTTTTGCTCTCCATCGCGCACCTTGAGCCTGCATTTGCATAAAGCCAACTGTGCAACCGGATAAATTCCGGCCGCCGGCATTGTCTGGAGTTGTTGACCCGAAAAATCAAAATCGGATTTTATCTTTAAACCTATTAATGTAGATTTATTGCTCCAACGACACTTTCAACAACTGCTCGTAAATTGTAAAGAACTACCTTTAATGCCACACTTGGATAACTTTAGGTCTTTTGCGAGCCTTTTAACTACGTACAAAAAGTGGGTGTGTCAAAATATTCTCGCTCATCTAAGACCTGATACTTCCTATGAAATCCGGAAGTAGAGAAAAAAAACTTCAGCAGAAACAATTTCTTCAGTATGGGAAACACTAATGAAAATGTCGTTTTTAAAGTTTTTTTTTAGTGGTTGGTAGTAGCTGGTTGTACTTTTTCATTCACAAATTTTCTCCCCTGTTGAACTGGGATGTGTATTGCCGCCGCCGCCCGCTACCACTCGCTCCTCGCCGTGTTGGCCTGGCCAACGCCAGTATTGATCGCCCGGAATGCCAACTCCCTTTCACGTCCGCGTGTGTAAACGCGTGCATTCATACACACAGACCCACACTTACCCTCTCACATACAAATGCACCGGAACATAAAAATTACAAGGATGCATGCAATCCATTACTGTTGCCGGCACAGAATCTAAGCCTTTGTCTATGCGAAATCTATTTTTGGCTTTTCTAAGGTACTGCTATATCATGCCTGCGACGGCAAAGAAGAGAAAATTGAGTTTAAAGGTTGATAGGATGGGGTTAGCGTGGGATGTGGCGCCCCGCACAACCACCATCCGGAAATCCGTTTAGATCCAACTAGGATGCCTGGGTTCAACTCTCATAGATACCTCATCTGGGATCTGGGTCCATAGGATGGAGTAGAGTAGGTAAATATAGTGTTTACCTGCAATTTTGTTGCTGAGGTCCTTTGCTGGAATGACTCCAAAGGGCGTTGCTTGCACTAGTTTAATTTGAACTGGTTTTTGATCCACGCGTACCCAGCAGATGCAGAAGGGTACACAGTTTACGTATCTTAATAATTTGTAGTAAAGTGTTCGATGGCTAGCTAGAGGTGTGCCTTGGCCTATGTTCAACACGTATAAAGAGAGAAGTAGAAGTTGAAAAACGGGCGCGCACTGCGTGCGTTCCTTCCGAAACCCTTTGGGGCTGCCTTGTCGGGATGCTGCTGCTCGGGTCGTCCACAGTCAAAGCGGGCACGCACACACACTCATTAACTCGCTGGCTGGCGTGTGTCGAACTGATTAGCGTTGAAGAAACCGGCGAGAACGTATTGAATGCGGCGTTTTGCTCTTTTTGTCGAAATAATGCGCGGCTAGGTGAAGATTATCTTTGCACGAGATGTTTCCGGTTGGCTGCTTGTAGACTGAATTCAGAGACAATACGTTGGTTGTTAATTGTGTAATTTTTTAGCTTCTTCGGTTGACTTTTAGGAATTATTAGTAATAAGTAATTACGCAAGGAATGATATTACATAACGTACACTACCAAACGTAACACAAGTGTTATTCAGAGAGTGCAATAACTAAATGGTGTTGCATGGCGCGGAGGGTGTCGGCTTGGGGTGCCTTGAAGCTTTCGGGGGCGCGCGCGCGAGCGGTCGATAGCCTGCGCACGCGTTTTTACGTCTTATCCCGGCCCGGGGCAGCCGGCAGCCGCCCGTGCGGGGGCGGGGCGCGTGCGTGCATCATTGCTGCCGCCACTGTTGACGCGGCCCGTTTTGCCCTGCTTTTGCATTTCTACGCTACGTTTCCTCCTTTGCTTCCTCGCTTCTGCAATCGTCACTTGTTTTCCGTCTTTGGGTTTCTTTTGCTTTTCAATGATTTAGGAAACAATAATGGGGTGGCAAATAGGATTGTAGCATTTAGAAAACTATTTTCTTCATGATAATTGTTTACTCGGAATTTTCTTTTGCGTAAAATGAAATGTGCAAATGATTACAATCTTGTAGTTTCATTTAGTTCTGGATTTTATTTTTTATGTTTATTATTTAAACATTTCCATAAGTATCTTAGACACTACATCATATTTTACCATAGCTCCACTCTTGTGTTCAAATATTTCATGCCCTATGGTTTAACGAGCTTAGTATTGTAATGATCGTGGTTCTTATTTTCAGCAACACAACAAAATAGACATATGATATGTTTATAATTAGGTCGCATCGATCAAACATCATGACAACAACTGTAGGTTATTCCTGTCCAGGTTTGCCGTATTTGCTAAAGCAGAGAAGGTCCTTTGAGCCCTTGCTAGCTCATTGAGGAGCGACACGCGAAACGTTTCACCCGATTGACCCGACAGCCATTTTAACACATCTGATCATCTCCGTGCGTGCCGGCTCCTCCGTAGAGGCATGGGCGACTTTGGCGAGGGTGAGTTTTAATTGCTTCGTAATCAGCACGCGATGCGCGAAAAAGTTTGCACCCTCGGGTTTTTGATAAATCGAAAGCAATTCAATCACGATGTACACGATACAGGCTATTTTTGAACTGTATCAGATCCCCAGATCTGGATCTATAATTGAGATTTAGAGGAAATTTGAAGAAGACAATAAAGGATTCAGTAGGTTTGAAATTCAGAAATAATTCACCTGAATAGTTGGAATGTCATCACCTCCATGATTTTGAGGTAGATTCAAGTGTTGTTATTAGTTTTGAGGGATGAAACAGTTAGTGCAGCTCTGCTTAAATAACATTTGAAAGATTCTTAAAATAGAAATTGCATGTTTTGCCACTACTCAAAAATTCAACCGTGTTTATCATTTCTATTATTTCAGCAGCACCACCGCCTTACTCAATCCTAATCAGCACCTACTCTCCTAACACTTCCTTGTCGCACCTGAAGTGCATTCGGTTTTTACCTGCACTTTGATAATGTTCAACTTTGATTCCTTGCAACATACTAGTATCTACCAACAAGCAGTTGATGGTGACTTATTAAAAATTCATATTCTATTCTAATTCATATTTGCCCAGCAGAGTAGTAATTAAAACTCAATTAAATACACTCATTTCAATAAATTAATTCTAGATAGTGACGATAGCGATGGCGAGGGTGGTATGGGTAACGTCAACCGGCTAATTATGCGCCCTCCTGGCCATTCTGGAAAAGCCAAAAGAGGCCACCTGTGTTTCGACGCCTCATTTGAGACAGGCAACCTGGGCCGGGTGGATTTGGTCAATGAATACGAGTATGACCTCTACATCCGCCCGGATACGTGCTGTCCCAAATTGCGGTTTTGGTTTCATTTTACTGTGGACAATGTGCGATTACAGCAGGTATGATCATGATCCTCTTAGAATTACGTCCTTTGAAGTATGCTTAAGGTCAAAGCTTATTTTTTCTTCTTTGTAGCGAGTGGTTTTCAACATTGTTAACATCAGTAAGGCTAGGAACTTGTTTAATGTCAATGGTTTGATGGTACCCATTGTGAAGTCAACTACTAGGCCCAAATGGCAACGTCTTCCCAAACGTTTGGTGTTTTATCAGCGATCTATTTTGCATAAAAATCAGTACGTGTTAAGCTTTGCATTTGTTTTTGACAAAGAGGATGAGATTTACCACTTTGCTTTGACATATCCTTATGGGTACAACAGGAGTCAAGCATTTTTGGGACAACTTGCGACGAAATGCGCACATTTGGGAGAGGGTTTTAAAAGAGAATGTTTGATAAATTCAATTGTAAGTCTTCTATATTTGTTTAGTGTTTAAATATTTAAACTATAACATGTTATTCTGAATGTTTGACCCTGTGAACTAGCAAAAGAGAAACGTGGATCTTCTTACAATAGGTAACAATACACCAAATACACCTAGGACAAAACGTAGGATTGTAGTAATTATTTCAAGAACTCATCCAGGACAATCACCAACCAGTTTTGTTTGTCAAGGTAAGTACCATTTAGATGTAACTGCAAATATTAAAATGTGATAGATTTTAGGTTTCATTGAGATGTTAACTAGTGCACATTCAATTGCAACTCAACTTCGGGAACATGTTCTCTTCTTAATCATCCCCATGTTGAACCCAGATGGAGTTTTTGTTGGTAACTATCGTAGTACCATAATAGGCGCTGATTTGAATAGGATGTGGCATAAGGCATCGCCTTTTGCACATCCTGCATTGACAGCAGTAATTCAACGGGTAACAGAATATGAGAAGAACAAAGTTTGTACAAAACGTAAACTTTGAAAGTGACATATTTGGTTATGTTGTTATTCTAGGACTACCAAATTGATTTTATAATTGATATCCACGCCCATACCACCATGTTAGGAAGTTTTATTAGTGGAAACGGATATGATGACGTCTACAGGAATGAAAGACATGTCCTTTTCCCTAAATTACTGGCAAATATGGGCGATGATTTTGACCCAAAGATTTGTCTCTACAATAGCTGCCCTACCAAAGCTGGTACTGCAAGACGATATTTTTGCAACACTTTTAACGAAAAACTTAACGCCTATTCCTACGAGGTGTCTATGTTTGGATATAAATTGAAAGGAAGTGATATGGTGGTTCCGTACACAGAGGAAAGTTGTATCCTTAAGAAATTGGTGACAGTTTGTATCTTTATTATCTCTTCCTTAACTTTAAGATAGATAAGCGATGTGGTCGCAATCTGCTTAGGGCCTTCTTAGAGTACTACCGAGTCACTGAAATAATTCCAATAAGTTTACCACAGGACCCCAAAGATAGGAACAGAAGAAAAACAAGAAAACCACGGAAACCAAGGCCATGCAACATTTCTTCCAGCAGAAGTCACACTCAACGTGTAACTGCTCCTCTGCACTACAATGACATTAGTATTTATTATGATAGTGAAGACTCTCCTGAACGTGAAGATGATCGACCAATTATTCAGAGCAAATTCGGTAAACTTAGGAAACAAGGAAGAATGAAATCAGATGTAGATTCTGGTAGGAAACTTGAATCTCCTGTTGTAGTAGTAATGCCTCAAAGGGAACCTTGCCTGTCCATAATCGACTTCAATATCATCACAGAAAAAGAACTGAAATGATGAAGTATGAGTAATTAAGTAAAACAATTGGAATGGGTGAATCATATTTCATATATTTGCGGCGCTTTAATGCACCTTTGGGGAGTACGTACTTAAGTAAAAAACAAATAAGTATGTAATCAAATAGTCCTGTCGTAACGATTTGGCACTAGTCCTTCTCGGACAACTCCTGGTACCTAGCATACATCATCTTCTTCACGCAGTCTTTGTAGGACTCGCCCGCGACGGCCTGGTAGGTACCTGATTTATTGCCCAAACCAACAGAGCTGACTCTTTGTTCAGCTTGAATGATTGTCGTCCTTCCCTGGTTTGATTTTCCTAGACCTTGCCCTTCAGTCCAGCCCATTTTCTGTAAGAGTTTGTTACCCTTGTTATCAGCACCGATGGGTTCCAGTACTGAAGATGTCACTGGTGGCATTTCAATCTCCCTAGACTTGAGATATTTCTCCTTTAGCTTGCTTGGCGCTGGTTCATCCGGATCGCCGTACTTTAGTCGACGTTCCTTTGCGCGATCTCTATAAATCGGTGCTTGTTTATCACCATTGTCAACATTAGGACGCTTTCTGGCCTTTAGATTCTCCAAATTTTGCTTGTGAATTGCCGAAAATTGAGCATGCTTGCTTAAAGCATCAGCATTAGGTAGCATTCTTTTGCATAGATTGCATATGAGAGTGGTGAAGTCCAAGAAATCATGGTCGTTGATTTTGGGCTTGTCTTCTTCGTCGGACGATTCACTTTCTCCGCCATATGCAGCAACCAATGGAGTTTGAGCATTTGACATGTCAGATTCACTGTATCCATTATTAATATGGCTAGATTTTTTCTCAAGAACTGAGAAACCAATGTCGGCGGATCCCGAAGCGTTTGATGCTCCATAGGCGGCGTCATAAGGACGTGAAGGTTGTGGATCTTTTTTTTGGTTCACTTGCTTGGCCCATCGCTCCATGTCTTTGGCGATTTTCTTAGCACCCATTACTTTGTCTTGTTTTTCACGTTTGACTTTCTTAGAAGTAGACTGCTGCGGCTCTTCAGTAGTGGCTTGCGATGCACTTGCAGTGTCGTAGGTACTGGGAGCCAGGACATATGTGACTTTTTCGCGGTCCCAATAGAGATACTTCTGGATCACGCTGTTCCAGTAGTATTGGGAGTTTTGGTCGTAGTAAAGTCCAGTTGAAGAATCATAATAATATCCACTCGCTTTATCATAAGTGTATTTGGTAACATCAGGAATAGCTGAAGACGACATTAATTAGTAATGATTTAGAAAATAATTTCATAACCTACGATATCTCTTTCCGTCTGTCCCATTCGGAATTGACATATGTGTAGTATCAAAGAAAGTTTTATTTGCCTGCAATTGTTGAATTGCGGACTGCGCAACAGCTGCAGCAGCATTTACAGCATCCATCTGATTCTCCTGCAGAGTAATAGAATTACCAGCGTTGATTTGTTGAGTGAAGTAATGTTTGTAATAATTCAAATAGTGCTGATATTCCGCACCATTCTTCGCATATTTATTCGCGGAATATTCAGCCAAACTATCCACATCATTCAACGTGTAGTTTGTAGAGACCGTTGCACTGGAATTGAAATTATTCTCCGGCTCAGAGTACAGATGTTTTGTGTCCCCCATGTTGTACTTGCAATAACTCAGTATAACTGCAAGACAATGCATTAGATATTATCTTGATTGCTCTATAGAATCATCGTCAGCATCCATCGTTTTTAGTGAATACCTGTTTTTCCATCAATGCTTAACGGTGGAATTAGATTATTTAATGCACCAAATATGCTCAATGCATCAACAGTAGACTCAGTACCAAGGTAACAAATTCCTCGTGAAGTGGATGTTAATGGATCGCGTCCAATGGAAACCGCAGATATTTTTTTCACGAGTTCTTCCATCACGGTGCTTAAGACGGACATTATGGTGTCTTCTGTCGTCAATGCGTCAAGATTCCTTAACATTATAGCTGTAAGATGAAGCGATAATT
This sequence comes from Ecitoglossa quadriceps, assembly GCA_027574925.1. Lineage (NCBI taxonomy): Eukaryota > Metazoa > Arthropoda > Insecta > Coleoptera > Staphylinidae > Ecitoglossa > Ecitoglossa quadriceps. The sequence goes on from JAODGC010000004.1 coordinate 4,578,468, forward strand.
TCCATTAGTTCATAGTTAGTCATTTGATTTTGTTGTTGACTTACTTTTTGTGGTGTAATTACAAATTTCGTCACTGCCACTACCACCTTCCTCACTTTCCATGCGGGAAGCATGGCACTTAAAGCAAAGTTCTCTGCGTTTAAAGTTTTGAGCGCCACACTAAAAAAAAAAGAGAAAAACAAAAAGATTGACGCAAAGATCTACTTGATGATGGATTACGGCTTACTTTAATGCAGAACCAATCTGCCGATGCTTTGTGCGATGGTGCCTTTTCATTCTGCGGACACAATTCCTTCGGTATGCTATACTGCATAATAGCCCTATACTGATCTTGCAGCATTAAAATGCCCTGTGAACCAGAAAACACTCGCATTAATCAAGTGTTCTATTCCAATGCGACCCACCCCTCTTACTAAAGAGACCTCTGCTGCCCAGGCAGCCCGGCATTTGTTTTCTTTCCGGAAATGATGGAAGCAAATGACTGACTATGCTCAATCTTAGTCACTTTGACTAAAAGGAATTTACTTGAGCAACTGGACTTGAATGAATCTTTAGTGATATACTTTACTGTTTTCTTTTGCAAAATTTGATAAAAACGTTTGTAATAATAAATTGAAAATGTTACTTGTTGGTTGATTGGATTTGTCCTCGTCAGGGAGGACAAACAACAAGTGTCACCCTTGTGTAAACTAAGATACCTGCTTCATTTCCATCCATCGAACTGCTTCTCCTACTGTTGAAAACTCGACAAAGGCAAAACCGCGCGACGCACCTAAACAGCACAATACACACCAGTGGAAATATTACCTCAGCCAATTTTACACAAAAATCACGGTTGAAACTATACAATACCCATTTTTGCACAGATAATGAAATGTCTACAAGAAAAGTGTATGGTGTAAGAGTGCAAACATTACCTGTATCTTTTTTACGGATGAGTCTAATGTCCTTAGGCATCAGTCCACATTGAATAATATCTTGTCTTATCTGAAAATTTAACATAAAACTACATACACACAATAATGGGAAAATAAAGGAGATAAAGGACTTACATCATTTTCTGTTATATGCTGAGCAAGTCCTCTGATCATTATTGTATGATTTGGTGGTTGGCTCTTGTATCCAATGATTTCAGATCCACTAGCACCAAATAATGCACCACCACATGAACTGTCACTGTAAAACAAGAAACATTACTCCGAAACCGAATAGCATAAGATTTTTAGTTACCTATCATCGCTTTCACGATCATTCTCTCTTTCACGATCGCGCTCTCTATCACGATATCTATCTCTTTCTCTGTCCCTAGATCTATCTTCACCCCATCTGGAACTACCTCCAGAACTTCTTCTGTAGTCTTTCTCTCTGTGGGAATCACGGTGCCTATCTTTACGATCACGATAGTCTCGTTCACGGCTTGGGCTCCTGTCTTTGTCATCATAGTAATAATCTTTTTCTCTATGATAGTCCCTCTCATCATCATTGGAACCTTCTCGATCATATCTGTGGTCTGTGAATATAAAATCCATGCATATCCATCATATTATTTGTAGATAAACTTAGATTTGAGTAGAGTACTTCTACTCCTTACTTACGTTTGTGACTGCGTCGTTTTCTTGAGGGTGGCGAACGCGACCTTGAGTTGGAACGCGAATACCGCTTGCCCCGTGAATTGGATCGACTACGTCGACTGTTGTACATTTCGCTGGAGTGATACGGCGATTCTTTACTATGCAAATTATGCATCCTTGGGAGACCCTATCTTTGGTCTCACTGATACCGATAAGAACATAGCAACTTAAAACTGAAACGGAATATAATCATACAGATTCATTTAATTATCTGTGATTTCTACCTACAACATGGCGTAGAGCAACACGTTCCTTACAGACACTACAGGTTAATCACTATTGAGAAATCATTTGAAAGTGGGAATGATACACGGAATTATCGTGCAGATATATTTGTTGAAACAAAGGTATCTACTGCGATTTGGGTATGATGAAAAGCATGCAAATAGAATCTCATAGGCCTTACGCACCGCCGGGTAAACTAGCCCCACATTGCACAATAAACACGAATCAACGACAAACAATTCCCCACTGCGTTCTGCTCCATCCCTTCCATGTTAACTGGTTGCGCGTAAAACATGCGTAATGGAAACTGGCGCATAATTCAAACAACAATTTCTAATCTCTCAAATTCAAATTATGTTTACTGGTATTTATGCTGCGCTTTTTAAAGATTGCCACCAGGTTGGCCTCCAAATTCCAAAAATTGTGGTGGAATGGGAGCTGCACAAAATTTTGGGGGTGAAGCAGATGTCAGAACCACGTGTGCCTGTCAGATTTCCGCATCGTTTCTAATTAGCTCGGCGGTTACTTGACTCTGAAGTCTGAAACTTTATATAGTCTCCTTTCGCATTACTCTTTAAAGCTTTAAAGTATTGCATCATGTTTGAGATTAAATTCAAAGAAATATAGAACTTTGATCGTATCTGGTTAGTAGAGATGGAGCCATCGTGCAGCTGACGTCACAACCTGTCAGATCTGCGCGTGTTTTCTAATCAGCTCGGCGTTGAATTTACTCTGGAATCCGAAAGACTGATTTTCTGCCCTATTCCTTAAAGTATGCCACCAAATTTGGGTCAAAATTTCAGAACTTTATGAGTGCAGCTTCTGGATGGCATGCAATAACATCAGGATGAGTGTGAAATTTAATAGCTATTGATTACTTGATATATTTGTGAATAAATTTGTTTGCAGTGCTTAAGATTTTCTTTCATGTGACGGTAATTTGGTGAAAATCCGTGTAATAGATTCGAAGTTATAAAAACCTTCATAATTATATTATTTGAATTTTCATTCATTTATAACTCGCGAAGGAGTGCATTTATTAATCTCAATCTTTAATCAACTTCATATTCATTTTGGTGTATTATGCCCGCTATTTTTCAGTTAATTGTCTTCATTCCCCTGATTTATCATTTTTTAAATCAAATATACTTATAGATATGATGTACATTCGCAATTTCAAATTGCGTTCCATTGCGTCCTTCCTAATGCCTAGAAATGCAGAACAGAAGCGGCTAATCCATAATCCCCTCGCGTCGTTGACTAATCCTCTGGGGAATCCGGTACCGCACACGATAGCGAGGACGCAGCCCTTAAAATTTTTAAAGGCTGATAAGCAAAAATTATAACGATTTTAATAGGAGTAGTTGCGTTTAGATTAATAGTTAATTTTCCATACTAACGGAAATTAGCTTGGATTAATCAGTTTATGCCAAAACTAACTACTTATGGGAGTATGCATTCTTGATGTTCCACTAACTTTTCCGGGATATCTAAGCTTCGTAAGTACAACCAAGAGAGGAACAGTATTTGAAATATACTGGAACGCGCAGCCAGCTGGGACATCTATGTTGGTTTTAGGCAAACACTTTTTAATAGCTGCATTAAATCTATGCCAGATTTTTAAGTTTTCAGGTATCTGCAGTTTCAGAGATTTTTATGGCAGATTTCTTGAAACAAAAAAAACTACTACTGAAGAGTAACTTTAAGAGGTCTGCACCCGTCTGATCTCTCTACAATTCAATTTCATCCAATACCAGAAGATAATAATAAATTTAATTGAAAACTCACAGTTTGCATTAAAAAAATTTTAATATTTTCTGTTACTGTATTGAAATGAGTTTACAAATACAAATATGCAATTAGTGTCAAAGTGAACTCAATACAATGAATATCAGACACTTATGCTATATTTTGTTATGTTCAAAGCAGTGTTGGCTGGGAAGTGGGGAAGTTAGATATTTGTTAACATTTAATATCTACAAAAAAATTCATTTCTTCTTTTCGAATATTTTCAGTAAACATGACTACAGTAATGTAGAATAGCATGATAGCATCCACTCGCAAACATACCAACCATATGCAAATCTCATTACTTCCTAGGTTATTTTACTCGTTATTCCAAGGGCTGAACAAACAGTTTCAACAAATATACTACTAGGTTTAAGCCCTCACCACGCAAAAAGGGTGCGTCCCATTTGTAACCATTCTATATATTTTAATGTCATGGAAAGCGACTCAAACTACGTTTATTTCCTTCAGTTTTACTATTTACGCAAAAGATGCTGAAAATAATTCTCGTACGTTTATGTAACCATCGTAATTAAAATAAATAGCAATTTAGGAAAATGTTTATTATGTACAAAACTATATTTATTCTCAAACATTTGGTAAATGGTAACAAAACGTCACCCTAGCCTTAAATATTTCGAACAAGTTTATAACTAAAAAGTCAAATCACAATGAATGTACAATTCATAAGAAATATGCTTTAGCATGGCCTTCATTTGCATTTACATCTTGCAATATCAAAAGTATAAATATTTAGCAAAATCATTATTTTCCTTTCTCTTCTAGCTTAATATTCATGGGATACTTTTGATAATTGGTCCCTTCAAGGGAAGATCACTCACAGATGGTCTTGAATGTTGCTTGGATTCAGTATAAGGCATACTGTTCTTGACTTGAGTAAAAAGTTTCGTGTAAGCTTCACGATATTGTCGATTACTAACAGCGTAAATCAGCGGATTGATGACACTAGACATCCATTCTAAAATAGAGGAGATAACGTGGACTGCTGGAGGAATGTTGATTTTCTTCTCGAAGACATTGACGAATGTGAGTGGAAGGAAACAAAGCACGAAACTGATGAATATAATGAACATCAAGTTGGTTAATCGACGATCATCACGTTCACGTCTTTGGCTCTGCTTGTCACTGATTTGCATCCTTAAAATACATCAGGCGTATGTTAGGTTACAATGCACATATGATTTATGGATTTATTGGTTGTATAAGGTAGTATCTTTTGTGTTCATAAGGGTGGTTTACCTGTGCATTGCCAGCTTAAGCCGACTTTTGCGTACATTGTAATAGATTGTCGCGTAGCAGATGGCGATGACACAAACGGGCAGGAAGAATCCAACAAGGAAGATCATCGTCTTCGGAGAGTGCCCGTTCTTTTCAAGAATGGTACATGAGAATGTATCTGTGTTTTGACCCATATGGCCCCAGACTCCTAACAAGGGAGGTAGCTAAAATACAAACAGAAGTAGAGATGAATAAGAGGCACGCTGGATTTTACTGTGAATAATGATATTGTTACGCGGTCATGCGATAATTTTTACGGTTTTAAGGGGACTTCAAGATTAGAAAGAACGACTTACCATTATTAGGAATGAAATAGCCCAGATTACAAACAGCTGCGCGAAGATACTGCATTGAGTGTAGAATTTAGCGTAGACTGAATTGTGAGTTATAATAATATACCTACAAAATAAAGCAACAATTTTATTACTAGATAGTATAGGCATGTGCAGATTGGGGAAAATATTAATTTACGTCCCACCTACATATGACCCATCTGGTTCAAGTTCAATGAACACAAACAATGATCCAAAGCACCGAAAGAGTAAAATAACCCAAGTGTAAAATTGGACGATCGACTGGGTTTCGCTTCATTTATACCGTCATGCTGCTTCATTCCAAGCGGCAATAGCAACTATAATTAAGTTGATTATTTAACCTTTTCACCCCGCTCATCGTTGGACACGAAACAATGGTCATAAATGACGCACCGCACAACAGGCAGCCTGCTTCCACCGTTCAGTGCTTCCAGTGCTTTCCTATTCTGGAATACAACCCGTCTTTTGTTTTGTTTTATCGCGGCGAGGCTTTAATTACACACTGCAGCAGATATATGCACGCATTCATAATATTCATACATTAGGCATATTGCGCTATACGTGAACAGAAGCTGGGCTTCATAACGATTAGCTCGAAACGTCCCGAGAGGAAGAAGCAAAAAGCGTTCACATCATGTGAACAGTTTGGATGAAACATGTGTATCGAAAAAGACGTGCAAGACAAGTAGGTATCGTATTTCGAGGAAGTTGTTTTGTGATTAATGGTCGAGTTAATATATAGTATTCATTTACATTGGATTATGCAATTTGTGGCTTGATAAAAATCATCTAGTCATGGTCTATCTTCTATTCAGTTCAGCGGTCTCTATCAAGTTGAGATATTTTTTAGACATGCCATTCATATCTACTTGTGGTGTTTAGTTGGCTGTTGAATATTGACATAATTGATATGATAAGTAACTTTATACTCTCTACATATTTGTTTAGGTTGCTTGTTACCCAACTTTTCTCATGTTTCTCATCATTCGGTGAAAAGGTTCAAATTAACATTAACACAAGAAGTCGCGGGAGTTTTACGAGCAATAAAAATGCATGTGTCAAAAGACTGATCAGTTTTAAATTTTGACTTTAGGTCATCACATTGCTTGAGTTTTGGGAAACTTCAACAACAACAGCTTCCTATTTTGTAGGGTCTTACCTGTTGATTGTGATTGCAACCATATTAAGAACGGAAACAGCAACATTCCCGTAGAATAACACCGGGAATATTTTGCACAAAGTGTCTCCAAGTGTCCACTCTCTTTGGATGTATCTGGAGGCGGTTAGTGGCAAGTTGAATGCACAGAAAAGGAAATCAGAGAAGGATAAACTAATTATGAATGCTGTCGTTGCATGGATTCGTAGTTTGGGGCATCTGATTAGTGCTAATATTGTGATGAAATTGCCTAGAGAGGAAAGTGATTATTTTCACTTAATGCAGAAATAGTTCAGAAATCTGAGAGGTAATTTATTTACCTGTAACTCCAAGAATACAGAAGATAATAGCACATATTGATGCCAAGATGGTTGTTGCTTCAGAATAAATAATATTCTCTTCCATTTCGCATGAATATTACGTTGAACTTTTAAGTTTTCAAACTTGTTACATTGTTCTTGTTTATCACTCGCAAATATTACTAAACATTTACCTTCCACATTCTGTAGTTTGAGTTTGCAACTCCAACTAAGGGCAATTTGGTATTTTGTTGCAATTACGTTTGGGGATGATGATACCCTGCTTTAAGAGTACTGTTATCCTTTTTTTTTTGTTGTTTGGGAAGTGAATGTCTTCTCTAGAGAGGAGATGTTACCCGGATGGCGCACCAACGAATTGTGACTACTGTACGCACTATAGGTTTGCTATTGCTTATGATCAGTTGTTCAGTTGTAAGCATGACCCAACAATATCGGTCTTTCGCTCGTGCCCACATAGCATGCGCATTTCACTACAATGAACACAATCCAGCCATGTGCTTTCTGCTCACTTTTTCTTGCTATCACGTACCAATGATGATGATGTTTTCTGTTTGCCACAAGGAGCAGAAGTAGTCACTGTACGTTCGGTGCTCAAAAATGAAGGAGAAGAAGGAAGCAGCGTGAGGGTTACCTTTGTTTACTTTATCCCACAACGTACTTTACTTGTTTACACCCTAAGATTTACTTTTAGGGGAACCAAACTTATACCGCTCTCTCTACGTTATCGAAACGTCTAGATAATATTCTACTGGCTTTGCTTTATCCATCATGAACGATAATGATACCTTATACAAACTGCTTTTATCATATCTACTTATTTACTTTTATTATTGTTACTCAGTATTTCGTGGTAAAGCTATTTCTCATAAGTATACTTACGTAGTTATTATAAACTCTTATCATGTGTCACTGGTTTATCAATCAGTAATCCGGGTATTTGTAATTTATCACTAATTGGTAGACACATTGGCAATTTCGGTCGGTGATGCGCTTTACTTTTAATTTGCAGTCTTATTCATCCTCTTTTTAATTCGTCCATTCTGTGAAATGGAAGACAAGTATTCATTAATGTTGTAATTAATGTTGATTGGATTTGACATTTTGAGATGTAGCTGCATGCTGAGACATGTGTGCGTTAATGGACGCAATGAGTTCTTGAATATTAAATTTCATAATTATTTGTTAAAGGCTGTTAGGTCTATTTCCATGTAATATGTTATTTGGAGTGTGGCACTTTTATGAGTTTGATGCTTTCCGCGTTTGGACTTCTTCAGATTGTTAATTTTAGACTTGATGTTGAACTTTTGGCTTCGTATTCTTTAATAGAAAGAATTAATGATAGATTAGAAAAAATGTTATATCTGACAGGACAATTCTATTCTAATGATCTTATTTTATGAAAGGAGGTGCTGTGACTTCAAATCAGTTATCCATTGTTTTGCTGATGTCAAGACTTTTTGGCACAATGAGGAAGATTTAACCTGAAGATGATAAGTACTCAAAGTATCATTTTCATTAACATGAAAACTAGATGCATCGTTAACAAAATCAACAAAAGAACTAAGACAATTTTTGTTTAGAAGTGCAATTATAATTTATGATTGTTGGAGAGTTGAACGAAGTTGAAGGAATGTGGCTCTTGGTGCCTGGATTACTACTCGGTGTTTTCTTAAGAGGATATGAAAATAAATTTATTAGGTTGAATAGAGTCCAGAGTAAGTCCAGACTGTTTTAGATCAAAGCATCAATGAGTCCAAGTGAGCACATACTGGAAGCGCATGAGCAAATTAAATACGGCTGCTTGATGTATGCATTATCAAGTTGCGGCTTTCTTTGAGCTTTCATTAATCTCCACAAGTAAACTTTTAGCTGGCTTATGTACAATCAATCTACTTAGCATCATTCTGCTTTGGTAAACCAGTAATTAAGCAATGGCGTTGGGATCGTTTCGAAATGAAACACCAGTGATAAAATTAAACATATAACGTTTTTATTTGATTTGATTGAAATTCACGTCCATCCTCTTTTTGTTTTTTTTTTGCATTTTTGCAGTTTTTTAATAATAAGGATAACAATTAATTAATTTACAGATAAATTTAAAGATACTCAATGTCTCTTGAATTTTGTTTTTGGTTGCTTTTTGTATCGCATAGTATTGCGTCTAATACAATATCGTTACGTCAATAGAAGATTCATTTATTCATTATTCTATCGAAATCGACTTGGCTTTTTGACATTACAAAAATGTAATTACAGTGTGCGCGCATCCTGCGACGCGCGCTTCCGGTTCGCGTTGAGTGTATGTGTTTATCTATGGAGAAACAATCCGTTTCCTCTTTTCATACATCGCTCAATTACTTGTTCAAAGAGATAATCGTCAAATAAAATCAGGTTAAAAAAACTACACATCGTATTATACTTTATAATATTAAGTCTCCGTTTGGACCAGAAGAAACGTATCTTTAATTTTAGGCACTTGGTAGTAGAGAAACGCTGCGTTTGTGTGTTTCTTGTGGGTGTGTGAGTGGGTTGTGTGAAAGTTGGAGGGGGTGTGCGTGAGGGCATGGTCTCAGGACACCGAGATGGTCCGGACGGGCTCCGGGTGCCGCTATAATGGCGGGTGCGGGTCGTCATAAGGAGGCGCTCGCATCCGTCGCTGCTCCTGCTGCATGATGTGATGCGCAGCGCGATCCATTTCCTCTTGCGTCATGTCCAGGGCTTCCTGCATCTCCTTGGAGGTGTAGCGTACAAACTCCGGATCGCAGTACTTGCCGAGCCCTTGCTCGACCAGAATACGTCCCACTAGGCTCTCCGCCGAGCCCACCACCTCGAAAGCTGGCGGGCGACGGTCAGCTGGGCTTCCAGGCAGTGAGTGCGTCAAGCGCTCAGGGCCCGCGTGACCATTTGGCTCGTAGCCACCTGAAACTGTGCCACAAACGGGTTCTTAGTGGGCCACATGGCTGGCGTTAGAATACGTCGAACGACGCTGGCAGGACACACGCAAAACAAAGCACCAACGAAAGCCTAGCATGCGAAAACACTTAGGGCAAACTCATAATGACGACATGTCGACATGCCGCCAACATCGACGGCAGTGATGTTATTTTTGACTGCGGTAAACGAATTAAGGAGAGATAAAGAGAGAATTAAAATGGAGTGAGATTTACGGGGGGCGGCTAACCTCTGCCATGGAAGGAAGCCCTGTGATTAAGATAGGAGCAGCGCGCGTGCCGTACGTCCCCTGCGGCTGCGGCAGCGGCGGCGGTGTCCATGAGAAAGGTGTGCAACGGTGCGACGGGAGCAGCGCGCCAGTCGTACGGCGGTTCGGGCAGGAAGCCAGCGACGGCCATTGCCTGTGCCTGTGCGAGCTTGAGGCCGCTTGCAATGCGGCTAAAGCTGGGTACGTGCGAGAGCGGCGTCGCCACTGGCGGCGGCGACGCCTGCGGCTGCACACGGCGCGGTGGCGGTGTCGGCGGCAGCATCAGCTCAGCGTAGTCCCCCTGTAGGCTGTACGACGACGGTGGCGTGATGCAAACACACAAAGAGAAAACAAATCTTATTCCATGGCTTCGTGTCTCCTACGCACACACAGACGGGGAGACAGAAATAGACTGAGAAAGAGAGAGGGAGAGTGGTAGCAAAACAGAGAGAGAATGAGACAGTCAGTGAAATTGGGGAAGAGAGCACACGTTTCGGCCAAAAACAAAAAATGTAAAACGGAAAAGCCATCCAAGCACACGCACACCACCGTTTTGGTCCTCCCAAAAGGCACTAGGAGAGGCTTACCGTTGTAGTGCGGGTGAAGGAAGTCTGACTTGCTGAAAGCGAAACGTAATCAACATGTTACTAGGGTCGCCCACTCGTAGAGCACACACCTCGCCAGCCTGTCACACGTATTCGCTCATTCCATCCAACAACATAATCAACTCAATGTAAACCGCGCAATTGTAAGGGTACAATATCCATTGAGAAAGAGAGAGAGAGAGAGAGACAATAGAGGCGCGAGAGCGTAGCAGCGCCGATACTTACTCGATCACTTGAAAGTTACCCTTGTCCGGGTCACCGTTGTACATGTTGCTGAGCGCCTTCAGTGGAATGGCCTCGTCCTCGCGAGACAACTCACCATCGTGGAGAGAGTTGGCTGAAAAGCGATTCTGTACGACGTTTCGAGTCATCGAGGTGATGTGATTCATGCCTTCGGTAACAGCACGTTGGAGTGAATTATGCGGAAGGAAGTCTATACTCGACGCGGGGGTGATTTTGATTTGGGTCGAGTTTACTTTCAATGACTTGGCGCGATTGAAGCTGTGGGCTCTTCGCATTGAGGACCACACGCTACCGAACAACGAATGATTTCTCTGAAACATGCAACAAATGAAGACAAACCTCTAAACCGTAACAGACAACATACCCTATGCATTGGTTCTGGATTATCATCTGCCAACTCATCCAAATTGCCAGATATTGCACGTTTTAGCTCCGGTCCTGCTTCGTGCAACGTCCTCAAACCAGCTTGTAGGGTGACCGTGTTATGTGCATCCTTATCGCCTTCTTTCAATTCCTCCTTGCGCTTTTTAAACCTCCTGAAATAATCCTGGATAAGGAAAGTAGCATAGAACTTGCCCACGGTCACTTCGTCGTCTACTCCAGGAGGAGGCACCACTTGATCCAACAGTTTACCATTCGTTCTCTTCCAGATCTTTTTAATCACTGCCCTCAACTCCGCATTGGCATCGTCAATGTTCCCCTCGGTTTTGATTCGTAATGAAGTACGTACAACAGCAAACAACGTCGCGTTGAACAATACTGTACCATCACTATTCAAGGGCATGTTCATAGACACCAACCGTTTACAGGCCACACGATGCGGACACAATTTACCAAAACCAAGCGGAGGTGATATCTTTCTCAATAGCGTAACCACATCTAAATGTTTTATGCGACCCTTAGCATCAGGGTCATACTCGCTCCACAACCGGATGAATTCATCGAGATGGTGAGGTCCCAGAATCGACCAATCTCTGGTGAGGTAATCAAAGTTATCCATGATGACAGCCACGAACAAGTTAATGATCAGAAAGGAGCACAGGACATAGAAGGAGATAAAGTATGGATAGGCAATGTCCGATCCACAGCTGTCTATTTCATGACGGTTTTTAATACGGTGATCGCAGATTACTTTGTCGGTGGCCGCACAATCCAGCATGATGTCTTGCCAGGCCTCACCGGTTGCAGATCGAAAGAGGACCAGTAATGCTTGTGGAAATGATGCAAAGTTGTTGTTTCTTGTTATGGAGGATGTCGAGTTTTGACTTTCAATTTTACCGAACATCTAAAAAAGTGTAGGGTGTTAATATTTGCTAGAGTAGAGAGGATTTGGGCGAATATTGCATTACTTGCATGCCAATTACAGCGTAGATGAAGAACAACATGACAATCAACAGTGCGACGTAGGGTAGCGCTTGGAAGGACTTCAGGAATGTCCATAAGAGTGTTCGGATACCTTCACCTCTACTGAGGAGTTTCACCAGACGCATGACACGAAACAGTCGGAAGAAGTTAATAGAAATCATTGTTGATGGTAATCCAGGCTAAAGAAGACTAAATTGGAAGGGTTTTTATATAATAGATATCAACTTACGTTAACTTCCGAGTAGACAATATCGATGAAACTGCCCAGGACGATCACAAAATCAAAGATGTTCCAGGCATCTCCAAAGTAATTCTATAAAGGAAGCAATTGACATTTAAAGGGATCCTGTTAATGGTGTAGATCCTACACACCTTGAATCTAAACGCAGCTAGCTTGAAAACAAACTCCAACGCAAACAGGGCAGTGAAAATCATGTTGAGAATATCCAATGTCACCGTATAGTAATTCGGCTGGTCATGGAACTTCATGGCTAGCGTAATAGTATTTATCATGATGAATATAAATATCGTGTACTCAAAGGGTCTGGATGTGACGAACCACCACACTTTATATTGTATCCGATGTTTCGGTATATACCGCCGCACTGGCTTTGCCTTCAGCGCAAACTCTATGCAATTCCGCTGGTTCTTATCCAACTCGCAGTTTTTGTACTCTTGCTCACCCTCGTTCTGGAAGGTAACGATAACGAAACCGACGAAGATGTTGACCATAAAGAACGCAATGATGATGATGTAGATGATGTAGTATGCGGCGACAATGGGTCGGAAGTTGTGGATTGGTCCACGGTTTTCCTCATTGGAGTCGATTGAGACGTAGAGCAAACCAGGCCAGCCTTCAAACGTGGACACCGTGAAAAGGGTCAGCATTGCTTTGGCGACGTTATCAAAATGGAACCTATTCGGCTCCCATTCCCGATCCTTCATTGTGGGCTTTGATATGTCGCCACCTTCGTAGATCAAGTAGGTTCCACTAGAATTGTTAGAGGATGTGATTAGATAGTAATGGACACTTGATGGACTGGTATGCAACTCACTTGCACTCAGCTGCTGTCAGCTTGGACGAGTCCGTACATTGGGAGAATTTACCCTGTCATTTCAATGAGCATTAAGACCCATCAAGAGTGATACATGGTATTGATTTGCGTGCAAACAACACGGCATGCGAACACTGAACTCGTGCACAAAACACATACATTACATTGAGTGAGCAATAGATTCGCAGCATGCGGAAGGGAGACATCCACCTAGGCACTTGTAGTCATAGCTAGTGAGACAATGGTGCGAACATGGACGCCATCACGTGGTTGAGTGTGAGTGGACATTGTTACTTGTTGGCTTCCTGATTTCCCAATTAAAGTTTACAGCCGAATTTCGATTTCTGTTTAACGCCGCGTGACATAGATCTAGTTATACGGTGTAGTATTGGAACATAGATATCAAATAATAGTATAATCTAGTACATTGAAGCACTTTGAGTAAATGCAGAGTAGAAGAAATGAAAGAAACAGAACAAGACTTGTATCCGTGCACATAGAACGATCATAACAGCACGGTGAGAGTTTAAAATATCAATGTCCTATCAGAGCCACAGAGCAGACATGCAGGTGGATGCGACACGCCGTCGATTTGGATGCAGTCTATTCAGCGCTACGTTTAATTGACATCGTCTGCGCGTCCACATTGAGGAGATGCTCAGATGCACAGACAGAGAGGCTTGATGATGGATTACCTTAAACAGCTGCACTCCGATCACGGCAAACATGAACTGCAGCAAGTAGGTGACGAGCATGATGTTGCCGATCGTCTTGATCGCAACAATGACGCACTTCACCACGTACTAAACCAACCGGATTAGAGCGGAAGAAGAGAAGAAGCGGAAACAGAAGATACATTATGTCGATTGTGATCACTGCTGGCGGTTAAAGAGTGGTGGTGAAAGAGCGAGAGAGAGAGTTGCAAAAATACGCGCATTGCGTGGGCGTAGCGTGAGATTGGACGCGCGCCGCCGGCGATCAAATGCACCCTGGGCAAATTGGGACCTTTACGCGGCAGAGCCCTAGGTATGACTACAAGTATTGCGTCCATTATTGAGTGCAACACTGATTAGGGATTATTTCAACTGGCACACTATGAAAAACAAAACGTGAAGCGTCACTCGGCGCTTGGGGGTGATTGGGGGTGTTTTAATGCGTTGCCATCGCACCTCAGATCGGGTCGATTACGTCAGAGAGGTTAATGGGCATGAGGGCGGTGTGAGGCGCTTTGCCAAACATATGGTCAATCCCAAAGGTGCATTTGCATTATCACAACAAACGTGGGTGGGAGGAAGGCGACATGGACACACGTGATCTAGGGCTTCGAGGGAATTAGGCTATCAGGGGTCTAAAGGAGATGTTGTTATTTTGCTCTGGGTGGGACGTGAGAACGACCCTACCTTGAATAATTGCACGCCGATTACCGCGAACATGAACTGTAACAGGCAGGTAACCAGCACAATGTTGCCGATGGTCTTTACCGCGACAATCACGCACTGGACTACATGCTAAACGGCGAGACAAAAACGGAGGACACAGATCATAATCAGTGATAGCTTGAATGTGGGTAGTAGTGATTGAGAGAGAATCGAGGGCATCACACACGCTGCCACACGCTTTGATTGTGTTTTAACGCACACCATGTGGCGTCTTTATTGTGGCATCCGCAGTTGGGTGAGGGGAAATTTTGTTTTACCTTGAGTCCCTTTGCTCGGTTGATAGCACGCAGTGGACGCAGCACACGAAGGACTCGGAGAATCTTCACCACAGACATTGCTCCACCTTGACTGGAAACAGAATTAGAAACCATTTCTAGATGAGCTTTGGGAATTGTCAGCACATGACTTACTTAAATATGGATACTAGGGATACGCAGACCACAACTAGATCCAACATGTTGAACGCGGATCTCAAGAAAGCTCCGTCATGCAGGAACACACCGTATGAGATGGTTTTCAGCAACAACTCGGTGGAGAAGATGGATGTGAAGAAGTAATCGCAGTAACCCAGCGCCTGATAATCACATTATATCACTACCCAATCACATCCACAGCGATGAAAAATTCAACGCGATGTTGTTACCTTGTTTATTTGAGACTGGGAATCGATCGGGTCCTCCATCGCCAGCAACGCGGAGGAAATCATAATGCACACCAGGATGATGTTGCCGAATATGCTGTGATTGCTCAGCCAGTGGCAGAAGACGCGGAACCTACGCGGAAATCGAGTTAGTCAATCGTGCTGCGGGCAGAGACGCAAGGGTGCTTTTGGAAATTCAATCGGGCAGCGCTAATGGCGCGCCGCATGAGTACAACTGATTACGGATTTACGAAAGTATTTTGCACACCAATATAGACAGAGAGAGACAGCTAGCTGGAGGGAGAGGAGATGCAGAGAGACATCGATATGTATACAGTATACATAGCAGTAGCAACCAGCCAGGCTTTTAGAACGAGGGCGGGCGCTTTTTGTTTAATCGCACCGTGCTAACGACCTGATGATGATTAATTCCACACGTTCGAAATAGCGATTAACAGCGATGCTACACAAGTATTTACTGGAGAGAGTGTGCGCCAACGGCCTAAAGGGATGATAGATTGGATAGTCCATGAGTTTGTCTATGTACACACATTATGATGGTGGTTACACTAGATACTATCTGAGAATGATAATGGGTGGTGCGGGTGGATGGTATAACACTTCTAGGTTGCAACATCTACGTTCGCACGCTCCAACGGCAAGCAGCAAACGCCAACACTCGGCCAACTACTACAGGGGCGAAGGCGTCCCGCGGATACAGCGCTACTGCACAATTTCACCTGTTTGTGGGGGAAAAAATGAAGAACGACGTAGCCGGCGGAATCGGCACCGTTTTCGACCCACTGGACTTGTTCAGCTCGGACATGCGACGTGGACGCGTATTCACGTCCTCGTCGTCCAGGTCGCCACCATCTGTAATGGTGCACACGAAAAAAAACTTAATACTAAGTTACGACGCGACACGGCTGCTCAAAGTTGATTATAGGCCATTCAACAACGACTACAATTTGCTACCAACTTTCATCTGCGTTAACATTGTGCGTTGCATTCTGCGCCTACTTCCTTGATTAAAGGTCAATTGTGGAATGTGTTCGTGCCTATCTTTGGCAACCGTGTCCTGTTTGCGGGTGCCTACCTGTTGGTCTGGGAAAAGATAAAAAAGGCGCTACCGGCTGGTATGGGATGCACCTTGTTGGCAATATTCACTTCGGATAGGCGCCGAGGGCGCGCCGTTTCACGCGTCATCTCTACATCTAAACCCTCTGAAAAGTGGCAATGCTTTTTGATGCTCGCAGTCACTGCGCGCCGCGCTTGGTCACGTGCAAAAAATGGCTGACTGCGCGACACCAACGCCAGTGCGGTCCTACCTTTTTCGTTGATGCTCTCCTCATACGCCTTTTCGTCCATTTCCTCGTCCATCTCATTCAAGTTCATCTTGGTCTGCGATTCGGTTTCCTCATCAAAATCATGTTCCGATCTATTTAGAGGTGAACGAGAAATATAATTAACCTACTGGCCTTAGAAAGGGTTTTTTGGTGTGAAGATACCTTTCTGATTCATAGGCTCCATCTTCAATCTCTTCCTCTTCTACGGAATGCTCTTCCATATCAATTTCCTCATCATTGGTGGGGGTAGGACTCTTTGATTTTGCACCATCACCTTCAGCTTCCTCTTCTTCCTTTTCAATTGCTGTGAGAGATTCGGCATCTGCCAAGTTGTCGACGGCGATAGCCAAGAAAACGTTTAACAGAATATCTGACAATTTGTTAAGAAAAACTCTAGTGACCAATATCGTAAGCAAACAAACCTATTATGAATCGTGGTCTAAAAGGATACAGTTACCGCAGATGAAGAGGATAATAAAGTAGACACAAGCGAGGATTCCCGGAAAACCCACACCTCCATACGCTTGTATACCATCGTACATTACCACGTTCCAATCCTCGCCGGTCAATATCTATGAGCAGAGCACGCGCCACCAACAAGAGATTAGCACACAACACATGGCGATAAGCACAATCTAGGTTATGCTGATACTTTGACATACCTGGAATACAGTGAGAAGACTTTGCCAGAAGCTATCAAAGTTCGATCGCGGCTTGTTTTGTGTGGCACTGAAATTGAACCGCCCGCCGAACACTTGCATGCCCAGCAGGGCAAAGATGACGATGAAGAGGAAGAGCAGCAGCAACAGGGAGGCGATCGATTGGATCGAGTTTAGCAGCGAGGCCACGAGGTTCGACAACGAACGCCAGTATCTGAGAAGCAGTAATTTGATTTTGTTACGGTGGGTGGCGGGTTTGGGGGTGACTTACTTTGTCACTTTGAAGACGCGCAATAAGCGCACGCAACGCAGCACGGAGACGCCCAGCGGCGGCATCACTTTTGTTCGTGTCAGCACCGTCTCGGTGATGCTCCCGAACACGACGAAGCAATCGAAGCGATTAAACAATGATACAAAATATCCCTGCAAGGAGAAGATTTTAAATAAGGTGGTGTTTAGATTGTGGGGCGTGGTAGCACTTACCTGAAAACCTAAGCTGTACATTTTCAATAACATCTCCAGTGTAAAAAGTGCAATAAAAAACATGTTTGTATATTCTGCAAAAGAAGAAGGGTATGATATTAGGGTTGGCCAATTTAGTGGTGGTCCAAATTAAATAGTAGGCAATCTTTGTTATGACTCAGATTTGAAAATATTTTTCTAACAAAGATTAAACCAATCTAGGAAGAAATCCGGGGTGCTTCTTTAAAAATATTTGGATCTATGGGAACAGAGTTTGCCTGCCATTTTTTGAGGTACTTTAGTATACCCTGAAAGTCATCTAGCCAATAAGGTTGGTCGTAATGTTCAGTCGCTAATACAACAGTATTAAGAAAAACTAGAACTATGATGAGCCAGTAGAACGCTTGTGATTTGACCGCCTTACGACAGGATTTTCGCATGCGCCGATTGACACGGTCAAAGTCCTTGCGCTTTTTGCTGAACCACGACTCCTGCTCCAGTTCGGCCTCTTCGCCCAGCTCATCAGCGGCATCTATTTTATTGGCGGCATTTGCTTTGGCATCGGCGTTGTTCTTTTGGTCCTCGCCTTCGGGCTCAATGTCCTCGGCTTGTGTGATCCAATCCAGGTACCCACGAAGGTCCTCTTCTATCTGCTGCTTCTCACGCAACTTCTGGAAGTCACCACGTGCTTTTGCCTTCTCTCTCTCCTTGGAAAACTCTCCGCTGAGTACACCAAGAATGAGGTTCATCACGAAGAACGCCCCAAAGATCACCATCGATACGAAATATGACCATTGCCATGTTGTTCCTAGGGAATCTTGTATCTGAAAGGGCGAATGATGGGTACTTAGCTTAAAGGTGACGTTGAAGTAAAGAGTTTTTGATGGTTTACGTTATAAAGCACGTCGGTCCAGCCTTCTAGTGTAATGCATTGGAACACGGTGAGCATCGACAGCCCGAAGTTGTCAAAATTGGTGATGCCAAAGTTCGGCCCGTCCCATCCATCTCTGCACACCATCATCGGATCGATCTCCGAACAGTTGAAGCCTGTTTCGCCGCATGGATGTGGATCATCCATTTGCTCATCTGAAAGCGTCACACATGGTAATAGCCGTCCGCAATAACAGGATGTCGTTATTGTGACATCTTTGCAGCGTCGTAAACTGATACCCGCCACACTCACTCGTTATATTGTGATAACAAGTTGTATGCAGTTTTCCTGAGAACAGCTCCAATCCGATGATGGCGTAAATAATGATGACGAACAATACTAACAGAGCAATGTGTAATAAAGGCACCATGGCACGAAGAATCGAATTTAGAACGACCTGTAAACCTATCAATGACAATAGTGTGAAATTTATCTGGATTGGGGCACTTTTGTGGTCTTACTCGGCACGCCAGACACGAGACGAAGTGGTCGCAAGACACGGAATGCTCGCAGCGCTTTCACGTCAAACGTATCCTTGATCAGATGCTGCAGTACTGTGCTGATCATGCTGTTGGGATAATTGCGGTAGGAAATTAGCGGCGAATTAACCTAGGAGGCTAATTATGTTGTGAAGGGGAAGGGTTGAATTAATGCACTTACCCGATAACGACAATGGTGAAATCGAGCAAATTCCATCCGTTCCGCAGATAAGCCCCTGCATGCATCATAAAACCATACGCAATTATCTTCATCACGCATTCGACGGTGAAGATGACTAAAAAGATGTATTCGATTTTCTCCTGTGGGATAGAAGTGAATGGATGAGTGATGGATGCAGTGGAAAGTGGAAATGTTTACATTACCAATATCGCATTGGTCGCATTGGAATCGCCGCAAGGAAACGGCGTGTATACGGCGAGCGCGATGCAGTTGGCAAAGATCGTCATCAGGATTAAATACTCAAACGGCCTGCAGGGGGATGTTAATTAAGAAAGAATATCAGAGTGAGATTGATTAGCGTACGAAATGACGGCTATAAATACGCAATAAATGCACAATTAACGTTTCGTAACGAGTCGAAATGGATGGAGCGGGTTGACAAGAGGGAGGAAGCCAAAGATGAAATTAGGTCGGCGCGCAATCAATCCCAACCGGTTGGTTCGTTGCCGCCACCGCCACCGCCACCGGTCTTGCTGGCATGCCGGCATACATCAACAACTTGTGTCGGCGGCAAAATGTGGTAAAAGTGTCTGGTTTTCAATTGATCGCAAACGTGATTTACTCGCCACAACGCGTTTACACTCTGCCGCCGCCAATGTGTATATGGGTGGCGGCAACAACGAATAAACGCTCGCCACGATTGTCTTTCGATTGTCCTAGATCCGCGTTTGTTTTACTGTTTCGCCACAGGATGCGGCGAGGAGCGAGATGGGACAAGAAAACCTCACACAGGAAAACAGGACGACTAGCAGTGAGGTGCGAAGAAGGAAACAGCTGGAATAAATCATCAACTAACGGTAAGCAGATTTAATGAATGCGAATTGAGCGTGTATTGACACACAAAAAGGATACTTCCATTCGACGATGTCGATGCACAACTTGCGCACGGGATTCTTGAGGTAGAGGAAAAAGAGTGCGCGCTGTGGTCGGTCTGGCGGCGGTTTGCCGCCACGGCGGACGGGCCGCGGCTTGGGGGTGGCCGGCGTGGC
>JAODGC010000004.1:4608270-4624089 GCA_027574925.1 Ecitoglossa quadriceps
TTTTTGGCGCGTATTTCATAAAAATTTAAAAAAAACATAAGTTTGACTCTAATTTTAAGACATTTCTGATCATTTTATACATTATAGCAAAAATCCTTGGTTACAAAATAACGTTACTTAACCATTATATTATATAAAGACTGTTTGGATATAAAATGACGTTTAGATGTACAATTTATCCCTTTTATTTCCAGAGATATTGCAATTTTCTTGGCGATTGTTTTACAAAAAACTTTAAATACCGAAATTTTGACCCTAATTTTAAGCCATTTTTAATCATACGAAAACAGTTATTTAACAATTATATGGAAAGCTATAAAATAGCAATTTAATATTTACTTTATTTTCGGAGTTAATACAATTTTACAGACGCATGTTTTGCAAAAAAAAAAACGATTTTTGTGCCTAAATTTAAAGCATATTTAATAGTTTTAAAACTGTTATTTAAAAACTATAAAATAGAGAAACTTTTGGCTACAAGATGATGCCTTAAGTCTTAATTTATCCTGTTTATTTTCAGAGATGCAGCAATTTTTCTGGCGCATGTTTTGCAAAAATTAAAAAATACCTAATTTTAATAGTTTTATAATTGTGATTTAAGAACTTTCATATAAAACAACTGTTTTGCTACAAGGCGACAATTTAATATTTATTTTGCTATGTGTATTCTCGAAGATACACCAATTCTCCGGACGGAAGTCTTGCAACAAATCAAAATAAGCATATTTTGACTTTTAAAATAACAATAGCACAAAACTGACCACTTTTATCTTATTGTTATTGGTTCCTAGTTGTAGTTTATATTCAAAATTGCCAAAATAGATGATCTCTAGCACTAGCGGGACACTGAGAACAACCTATTTCCCTTACAGAGAACGTAATAAAAGAATTCTGGTATATATTATTTAATAGAAAACATTAAACACAAATAGATGCGTGTGCAGCAAACGATAGACCAACTGCAACTAGTAAGTTTTCATGTGCGAACAATGTTGCAATCTCTTCGTTGAATGTAAATAAAAACAAACTCGCTCGATATCTGTACTATATGAGATTCACGCTACCTTAAATACTGGTGTCGTCTTAAACACAAGTCTTAAAAGTGTCGTCTGCTCAAACACAAAATGCTGGACATAATGTGCCTTCTTTGCCACTCATGAGCAAACAAGTTCGCCCTATCTATTCAGATATTTTTACAGTTCACGTTAATCCAATGCGCACAACCGTACTCACCCCATGTAATGCAATTGTTTAAACAATTAAAAAAGATGAGTTGGAAGAATATTGCTTCTATTCTGTGGATCTTTAAAACTGTCAATTATTCAAATTTGTGTATACATGTATATCACATTGGTAGGTTTAATAATTAATTTCTTGCATTTCTATTAAATAAATAAATTTAATTAAATTAATTTTTACTTAACTTTCGGCTTACCAATATGTTCCTGAAAATAATTTAAAAATTGGCTTTAAAGAGAAGAAATTAGATCCCATCTTTCGATATATAATACGACTTCACACAAATAATAATTGCAAAATCATTTTCTAATTACGCAAAAGAAATACAAAAAATGTTCAGAATTAATCTGTAGCAATATAATTAATACCTGCCTAAAATATTAGTTAAGCAGAGAGGGAATTGCAAAGACAGCGTTGGAATGGAATCCACCAGGAAAACGAAAAAAAGGAAGACGACCCCAAACATGGAGAAGGACCATCCTAGAAGAAATAAAATCACAAGACAAATCGTGGAATGAAATCAAATGCCTAGCCCAAAACCGAACCAGATGGGGAATCTTGATCGAAGCTCTGTGCTCCACATAGTAGTCAAAGGATCAAAAAGAAGAAAATATTAGTTAGATCTCGTAGTATTTGAGATAAAAAAAACTGCTCAACTTTTGCCTTAATATAAGGCCACTTCCAAATAATTTATGCGATTAGCGTAACTCTTTAACTCCCGGAGATATTCACAATAGTCACAAACCACTATAGCAAATATTTTTGACTAAATATTAGCGGACTTTTAATTTCATTTAAACAATACGCGTGTAAAAATTTAAAATCTATTGTTATTATTCCCGGGAAGACAAATCCAATATTCACTGTGAACCAATTATTCCCTAAAAAGTTTCCGCTTTTATAATTCGCAATTGGAATAAAATTAGGATTAAACAATACTTACAGATAATAGAGAACCTGGTAGATTTTGCGTCACATTGAGATATTCCTAATTATTATAAAAGTACACAAATATAAATCATAATAGCACACTCCATAATACTCATTTCGAACTCTAATGGTACTGGTACAAACCAATGACTTGGTGCACTTACAAGCACGTCAATATGGTCCAACGACAAAAACAAAACTATCTTTTGAAGATTTACAAGGTATAATAGATACATAAATAAACAATGTAAACATTGCATTATATGCAATGTAAAAATTACGCGCAATAAATTATCTACATTTTAGGTTCCCATTACATAATAGAAAATATCTTCATTAGACCAACATTTATTGGGACGAAATATGCACATTAACATAAATTGCAATGTTCATTAACGAGCATTCTTTTCTTCTAGTACTTATTCCCCTGTTACAATATTTTGGCATAAAATAATCGATGGATTTTCTAATCAACGCCATTGCACCTCAACTACGTTGCGTGCCGGTACGAAACACATCTCGCACGAAATCTGACAATTAATGACACTATATTTATGGATCAAGGCATCATGTTGGCGTAGGTTCTGAAGACGTTACAATTATATACACACCATTATCGCGCAAAAACCTTCACCAAATTCATACTGATACCAAGTCGACAGATGCAAATACTAACAGAAACATTGCGCTTATTTGCTTGTAAGCCCCGCATCGCAATACTCATCTCCTTCATCGTACTTCCGTATGTATAACATGAACATAAGGAACATTACAGTACAAAAACTACACAATAGTAGATTCATGTCTCCAACATCAACATCATAGTGTCCTGTTCACGCTTTCAGAATGGGAAATAAATGTTAAAAATTGCAATGTGACTTGCCCTAGTTTTACTTTACTGGCATTTTCGTTTACTGTGTAAGAAGCTAAAAACGTTACGTGCAAAGTGGTTATGCACAAGACAATGTTAAAACATGACGCCATAAAATACGGCACCTCCTGCAGTACCATGATGGTAACAAAGCTAATATCTTGTGTATTAAGTATGCCATCGTCATGTTTGACATCGTCATCTTGTCTTGATAAATACTATTTACTATTGTGAAAAGCAGAAACTAAAACGATACCAAAGTGTTAAGCTAAATTACGTAAAGGTTTGATGCATGTTTGGCCCCGCAGAAAATGAGGACATCCCCAAACGAAATAGAAGGTATTTTTGTGCGACACACAGGTTTACTTCGTTCGCAAGTCGCGCCTTTCGACCTTGAATCAATGATATTTTGACAACTTGGATTACTGACCAGTGGTTTCCAAAGCAGGAGGCATACTTCCCTATGGAGGAATAAAGCAGTCTATAGAAAGGCGTGAAATATTTCACAAATGCCAAATTTCATCACATTAGACAAGAACTGTACAAATAGAAAAGGCCCCAAGCCCAATTTGAATTGTTTAGGAGGCACAGTCATTTACAGTTGGAAACCACAGGAATGCTAAAAGCTCCTTCTGCTTTATCAAAATTTGCAGAGCCAGATTTAATTTATGACCAGATTCGTTATACGTTATTCGTCATCCTTTTACATTCTAAACATTTGTTATTTCCATCCCATCCTTCTAAATTTAACTATGTACAACATATTCGTCATCGATTACTTTCATTCTTTACTAATACGTTTAAATATTTCTTTACAATATTTCGCTTATGCGATACAAGAGGTTTAAATACAAAATTTATATATATATATATATATAGAGAGAGATTAAGTTACGCTGTAAGTACTTCAGTACAGTAAGTTTCCGGCCGCCATTTTCAATCGCGCCTCGGGCGGAAAAATGCGTCAAAAGTGTTCATATATGTAATTATCACACCAGCAAATCTCTGTCTTTGCTGAAGAATATTTTATGTACAAATTTCAATGTCCTTCTTATTTTGACAATGTCAAAGTTAATATAATGGCGTTTCGGTTGCGTTGGCCTCCGAAGAATTTTAGTCGTTGTAAAGATGTAGCACGTAACACTGATTCACTCTTGCACTGCACTAGAGATAAGTGTCCACGTAGCGAATACCGTGCTGGAAGGCGGGCTGACTGGCACGCCGCCCCCGCGCTCACCGCCACCTGATAGCGGCGATGCATACGGCTACCATAAAGAAACTAGGTGGTCCTGCAGATAGCCAAACTCCTCGGGAATAAGTTAATTCCTCATTTTTCAGTACTTCATTTGGATGCCTATCATATTCAACTACAAAAAAAAACATAATATTAGTTGATTGAATGTTGGCAATAAAAGAGGTGTTTTGAGGACATGGCGACTTACCAATTTTCTTAGTGGGTTTCCGCGTTGACGTTGACTCCGTCCGCGTGATATACTGTTGGGTCGTTGTTGAAGTCGTTTGTGGCATTCGTGAATATGGCCACATTGGCCAACTATGTGACGTAAATGGCGTCTGATACGATGGTCGTGGTGTGGTGGTTGTTATATTCCTCTCATCTGCCCCACAACATACTTTAAAGACGATCTTCATATTATTTGTAGAACATCTGCCCCCAATTCTTCTATGCAAGTCTTCTTTCGATGAAGTAGCTGAAACAACAATTAAACTTAAATAATCACCTTCCCAATCCCCGAAATCTAGATCTATCGCCAAAATTAATTTTCAGCACGCTGGGCTGCCAGACGTTGTTTAGAACTGATTTAGGATGGTAGTAAATTTCATTGTTTTTGCTTCCGCTCAGTTCCATTCAAGTCGCCATGTTGAAACTGACCAGCACAGCGCAGATTAAAATCAGCGCCGTAATTAAATAAAGGCGGTCGTCCTGCAGTCGCCTGGTAGACTGGTGTTGAAGGGGTGGCGATAACGCTGTGCGGTGGTTACAAATTACAAACGCGTGCGATACACGCCACGAATTACAAATTACACGACCGCTGCCAACCAGCCAACGATAAGCATTACGTTAGCACCAGTTAAAAAGTGTTTTAACTTTTCATTTATCACAACATACACCGTAAACCACCCCAAACACAACGCAAACCTACTGATGGAGCAAACGGGGAATTAAAAGTCATTAAACCAAAATTAATGCGATCGCTGATAGTGCGCACTATTAGAAAGTCACTAAGAAGGAAATAGCATTTATCCTAATTAATTCCACTTCCTTCCTGGTGGCGTGAATTCATTAACTCTAAATTAACAGGATGTAAAAATAACAGGGTTACTTACAAATGAAATAGTAGTCCTTGCCGGGGAGAAACTCCAATCCACCTGGTTGTGGTGTAAAGGGGCGAAAGGTAATCGTAAAGTACATGTGGCGGTAGGGCTTGTCGCAGATTGCAATAATACGTGGATTTGGATTGGTAATCCGGCACGTTTCGTACTCCTCCTTGGAGACGTTGTAGATGATGTACTTCTCTGCATCCTCGTCGAACGTCCCCGGCATATACACAGGACAGATGATATTCACCTGATCATATTCAAACTGCACGTTGCCTTTGTTTACGTCAATGATGTGATCTGTATTATCTATTCGAAATCTGAAAGAAACAAGAAAAAATGATCAGCAAACGTACTTTCACAAGCATTATGTAATGTCCTATGGGATATTTAAGACAACTTGAATAGCTTAAATCATGTTAGCTCTGATCTCCCAGGGGGTCCTCACATTTATAAACCCTTTGAGAAGAAGTCCAAACAAGTTTACAAGATATAAAGGTATATTAGTCGTGAACTGTCAGCTGTCATTGGAATGCTGGTATTGGGATCTTCTCGGAGCATGGAGACAATTGAGGATCACGAGTTTGAGACTTAAATGTTGAGATCAGAAGACAACAACGCCGAGATATCAGAAGACAAATGAACACCATGCAACCAACAATGAGACGAAACTAAACTAAACTTAAATAGATTAGATCGTGACTTAACTTTAGCCAACTTATGTTGACTTAAGTTTGTGTATCTAATGAGACCAAGTTGAAACCTCGGCTAGGAATTCGATAGAATCAACGGACATCAAGCAACAGGTCGAGCGGACAGGACAAGTGCAACAACGAGCTGACAGAGAAAAATGTCGACATCAACAATTCCAGCTAGGAATGTTAATGCTGTAAATGTTGCAATTTGTACGATAAGTAAATGTTTATAAAACAAGCAGTGAATAACGTTTTGATGTGCTCAGCCAAGTCTGGGAAGTTTGGGACCTTTATTTGGGACGGGGGGATTTCTAAATTGGTAATTGGATACCTCTGGAAGCTCCCGAGACTTGCACCCTTTAGAAATAAATCATATTTCACAGGCATAAAATTGAGCCAGTTATATATTATTATAATTTGCTAAGTCAACTGATTTGCAATCTATGTAGGTAGAATAATGACCCTTCCATTTAGCTGTGATTGAGTTTTAAGTTTCAACAGCACGTTTTCAAGTTTGGTTAGGTCGATGTCGCCTCCAAGTTTGAGTATGTGTTGAATACGTGTTGGCCCCTTATTCAGATGTCACTCCAACGGCGGGCGGCCACAATACGCGCACGCATTCGTTTCCATCTGTTGTTTTCACGCTTTTGTTTGAAACTTTGCTGCTTTTCAGCCGCTCAGACGCTCTGCGAACGCTCGAAAGCGCTGGAAACCTCGGCGGGACGTCGAGAGGCAAAGAATGCGTTCATCACACCTTTGGTGTGCGATGTGTTTCAACCCTTGGTGATGTAAACTGGAATGATGATGCATATGCAGGAGGAAAATAAAACGCCACGCAATGAACTGACGTATTCAAAGATGCAAGACGCAGAAAAATTTGTATGAAGCCAGTGATTGAACGTCCTTCGTAAGCGCCGAGGTTGATCTTGATAAAATGCAACATAATTAACTTCCTCCCATACCGAGTCCTCCAAAAACCCGCCAGCCAAATACATTTTAAGCAGGTCCCATGATACCCAGAGTGGGAGCCCATTTCGGTTTCAATCCGACCTGATCTTAACAGGCCAAGATATAGATTTTATGATGATGATACTGTAGATTTCTATATTATCTTCATATATGTTCGGCTGGGTTACTGCATGACTTCATGCTGATGCCCAGGTACGACCATTAATTATTGGATAACCAGTGCCATGGTGCAGCGGCGCGAGGCCGTTAATTATGGTGTTAATGAACAATGGCGAACAATGCATGCTATTGACTGACCGTGGCGCAAGATGGCGGCGAGCCGGCGAGGAAGGTGTGAAACCCAGAGCGCACAGCGTGCATCGATAATTACAAGACATTTCTCAATGACATCCCGATCGTGAGGCGTCATCATCATCGAGCCTTTGTCCGACATCCATGGAATGCCTTGCGTTGATAGGTGATTCTAATTCTAGGTTGTTGTTGTGCACAGGTATGGAATCAAATGAGCGTGGTCTTCGTCTGGTGCCAGTGAGAATTCAATTAAAATCAGTCCTTGGATGAAGATACAGAAGGACATGAGTCGTGCAAAATATCGCATCATTAGGTTGTCACACGGTGGCTGCGGGATGAGTAGAGAAGTCCCGTGGCCAAGTCGAGAAGTCCAATGTTCGAATGTCAACCGATTGCTCCGATTGCCATCGGGCCTTATTAAGTACGAGCAGTGCTTCTAGCTATCAAAGTTCATGCATTCATGCAGCTTTACTCTATGGGTATGTTACATCGGTCGTGGTCGAGTTTCCCAGAAGCGGGAGCGTGGATGCAGAGTCGTGATTTTTCGTAGAGTCACTTTGCCCCGACGTGTGCACGTGTAATTTGCATCGTCTGCACACAATGCGCGGAAAACTTTGCAATTCCGGCCGATGGTAGAAACAAAACAAAAACAGCGCGTTTGGAAACGTGCAAACGAAGAGGAAGCGGTGGGACTACTATGAGTATCATCATGTTGAATGCGGGCTGAGCAAGCGCAGGAAAGAAAAGAGTTTTTAGGGTGTGAGTGGTGTATAGCAGCGTGCGTTGAGTAGGTTTTCCATGCTCGGTTGGTTCGTTGGCTCACCGGATAATCGCCGGATCATCGAGGTGGAAATTTCATTCACCTAATGAGTGTAGTAAACGACATTTAGCGTTTGAGTTTGGATGTAACAAGCCTCCAAAGTGCAATTCCAGTTAGTGCACGCTTTTTCGGCGCGCAAACATTGGAGGCGGCTTGAAAAAGTTAGCCACGTATTAAATTTGTTTTAAAGAGCTGTTGGAAGCTCTTTTTACAGCTCAGAAAAAGCACCTAAATTATTCAATTAGTGATAATCTATTGTCTCTTTACTCACAAGCACCCCCAAAAAATGACACCTCTGCAAAATTAATTCCACTCTTCATCAAAGCACATAAAATCCCACTTATGATTATGTTCACATTAATCAACCTCAATCGAATCATCACCATCAATTTGACACAACACCCTGTATAGTTTACGAATCACGTGGTTTCTCCCTTTCCGTATCATAGGAATAAATTACCAATTAGTTATTAGTGAATAAGTCATTAATGATGCAGTCGCCTCTAGGACAAAAAATAATTTCCTTTCAATAGCTGTCGAAGAAAAATCGCTGCGTCAAGCGTCGCGTTGGCACGCGAGTCCAGTTATCGCGATCTACGCGCTCATCACTGCGTGCTGACTGATGGTCTGATTAGTTTTTAATTAATATTTATAATTAGCAGCCGAGGCACACAACAATATGTCATTAATAAAACGAGATTGCGGCACGAATCGTCTAACAGTGAACGCGACCCATTGCGCTGCACGTCGCGGAAGGTGCCGGGTTGAAGAGGACTGCGCATTGTGCACAAGTAATTAGACCTGATGGCATGTAATTAACACGGATGACTTTTTGTCACGCGTAGAATACAAACTTAATGGGTATGGACACATTAAACGAAGTTCTTTACACAAAAACCTAAATTTAGAAATGATTATTGAAAAAGCTCAACACTTTCAAAAATGTATATCATCTCACTGTTATTAACACCAATTAAATTGAAAATTAAAAAGGAAAGAGTTACTCAATTTGGTAAGTGAATCTAGTCTGATAAATTATGATATTTTTAACATCAACCCACCTTACATAATTTTCGTATTTCTATTCATAGCACACGCTTTTATTATGCTTTCTATAGTAATTAGCGCGTAAAAAGTTCAAATAAAAGCACACAACTATCGAGCAGTTAATTCCCTGCACTTTTTTTTCGCAACATTTCAATAATAGATGAACGATGAAGGTATTTCAGCGTGGTGAAAACGCTCAGCCCATTGCAAAAATGGAAAACTGGTGAATTTGCCATTCGGCGCATTTTAATGACGTCAATAATCCACACAGCCGCCGCCGCCGTCATTATTATTTTATCCGTGAAGCGAGTGAATGCCAGTTGCGGGTATTATCATTGCACAAGCCATCCATCCCCGCACGCACAGCGGTCGCACACGCACAAAATGAGCTTTGATATTTAATTAGTCAAATATTTTACCTGGAAACGAACATAAAGCGCAGCGGGCGCAATGGTAGAATTTTATTCAATTCTATTCAATCGTGAGTTATTTCCGTGTTGAGTGTAATGTAAAACGCGATGTTTTCATCGGAAAACACGTGTATGTTACAATAGAGGTAAATTCTAAGTAAATATAAATTGATTTGTTGAAATAGTTCTGATGGACTATAATTGTTAAATTCCATTTTTGGGAATCACATTTCAACCAACCACGAAAAGGTTGACACAAATGACACAAAGAGGAAATTAGATTTTTTGGCTTTGATTTAAATCTTGATTTAAACAAATTTCAGACTAACCAACATGCAAATTAGATTTCTAATTAATTGGTTTCCCTTTAGACTGTTCCTGATCAGTGGACTTCTTGCATAGCGAAAACAGGATTTCAATTAGGACTCCAGGCTGCATCGCAAGAAACCATCGGGATTAATGGTCCACGGTTACGCCTCTATCCAACTCTTCCTGGGGTTTACAATCTAGGG
Source organism: Ecitoglossa quadriceps (assembly GCA_027574925.1). Classification (NCBI taxonomy): domain Eukaryota; kingdom Metazoa; phylum Arthropoda; class Insecta; order Coleoptera; family Staphylinidae; genus Ecitoglossa; species Ecitoglossa quadriceps. Next base: position 4,618,392 of record JAODGC010000004.1, read on the forward strand.
TTAAGTCAAGTTACCCACCCTTACAGCAATGAATATTCATATCAAGGAAAAATAAATTTGATTTACAACATGTTTGGAAGTTGAAAAAACCATTAAATCTTCAGGTTTTTGCTCGCCATTGAAATGATGTGGTCTTTGTGAGGTGTGAGATAAAACCGAATGAAGCAAGGCTTTCTTGATCTCCCGTCGAGATCCAACACCGCAGCAATGACCCGTTGAGTCAAATAATACATAATCCACATCAATCAACTCTAGATTAGTTTTAATCAGCGAATTAAGTAAGGAATTATGTGAAGCAAAAACCATTTGGATTTCGACGAGGAACATTCGAGACTGAAGCAATAACATCATTAACAACATTGGTATGATCATCAATAACATCAAAGTGTGAAGAAAATAATTATAAATTTCCAGAGAGGAAGTCTCCTTTCAAAAGTCTAATAATAGCCTTAAACATTTAAAATCTCTCTTAAAACTTCCCGATGTAAATTATTTCGTTTTGTTTTATTATGCGTGTATTATAGCCCGGCTGAAGGTCGAAAGCCATTATGGAAAATCGAAAAGATCCATTAATAAGACATAATAGTTGTTGATCGACGCAAGCGATGATCGTTAACGATACTGGCGCGATGTCCACAACACGCGAGCCGAAGAACACAAACGTCGTCCTTTCACACAAGCATCATCACCACATCAAGAATGTCGTCTTTGTGTAAATGACAAGATTATGATGCGAAGACTTTTAAGACATTCACTTCTTTTATCTTTCATTCTCCAGAACAAGCTGGACAGGACGCACGCGGATGCGAATAATGAGCGGTGCACGAGGGAGAAGGATGATTCGAGAGTGAGACGAGGATGTGTCTTGAGGTTATGATGCGCGTCTGACGCCATAATGCCGCCATGCACTTATTGGGGCTTCGGTGCGCTATTGAATTTAATGTGGGCTCGCAGGAAAGAAATCATGTTTGAATTCAATAGAAAACTGATGTAATAAAAATTACTCGGACAGATACTGGTTTGATGATGGTTGATGAAGTGGAGTGGTGCAATTGGTAAGGATTTTTGGTTAGTCATTTGTATTTAGGTTAAAAACTATAAACTATATTGTGAGCTTTCGCTGCAATTTGCTAATCCAAGGATATAGGTTACTTTATATCTTAATCTAGTGTTTTAATGCAACGAATGTTATTTTCCGGTTTAATCCATCGCGTGGTTTACGACGCTTTGCAATAAATATGAGACCGAATCAAAACGGGCGCTATAATTTAATCCGGTCTGGTTTCGGGCGTGCTAAACAAACAAAAGGGACTTCTTAGCATTAACGTTAACATTAACAGCATGACAGTATAACTTTATATAACTCAATACGCGTACATTCCGGGTTCGTTATCATGAGGTAGTAAACACTAAACGGCGAATGAGCATGCTGCAAAGGACCGCACACAGTTTCGGGTGGAGAAAAAAAGTCGTAAACGTTTTTATTTGCTTCCATTTTCCATGCGGACAGAAATATATACACCACAGTTACTACCAGGTCTACTGAGGAAAAATTAACGCTGGGAAATGATTAACAATGTTGTGAACACGATCAAATCGTGGGAGGTAGATGGAGAGGGCCCTGTAGGAAATATTGGGCTAATTTGGGGTTTAGGATAGTCTTAAAACGTATGGAGGATCATTAAATCATTTGGGAATAGGCAGAACTCCCACGAATTAAGGACAGAAACTGAGGAATTTACCAGAAAATGATGACTGAGAGAAAAAATAAGGTTGACAACATTGGAAGGATATTTTGATTAGAAGAGAAAAACTGAAAAAGGAAAATTATCTTATAAAAAGATCATTAAATCAGTTTGAAATAAATAAAACTGGATAAAGTTAAGGACAAACCATTAATTGTGCAAAATGCTGAATATTTAAACGCAAATCCTGATTATTTCAAGTCCATGATGGTTTTATCCTCTTCTGATGAGTATCATCCAGAATTGCAGGCAATTAATTTACAACCATAGCAACCACTGAACACTTGGCAAATATTTCGGCCGTTTGCACATGCTGGAAATCGGCATTCCAATGACACAATTCAAACGTCCGGTTACCAGGATGTCGGGCAATCAGTGACAAGAGGACGACAGCGTTGTTTACCGCTGAGAGATTATTCAATCATTCCGGGGAAACAAAGATGTTTTCGCTTCCGCACATAAAGCACTGAAATTCCGATTCCTCCAATATGCCACCACCAACAACATAGGTGACAGAGTGTTTACAAATTTAGGTGAATTTAGGTTACAATGCCATTATCACCATCCTAACCATCCACACAATAAATGCTTTATAGAGAAAACTTTTATCCGGAAGTTTTTTTTTTTAATTACAAAACTAACTCTTCAGTGAATAGACAAACATGGTGTATTTATGTGACGTCGCGCATGGCACTCGGCACAATCTATAATTGAATCAGGCGCTTATAAATAATTACCGGGGCGTCCTGTGCAATTAAAACTGGAGGCGCATACGAGTGCGCTGTCCACTGCAGGGCACAACTGTCTTTCAAGCCAGGGCTTGCATTGGAGTCTGTCGAGGAGTCTCTTGAGCGCTCTTTTCACCGTGTTGGTTTTTCGCAGGAAACGCTCGTAATTGTCGCGAATAAGTCACGTCCCCGCACGTGCGAAAGTAAAGATGGCGAAAAAAATGTGCGAAATGATGGAAATGGTTCATGGTTGGTGTGGTGGTTTCGTTTTGAAAAACGAATTCAAATTCACGCAGAGTGTGAGGCAGATGCCAGCGGATAATAAGACTCATTTACTTTCAGGCACTAATTTTAGCACGCTGTGCGGCATCCCACAAACGAAATGTCGACGACGGGCAAGAAGTAAGAACATTCGGTAACTACCATGTGGGGAATTCATACAGAGTATACTAGAACGCACTACTTAATGACAAAAATATTTCAAGCTAGGAAAAAACTTCCTCTATCAATTAAAAAAAAAGTTTTACTCTTAGTCAGGATTCTCAAGCTTTTTAATGACCTGTATATGATTTTAATTTACTCGAAAGTTACGAAAGTCTGCATGCTTGCCAGCCACTATCTGCGTGACTCAATTATCCCGTAATTATAAATAACATCAATAGGATTACAATTTCGCTGTCGCGGCGCGAAGTCTTGACTAAACGGTGCAACTGCCAAACGACTAGACGAGCAAACTGTTTTGCGGTTTATCTGCTGTGACTTTGAGCTTTCAGCTTTTCGGCAGGCAACTAATGTAAACATGTCGCTGAAAGTAGTGAAAACGTGCGCGCCAATGCGAAAAGCAAAAGATGAATCAATGAGGAAGCCTGTGTTGATGTAGATTGAGCAGTCAAGTGAACTATGTTGAAATTAAATATTTCTACAGCCATTTCCTATTTTAGTACTTTAGCAACCCTTTTTTTTTCATGCCGTAAATAATTAATCCTCGTTACAAAAGCAATTTTTCCATTTTCTGACCTCACTTTTAAACCAATTTTTTATTTAATCGCCAACATCTGCATAATTAATCTCGAAATATCCCGCCGACTAGTGAAAACACCGAAATCTCCCGAACCAGCCGCATGTAGCGTGAGAATTATTCAGAATCCATTTTCGTTAATTAACCTCCACCGGCGGCGCTGTTGACACGTCGATGACAGCGCACCCCTGCAAGCGGAACGACCCAACCTCACTTAATATGGCCGAAGGTGGAAAATGCGGAAGGCTGGGAAATCACAGCGTCATGCAGACCAGACCCATCGCATCGACCCAGGACGCATCCAAGGTAAATGTTTCATATTAAATATATTAGGATTTATGATCAACTGTGTATAGCAAAGGAACGTATAATATTAAATAAAGATGTTCAAGGTGTTGTTAATATTAATAACATTACTGCTATATATTCATATTAGTAATACTTTACTTTTATATTTTCATTGTAGATTTTATTTTTGTGAGTGGTGTCGGTTTGATGCCTTGAACATTGAACTTTTAATATTTATTTCCTTATTTTCCCTAAATTGATATAATAATGACGTAACACTACATCAAAGAAGCAGCAAATTATATTAATGATGCAGAAAATTAATTATTGAAGATTTTGATATGCATACCCTCTGTCAAAGATAATGTAGTTATCAATTTGTGGTCTGTCTATGACACAATTATTCCTAGAAGTTCCCTAATTTCGCCTAAAGTAGAGCAGAGGAGTGGTATTTCGTCAAAGCTTTTTAACCTAATCTCACCGCTTGTCATATGTTTGTAGCTGCAGGAATATGTAAAATTTAAAAAATTAAAGAAAAAAGGACAAAACTTATCAATGCTGTCAGTCCACCATCCTTGAATTAAGACCCTTCTCAGTAAAGTCATAATTTTTAAAACAATACCCAAAATCTTTAGGAAAAAGTATAAAGAATTATTCATCATGAATCAATTTAAATAATAAATTTCCAATCGAAAACGCAAACCACTCTCTCAATAGCAATTCTGTGAATAGCTTAATCGATTACAATCCATTTATTATCCCTGGAGATATCCTCGGATAACAATCGCACCCCTTGGACGCGTATCAATTTCATTATGAATTTTAAATGTCTCAATCGAAGCCAATGGGGCTAAACTATTTGCTCACCCAGATATTTTCATAGCAATTCACTGATTGTAACTTTTCCAAACCTAAAAGGGTAGTGAGTGGTTTGAAGAGGGACTAGCCACCCTTTCAAAACATTTCAATCCACTTAAAGTGATATTGCGGATTGAAGAAACAAAATTCAAATGACAACATAATACTAAACTGGTTTTAGTAAAAATTCCAATCTAAAGTGAACGGTAAGGGATGAATGTTTTGTTTGGAGTGCAAAGCCAGATGTATATTATATCTCCACTTCCTTACTTGAACGTAAAATGTATGTCAATGTAGTTTTGACAAATTCGACGCTTTGTTAAATTAACACATTAGCATATAAGCACACCCTTAATGTGAAGCATGTTCCGCGTAGCTGGTGTGTGTAATTAGGGTGGTATTGAGGTCTTGAGGGATGTTCGGTATTCTATGATGTCTAGACTCTATGGGTGTGTTTCCATTCGACCGCATTGCAAACAGGAAAGCATGTGTAATGCGCAACTATTTCAAATGTTACTTTTGTACGCTTCATGCTTGATGTAATTTAATTAAATTAGGGATGAAGTGAAATAGTACTATAACGAGACCATCCGCAAAAGAAACGGATTTATTGTTTTAAGCTCAGAAAAATGGAATTTAATGGAATAAATTGATTGTTGCTGTCAATGTTTCCTGCCCTTTATTGAGATGTTGATGTAAGAAGAAAAAAAAGAAAACATTAGGATACAAAAGTATGACAATCATGATGGTTATTTTTAATGATGAACACTGTGACTTGTTCAGTAAAAGTCCCTTCGTTTGTTAAATATTTCTGCGACGTTTCGACTGGTTCGATCAAGTCGACATGATTGCAAATTGGAGAATGCCGAGCGGGTTGTAAATTCGCAATCGCAAATCGCTAGCGACAGGATGTGCTAAATCAGAACAAAACTCCTCCCGAGTTGTGCGCACAAATGGTGCAAATAGCGCAAGTGTCAAATGTAAACTTGGCACCAATTCCAAGATTCATCGATTGTAAAGTAAATATTCCCCAATAGAAAACTACAATCCCACTAAAAAAA
>JAODGC010000004.1:4624189-4638734 GCA_027574925.1 Ecitoglossa quadriceps
AGGGAAAACACTTTCAAGCCTGATTGACATAACTTTCCTAACTCGCCATCACAGCCTTCCTAAATCCACAAAGCATGCAATATTAATTCCATTGTCGATCACCAATTGCGTGTAAACCTACAAAAGCATGTCATGTTGACGATTCGTACAACGCGACATTGATTTTCGTTCAGGTCGATTCACGAGTTTCACAACTCGTCGAATATTTATAGACATCACTGTCTAGCCACCATCGACAACAAACAATGACATTAACCCAATAGTATCTCACCCTGAAGCACTCCGAGGCTGAGCAGCAGACAGACGAATTGGAGGGTGAAGGTTGCTACATGGTAGGAATCAGTGAAAATCGGCGTGAAACGGAAAGCAAGAAATTGTAAGTCCAGTAGATCAATACATTAAATGGAGGGTTAATCAGTGCAAGGAAGAACAGCAGGAATTGTTACTTTGTTAAATTGGAAGTCATTGGAAGTGATTTAATTTACCCTTGGACTAGTTGAGAGACCTTTTAATTCAATTCTTACTTGTATATGTTGCCACATTGAGTGCATCGTCGCGAATGTGAGACTTGCAGACGAACGTCGCGGTTATAAAGCAAGAGAAATGAGTGGGGATAACTCAATTGAAGCTAGTGTCAAACGTACAGTCACTCATCTCTCTTAGATGGCTATAGAGGTAATAAAACCATTCCTTCACTTGGTTTAAAAAAACAACTAAACTTCACTTAGTTTTTTCCCTTTACCATCATAATAAACATATTTCAATCTTTAATTATCTTTTATTCAAGTAACGTTCCTTTCGTTGTATTCATCGTTGTAGGTATATCAATAAGTTTAATTTCGAGAACAGGTGCGAGAACGTGTGCCCTCCAGCCATGCAGCCGTCCGTCAAGCAATTTCTCTCTACCTTTTGGGTACCTTTTTCAGCGACAAACAATGGCATACAAATGTCTACCTGGAGGACAAATTATGGACATTTCAACGCACATAGGGAAATACGCAAGAGTACATTCTAGCAATATCAATCATTTCTACAAGAAAGAGGTTTAAAATTATTTGTCATCAACGTCATGCATTGCTGGTAAAGATAATTACTTGCCAATGTGCATGAGTTAATTTTGCGTAAAATGAGTCAGCATTTCAATATAAATATGAATGGACATATTCTTGGGGTATGCTTTTTTTTTCTCCCACAGTTATTACAGTAATAGATGCAATCAATATTAATATTACTAATTATTGCTACTTAGGTACACTTATCATAGATCCTTAAGCTTAATACACTAGAGTAAAACCGGTTTAATGAGAATAACGAATCAACACTTTGAAGGCAGACAAAAAGATGAGGGAAAAACAACACACAACACTATTATAATGTAAGTGCAAGAAAAGAAGGAGGGGTGATATTAATAACGATAAAGTGTACGAAGTCATGTCACCTGCAACTTTTTTCTTTGATTCTTCTTCAAAGATGTGTAATATCTATGCATAAAGTATATCCGCACAGTAATTACAGCAATGCAATACATGACTAATTGTTATTATATAAATACTTCCTTAATACAGTACTGTAGTCCATTTACACCACCACAGTATCCCATCAAGTATCATGAATCATAATCACAATATTTTCATTCCTCGTATTTCTCATTTCCCTCGGCATTGCCTTGAATTTTCGATTTGCGATTTGTATTTCCTGCTGTGCCCTACCTGCGGCCGCACGCTGGGCACTTGCTGAATGAACACGTTTGCTTCGAATTTAAGTTAAATGCGTGCGCGGTGTGTTTAATCTTACGCGCGCGGCGTGCGTCCGTCGAGTGAAATTACGCAATTAATGCAATGATGCGCAGAGGAGATGCACACGGGTGTAATTCATATGCAATTGTCTTGCATGCTGCATGATACAATGCGGGCCAGGTGCGAAAAAATTGCAGCGATAAATTCTTTCAAAACATTTCAGAATTTCGAGAGAGTTAAGATTAAAAAACGAAGAATGTGGAAAAGTGAGCGTCGTAAAAATCAATGGATATGAAATTTGGCACGATAACGATCACAGCAACTGTCAATAAATTAAGAGCCTAAAATTAATTAAACGCACGCTGTGAACTCATTAACTATAACCAAGTTCCTGACTGCTGTTCGTGACTCTCTCGACGTAACATCAAAAATGCATACTTGTGCAAAAAGTTGAAAACTCAACATTGCAATATTATTAGTTGAGAAACCTGTTTTAATTTCAAACAAACTGTATACTAATAAAATATTTGCTAAAAAGAATAATAATAATTTCGATCTTCTATATATTTCCTCTTTTGCCTCTTCTTCTTTTTTAATCGTTACGTAAATTTCAAATAGTGTTACATGCCATGCATCGAAATAAATTATCGAATTAAAGTGTCGATGGGGTAATTAATTCTCGCAGAACGGAAGCACTGCCGCGCGACGTGCCCGAGCTTTGAAAATTCATTAAGAGCGCGACACAGCACGCGCGTCCGCGACGTTCGTTAATGAATCGACGGCGGCGCAACAACGCAGCCTGAAGACTTAAGAGCCGTCGACAGACTACAAGGCGACAGTCAACAAATCGAAGCTGAATCATGCGTGACATGCAAATACTACATCTATAATGCAGTATGTTACAATATTTGCATGGGTGAGATAATTAGCATCAATTATTCATAATCACTACGAGGTACATCAAACACGCAAGCGCGACACGAACGCCCCGGACTTGTAATTATTTCTATACGATTCCAAACACTTTAGTCGCCATTAGGCGTGTTTAAAATAATCTGTATTCTTTGACGTATGTGGTTAGGAATTGAATATTAAATCTAGTTTATTGCATAATTAATTTAATTTAAAGCATGAGGATTATATGTTAACATGCTGAGAGCAAAGTAGAGAATGAGGAATCAACAGACGTGCGACGCAATTATAAAGCAAAGAGGAAGAGTGGGGATAAGGCAGATGTGGGCAGAAACGTCGCGAAGTATTACGACTCTCCCCTCCTCAGATATGACGCGTAACTTAGACAATATGCTTCTTGAAGCTTTCTTTCTGCTTTTTGCCTCCCTTTTCTTTGATTTTCATCAGAAAATATGCTGTAACCGCAGGAATTGTCAATTCTATTTACTTTTTCCCTCGTTTACAACAGCATGGTGTCTGTGCGATGTCTATTTATTAATCATTTTTAAATAAATGTCACGAACATGACGGATTACGCATCCGCTCCCAGTCGCCTATCTCGACATGTCGGGTCTGCTGATCAGGTGCTGCTCTCCTTCTCACCCGCATGCGACCATCCTTGGAAAGCTGCGTGGCGGAATAATAAAAACGAATTACTAATATTGCGTTTCACACCCAGTTCGCCGTCGCGCATCAATCATCGTACAATCGTTTTCGGAAGATTCTTTTTTATTCGCTGCGCTACGCGCGTCGCGGTTTGCTTGCGTGAAGTTTCCGAAAGATGTGAAACGTCACGGCTCATCAAACGCAAGAAGTTATTATCGATTATCCTTCGTTTACTTTCATTTATTTAGCAGTGGATGAGCAGCAAATAGAAAAACCTAAAACAATAAGGAACGCAATGATCAAAATTAATTTGGAAACTTTGGTGAGCGAATTTTACACTGTCCACTTTAGTTTTATAAGAAAACTTGTCACTTTTACTATAAAAATACTAAAATGAGTAAATATTGTCCATAAATGTAATTATCACGTCATAAAATGATATGTTAGCAAGTGAATATGCTCTTGGTAGGTAGGTAGGTAGGTAGGTATACATCATTTCAGTGACGGTTGTAACCGACACGATGGCGGTTTTTGGCGATGGCAAACGCAATCAATCACCTCCGCCGCCCGCCACCGATTGCCCTTGCCGTCGCTATCCATCTACCGGAATTAACAATAGCACTATTGACATGTTCGTAGTGTAGAAAAACCTGGCAAACACGCAAAAAGTATTCCAGCCACTCTGACCATCAATAACGAGCAGATAAAAGAAGATTATAGTAAATAGAAGTATAGAAAATCAGCTCATTAGTAAATTCTTCATACTGACTTTACTGTAAGTCACTAAGCAGCACTAGAATTATTCATGTCATATGCATCACACATTATTACCACGAGCTTTATCTCGGAGATAAGAGTCGATAGACATTGAGTTATTGCATTGGCATAGAGAACATTCTTGCCGACTTAAGTCCAACTCTGCTTATTTCGCAAGTGTATGGAGATACGTTGGAAATGCGGTAATTTACGATGGAGAGCGGTGCCTGTATGTGGCTTATTTGGTGCTTCGGTGGCGTTTTCGGCGCGGATCTGTTTCTAATCTGTCCCACGCGCCGCACCCTTCCGATGCGACTTAAGCCCCGACGACTAAATTTAGATGCGCGATAAAACGGCGACGCAAACACGAGTTTCACATTTGTTCCGCCACATACACGTAGTGAGACAAGAGAGTTACCGGCGTCAGTGAAGAAGATATTCAGGTATTGAAAACATCAAAGTCCCAACACATGAAAACCTTCGCGTTGTACACACCACAGCTAGCTCAATGAGGTGTTTCTAACAACTACTCTAATCCTCTTTCAAAACATATCATGACTTAAGTCATAAAACGTCCGACTTTAATTCCTACCTTGCAAAATGCCAAGTACAAGTTTTAAACGTGTGTAATCGGTAAAACCGTCCGAAAAACGGCTTTGCGTCAATGACCCACGACGTGGTTTTGACTCAGCTGAACCTGGACGCGCCTCAACCTGCGGAGATAATGCACTCGCCGCACCATGTGACTTAAGCCAAGTCATGTAAGTCAAATGTTGCCGTGAGTGCGGAAGACCATTTTCCATCTGTGAGAGAATGTGCCCCATACATTGGGTGTAGCTGTGTGCTGTTGGAAAATGACTGGTGGGCCCCGGCCCACATTGCATACGTTTGTTCTTTGACCTTCTTGCGAGCGAAGAAAGACGAAGAAAGAAGACTGAAGCCGGACTGGCGCTGCATCTGCTGCGCATAGTACCTCGTGCAAGGTAAGGTCCGGTCCATTCAGTTCGTCAGAATGCCATTATGTTATTCCATTATTAAAATTTTTAGTGGCTATAAAAATGGTAATTGCAAAACTGTTCCGAAGAAGACGCACGCAGGAGAATAACAGGACAACAAAGTGCCATACAGGTAAAAAAGACAACAAAATCAAGTCCAGTTGGAAAAAATGTTGCCTTTTTTCCTACTCTCTCCCTCTTGTTCCTTCCGAGTAGAGGTTAGGGTAAATGTAGAATATATTTTTTGCTTAATCACCTCAGCTGGATGACCATTGTCCAGCGAGTGCGAACCGTTTTAAAATTCATCAACAAACGACATTTTTATTGTGCGTTTGCTTTCTCGAACATTTTTTATCGCGTTGTTTCGCGCTGTTGAAACGTTTTTTATGTCGCGCGGATTACCGAGAAGTATGCACGACCAGCAGCGGCAACAGGAGAACCTGAGAACACCTTATTTCGCTTACTGCTTACTTACTTAAGGTGTGCGTATACTTAGTCGGCGCAATCGTCTTCACGGTGTCGAATTTCAGCGTGTAATGCAACGGGATGCAAATGAAAATTCGATGTAAATGCTCGTCGATTGTTCGGGGAAGTGCAATTTATATCCTGGAATGTAACTGAAGCAAAAAGCAACATCGTGCTACAAATAAAAACACACCGCTTCAGTTATATTGACAATTGAAATTGAGTCACTTGAAAATGCTAATTTTACACTCCATTAACCAAAATCACTTCATTAGTCTTTTCTTGTCCTGTCAACACACCGCAAGCATGTTGAAAAAAGCCAAGACTTTCCAAGTCTTTCTAAAAAGTATTTACTCGCTTCTTCTTGCGTGCTTTGATTACTCCGCGCTCGTTGGAGTACAACGTACGAGAAGCCCTTGGAAGTATCATCCTGTTGTTACAATTCTACTGCTCGCTTCTTCTCGGTGCTCCTCAATCGCAGCACTGATTCACCTTCCACTAGCGTTTCTTGTCCCTGTTGTTCTTTTCCTTCAGTGGACTGCTGCCCGCTGTAATCTTCGGCTTGCATCAACTCGGTCAGCATAAAATTACACGTAATGAGTCGCAGTCACGAAAGGCGTTTCGCGATCGAAGCTCGAACTTGAAAATCAGATTCGAAACCAAGAGCAAAGTCAAACCAACAAATCCGACACTATCATAATCTGTAAAAAGTGGAGGCTATGAAAAGGTTAAAATAATAGCAATTTCTTCAAGTTGTGTCCGTTGACAACAAATGCATGAACAACAATGAAGTCAATAATTATTAACTATTACTGAGCATTGTCTGGGTTGAGTCAGGCTGTGATAAAAACAAAGCCACTAGTTTGAGCACTGGAGCAGAAATAGAGTGCTACTTCCTTTGCTAGAGAAAAGCGGAGACTTTGGATTCTTTGGAAGGCATGCAAATGGGCAATGCCCAACTTCCGACAATGCAATTTTCAGCCGATTACTGAGTCAAACAAGCGGCGCAACAAGCGCCCAGCTATTAGATCCAAGATTTCGAATCTGGTTGTTTCGTATGTCCAAGAAAATCGGTGGTTTCCTTAGAATTAGCTTTAGACTAGTTAAGAACCAGAATGTGTTCCTCATCCACGTTGTTCAAATCCAAGTAATGTTGCTTAAACCAACAAGATTCATACTACCACAACATTGGTGAAGGTGAAGAGAAGTGACTAAAAGTTGGTTTTTAATCAAATTCCATCTTCCACATTGGGGACTTGAATCAGTTAGATACAAATGAAAGAAATAAAATTTTATTATTTGAAATTTCTAGTCCAAATTGTGTTAATTGGATTGGCAAAAAGTCAAAAATTAAGAGCAAGGAAGTAAGGCCAAATACGATCTATGTTGTTAAATAGCAATTTTATAATCTACATTTTTAATTGAACTATGTAATTACTCAATTCCTAAAAAGTATTGTCCTAGATTTAAAATAATGCCAAACAATATAAACATCTCACTGGAAATAAATTCCAATTACATTCAGTTCAATTCTCCTCTACTTAAGTCCAATTTATTCAAGTCAGGTTGGAAAATAAGAATTAATATTCTGTCTGTATCAGCCCCATGCACAATTGCAAAAGCTCATAATTACAAGCATTGTTATCGCGATTACTTTTAGTACTCGCCGAATAAAAATAAAAACGTATAACTCGATTTACCACCGTACAACGTACTTGTATTTCGTGATTTTTCTCCGTTTCGCCTGCATTCTACTTTGTATGCAGCTTTCCTGCATTGTTTCGCCGCAGTCGTGCCGTACCGAGAGGCGCGAACCGGAGTCGAAGGTCGCGCACAGCCGCCGGCGAAATTATTTCATCCTTTTTGCAATCCGCCTTTCATCCGCGCCTCCTGCTCTCCACCGCATTCAATGCCGGCATTGTCATAATTGTAATCATTGCCGTTTTCATCATTACTGCATTACTACCATTTAATAAGATTAATAACACCAGCTTAATACGATTTAAGCGATGCACTCAGCGACTTAGTCAATAACAAGAATAACAACCTTGATTTACTAGACATGAATAAATAGTTCTTAATTTATTTCAATTTTCTTTGCTTTTTGTCACTTTCCTACAAAATCGCTTCATGCTTCATTGGTAGCAGATGTTGCCCGCTTTCCTAACCATCATCATCTGTCCTAATTTCGGAGCGTGATCCCACGTCGACTACTTCAAGGTGTTTGCTACTAGAGTTGCTACCCTTGTAACCACTTTGTCACTGTGTTGTATGCTTACGCAGCTTCCTTCGTCTTGGATTTTCGCGGCAAGCGCCCGCGCGCGCTAAGCTTTGTCGCGTTGTGCTTTGACAACTTTTTGTGTGCACGCAACAGCCACTCGTCGAAGGTGGGTATTACAAAGTACTTAAACCGTAAACATGCACTCGTACGAATGCAAAAAATAAACAATCAACAAGCAGCATAATGGCAGTTCCACGTTGGGGAGATTTGCGGCAAAAAAGAGATCTTTCCAAGGAATTTCAAAGCAATTGAATCGCTTGAAGTGATTGTGACATGTGAGCATGTTTTTCAAAGTGTTTTTTCCTTGCTTTTGGGAAAAGTGCTGTTGTCGAGGGTGACGGTAGAAGGATAAACGAGGGCGAATAGCTTTTGGTGAATGTTTTCTTCCATGGATGGATGCTTGTTACTCGCTCTTGTTAGATGGTTACTTTTTGTAACTGTATATCGAAGTGCCACTCAAACGCATGTCGGATTTACAATTGGGATGGAAAAACACAAATTAATTGATAATTTGATGGTTTCAGAGAAATGGGGCTGCCCATAAAGTTACAATTACTTTTGAGATAACAACATTTACATTTCAGCCAAGACATGACTTGTGATTGATTGTAGAAAGATATTATTGATAATTAATTTAATTGAAACAAGAGAAAACGTCCTTGTTGTTTATAGCACCACGTGCACCGTCCCACATAAAATTCTGTGGGTAAAAGTGTGCGCAATTTATTAACGAACCATTATTTCCAGAAACTGAAACTTTGTACGCATTTTTACTGCTGTTACGGCCTTCCACTGCAGTGCGCACCCTGAACAAAAGGACGAATTATTATTGCGTACGAGAAATCATCATCATTACACGTCACTGCGGACACCAGCGATGGACAACTTTGTAAGTTTTATTAGTCGCGCCGCAGCGCACATTGTGTGCCCAGTCGTAAAAGCGACTTTCAGCAGACATTTGACTCGCGCTTAGTTTTCACTCGCATTTAATGTAAAACGATAAAATGTCGTTGTAAATCAAGCCATTGCACTTGAGAAAACATTCAAAATCCCACCAATTTCACTCAAACTGCGCAAAAATAGCGAGCCGGGGATAATCGAGAGTAATCAACAGCAATTAATTGCAATCGAACGGGTTACCGTGAAATTGGAGACTAATTGAAATGTGATGATGTGACTAGAACTTTCACCCTTTAATGGCTTAAAGACCTCCTTGAGGAAAGCAGTGCAGAAGAGGAAAAATTACGGGAATTAACTAACGAAGCTTCAAATTACAATCAGCAATAAAAGAAAAACCTAGAAAAATCATAGTGCAAAGTAATAGCTCGTAGAAAAATTATTTGCTCGTCAAGATATTTGTTAGCTCGGCGGGACCAAGATATTGTCAAGGGTGTGAAGCAATCAAGAGAGTTGACATGTTGTTGAAGATGTTGGGGCGATAAAGTCCCAGTCGCAACATCCCTTGTACGCTGTACACAACCCCGTTTGATAAAGCTTCTTTTCCTTTTATAGAGTAGAAACAGACGTCCATCGTTTTTGGACACAATCACATACCGAAACTCAACCGAGCATTATCAGCTCGTTTACGCTACATTTCCCTAACTTATAAGGGAGAATGAAGACCATTTTTGTGGCCATCAGACATAAACGAAGAACACAATACCAAAATAAATTAATGTGATAGAGAGATTCGAAAAGGAGAACAATGTTTACCTCGAGAGGAAAAGGATTAACTAGGTGTTAATTGATTTTTATGCTTGGGTTCAGACAAAGGTAAGAAAAGAAAATAATGATTTGTTAATTAATCAAGATGGTCAATGGGAAGACCTGCTTACAATGCTGATATTTTTGTAAAATCATGATTTTCCACCGATATTTGTTTTTGTAAATTTTAATTAACTCCTGGAACTTGTTCGTATACCATAGATTCTCTGATAAAGACACCATAATTCAGCAAAAATCAAATTAAAAAATCCCAGCTTGTGCCTTACTAAATTCTCAAGATCACAGATACCTGGCATAAATTCTAAGCTTCTGACCACAATCGAAGCAGTAACCAGCCTAAGGTACGTGGCTCATTCGACTCTCATTCACTCACATCAAGACTAATTTTTTCCAACCTTTTTATCTACACTTGTCGTGTATGTTGTTGTTGGCCTCTGTACTTTCTACGCTGGTCTTCTCTTCCATTCCACTCCACTCAACTGGTTGGTGCTACAAGGGTTAAGAATAGTCCTTAATATCGAAAAATTACGACCGGTGATAAGAAGGCGCGTCCATTGCTGGGAAGCGGCTCGCCCGCTGTTCAAGCCCCGCTGGTTGGACTTTATGCCTGCTCATATTTACGGCGAGATAAATTAATTAGAGAATAAATATTAACGGCGAGTCGGCAGCAAGAATGTTGCAGCGGCGCGGTAGCACCATGAGATGTGCAGATCGCAGCCGTGATGCAAAGTAGCTGGTCGACGCAAGTGGGAACAACAGCGATAAAGCGATTTTTAATTAACTCCAGAATGTTAGGTAACTCCACACTGGTGCATTCCTATCATTTAATCATACTTAAAATTTGCAGAGACAATTTAACCTAACATCCTCTGACCTGACCCAACGATACTGGTTGTTGGCATCTGCTAGTGGATAGAGTTAGAGTGGTTCATTTGGAAAACTCTAGACTTGGCGCGTGAGAGTTAATTACAGAATATGATTCTGACAGCTTTTTAGATTCGTGTCAATGGGGTTATATATAGGAATCCTTCTGGACAACATGATTAGATTGGGCTCCGAACAGAGAGTGAAATTGATCGCCTGGAAGTGAAAATCTAAGAAAATCTCCTCCATCCTAAAAGAGAGCAGTAATTGTAAACGAGACCAGACAGACATAAATTCCTAGTTTTATGAGCTTTTTACTATGTCTGGACCACTCCTAATCAATTCCTAAAGTCAGCCAAATCATACTTTTAGAATTTCAACCGCCTAGTACCCCAGGTACGATGAAATTAATTACCGAAATCAAATTGTCATCAACACTAAATTAATTAATTCACGCCTCGCCACTCAGGCAAGTTGAAAGCACGAAGAATTCAAATTCCAGTTGATGGGAACCGAGAGGGAGCATGTGGCATGTGGAGTGAGAACAACGCACGGTGGTCATACGGGTGGTCATGTCATTTTTCCGAGAGCGTTTCGTAGAATGCAGACGTATAGGAAGCGGAAATGAGGAGCGACAGAAATTAACGACTTCATGCCTTCCTACCGCCGCGGCCCCCGTATAGGACATCAAGTCATCTACATAACTGCAATGTGTGCGCACACGCCAGGGGCAGTCGGAGACGGACAGGAGAGAAAAGGGATAAAAATCATGAGGCAATGGTTATAAATCTCTCGCGAAAACCCAACAGCGAATCATTATGCGGAAGGGTCCTTACTGTAATCATTTATCAAAAAATCATCAGGACTACAAGTAGCGAGATGAGAATGCTGGAAGGCTAAAGGTTACATTGGGAATACCTTAAGTCCTAATTGCTGAATTACTAATTCCTAAATAGTAGTAATTAATTAATTTCTATATCAATCTCTGGTTCTTGTAACGATACCCATTCTGATTTCAGATCACATTATATCCACTGCAGTCCAATGAAGTCCAAATCGAATAAGCGCTTTGGAGATGCAGCTCCCACAGCAAAACCAACGCGAGATCGTAGGGGAGAATCTATAAGGTTGCCCGTCTGCCTTCTCTCTGGCACTCTACGCCACCCCCCAAGCAGCACCACACGGCTGCCCCCAACCTCCTCTACCAGCATGCTCTATCTCCTCGTTCATTGGCTTCTTGCCCGCCGCGGTCGGAGTGCTAATAATTCGCTGAGCAAGCTTCCAAAGCGCCAACCACTACATCGTAGGTAACACATTTAATTTCCTAATTTCGTTAATTAACTTCATTACGTGATTATCGACCTAACCTCTCTCATTTCTTACTGGTACACGCAACACTTAAAATTGGAACTTTCCAACTAGCTTGTAATAGAGTTCATCTCGAACTTAATAGAGAAGTTGGGTGAACTAGCACGATTATTTTTGGTTTTCCACTTTTTCCAGTGCTCTCTACTCGTTTCCCACATTACACTCAGTGCTATCATGCATTTTGTTGCAACTTGTTTGCATGCACGCTGATTACATACAAAAAGCTCGTTGTCTCGCGGCTCTTTAATTTCGCTCTCGCGCAATTCACTGAAATAAGCGCATAACGGAATCTCACGTTTCGCGCGCGTGTAAAACATGCGATTACACACCAACACCATGAGGCTATTGCAGAGATCGACGGCGACACGTGAGCGCACATGTGCGCACGTAAGCCATAATTAACGTATTACGAATGACGCGCGAAACAAAACGGCGAGTAACAACCGTGGCAACCGCCGAAAAATCCGCCGCGTGTGCGCGCCTGGACAATGGCCGCGGAGAAGGAAATGTACCAACAATGGGAATTACACCACTTACAAACTTGAGGCGACACTGCAGATACAAAGTAGGAAACAAAAGATTTTTTTTGTAAGCTGAGATACTGCGCGTGCAGAGTAAAGACAAGAGATATGCCAAGGAAGGAAGTGAGAAAATGAAGCGATTCGCATTTCTGTGCAATCAGCGGTGTCGTGCGCGTCGTGAGACAAGAGGAAGCAAACTGATACTGATACAAAGGTAGACAAGTTGGGCCCATTGAAAAGTAAGTAAAAGTCGTAAAAACTGAGAATAGATACCGCGCTTTTACGGAAGTAACCTTATTCCCAAATATGGAAAAACCACCGTAAAAAAGTTAAAATACCGCTTACACTCAAGAAAGCTCCATGTGTGAACAAAAAGCTCCTAAAATTTCATTAAAGTCCCAATTAAACAAACTAAAATTTAGCCTACCATTTATGTTCCTTTCATTTTGAACCATCAAAACCCAATGCAAGTCAACAAAATCTCTAACACTGTCAATAGTTAAAGCTCCACTAAAGAAAATCCCAACCGAATCTAACCTAAATATCCGTCCAAATGAATATCACCATCATTTCAGGTTCTAACCTGACCCAACCAACTCCCCTCTTAATTCGTGCAGCCTCTTGAAATGGTTCCTGCCTGGGCATATCGTACATCTAGCTCCACAATTCGATTCCACCTTTTTACTGCATTTTCTTTATACTAGGTTAAGCCCCTTGTATGTGTGCTGGCTTACGGTCACCGTTATCTTCCTCTAATCGCCACAGATGTGGCGCGGGCGCAAAACACTTAATGATGCATATTAGCAACGTGCGCATCGTATCGCTTTGCTGGAGCTTAATAGAATAAATTGCGTGATCGCACAGCGACAATATGGCGGCCTTGCAAGCGCCACAAACGACACCGACCGCATTAAATTTTGCACGTCCCAATAGATAGAACCCAACTCCACTTACTCCATTGGTGTCTGCACAATCCATGTAGCGATGGCTTAAATTAAGCCTAACGGTGTCTGCGCTGCACTGTACCTGAACGTCTCCAAGGTGGAAAATGATAATGGGCTGGGAATTTACCAAGTGCTTGGAATCTTTTGAAACGCTTGAAAATCTCGACAATGTGAAATCACCTGCCTAGTTACTTGTGCAGCTTGAGTTTAGCAAGAGTTGCGAGTGTTTAAAGTATTCATAAGTGAATTATGTCCCATTGTCATTGACATAATGTTATCATAATGAATTATTTCGAGGTACAAGTGTGATTAACCCTGGATGCACTTCGTGTGCTCATATATTATAGACATGTTGGCATTTGGCTGCTAGTGGGTGAAGTTCCAACTTTGGTGGAGAGGTTCGTTGTAAAGTTTTGAGAGAGGAAATGTTGACGTGCAAGTGTTGCTTGAATTCGTAGCGCCTTTTCTGCTAGTGCGAAATGAACATTTCTATAATTGGAAATGAAATTTATGTTTCCTCTATTATGGACTGGTTCAAGCAGCCAAGGAAAATGCCGCCGTGAGCTGGAAATATGTTAGAGTTGGATGACGACGATGGAAATTGTCTCAGTAATCAGTTTTATCAAGAAAACAATCGGAATTGAACTTGTGAATCAATGATTTTATATGGTTTTAGCCCTGTATTTCGCTAAATATCTCTTGAATATTCAAAAAATTCAAATTTTATGTTTGGGCAGAATGAATTGCCCGCAATTTTTTTTTTCTTTTGCAAAGATAATTTATTTACACTGAAGGAACTACCGAAGAAATATTATAGTTTTGAAGGCAATACTTCAGGTTGGTAAAGATTTCATTTGGGAAAACAATTACAAATAAATTTTAAGAAAAAAAAAATCCCCAATAAATTTTACATTGAATAAACACCATAGTCGACCTGGAAACTTAAATTGACCCAACGATTTTATCCAACTTTTCCCTCCTTTATCATCCTTACAAATTACAAATATTAATACCAAATGGAAACACATAAAAGTCTGTCCATTTTATGTATACATATTGTCCATCCATAATTATCCCATCATTCCGACATTTTCATCACGTAGCTAATCAAATATTCCAAAGACAAGTGATGTCTTTATGTTGATAACTAAATAACTAGCTATTAGCCAATCAATAATAAGCTTTGTGAATGGACAAATGGAATATGAAACTGCTTTGCAATTTTTATTATGATGATGACAAAACGTTGACCATAAACCAAACGCAAGCATTACATTCATTACATCGCTTTTCAGCATCGACACATCCTCAATATTCTTATATCCTCATATAT
>JAODGC010000004.1:4690053-4709475 GCA_027574925.1 Ecitoglossa quadriceps
CGATTTTCTTTTCTACAAATCAATAAGTCTTTATATTAATTTATAACGCATGTTACTCTTTGTACCTGTACAATTGTCCTAAATTAAAGTGAGCATTTAAATGTCCTTGATTAAAGTGTATTGCCATCAAGAAATGCTTCTCAGCTTCCTCATTATTATTGATCAATGTTCCTAAGTTATTGTAGGCGCTTGCATAGGTAGGCCACAATCTAAAATCAAATTTCCCGTTTAATTTTGAAGATTTATTTACAATAATTAATTTTATACTTAATTGCTGTATCATAATGTGCTTTAGCTAAATCAACCCTTCCTGAATCTCTCAAAAAATTCGCAAAATTGTAATGCATCTTTGCGTTATGTGGCAATGTTCTCACTCCTGCCCTCAATAAGGATTCTCTTGATAACCAATCCTTGTTTCTTGTTAAACATTGAAGTCCATGTACAATTAACAACAATAGCACAATTGAAATCAATGTTTGACGATGTTTTCCCGATACAGCCCATATATTCCGTATGCCTTGGACAACTAAGAGGATGAAGCCCATTGAGGGAATGTACAACACACGCTCAGCCAGTACATATCCAGCTGTTGACAGGAGATTACTTCCTGGAAGGTAGGGAATTAGGAGGATTATAAATCCCAAGGCAAAGGAGTTTGTAGGAGTGTTGTATGATTTGGCAGTGGATTTGGGAAAATCTAGCATTTTCAAAAAGAATAGAAGTGTAAGAGTGAAAATTAATAGAGTTAGGATGTTTCTAGGGTCTTGGAATGAAGTGATGAGTGGGATTGAACCCATTTGCCAGTCGTGAGATAAGTTAGATGGACATAGAAGTAGCCAGAAGTTGAATGAAGCTATGTAAGAGAATGTTAACAATCTGAAACATGCATTTTTATTATAAATAAGTTTATGGTTTCTCAAGTAGGGTTTATGGTTATACCGAACATGAAGAGATGGATGGAACGCAGCTGGATTATCTCCGCGTGTAAAATTGGGCACAGATCCTCTTAGAAGGAGTTGTCTTAATATAATTACTACTGAAAACTAACAACAATATTTTTAATCTTTTTGAAGATTGATATTAAATTTGAGTTGAAATAGGAAAAAATGTGGTTAATATGGGTGGCGCCATCATGCGACTGACGTCACGGTCACGTGCTCCTAATAGATTTCCACACTTTTTCCAATTTCCTCGGCTGACATATTGTGACTCTATAGTTTGATATTTCAACTAGGATCTTTTAGTATCAGTCTTTAAAGGTTGCCACCATGTTTAAATCAAAATACGAAGAAATGTGAGAGTTTGAAGATATGTGGTTAAAAGGGGTGAAGCCATCATGTGCTCCTAATAGATTTCTACATTTTTTCCAATTCCCTCGGATGACAAGTGTCTCTATAGTTTGATATTTTAACTAGGGTCTTTTTGTATCAGCTTTTAAAGGTTGTCACCAAGTTTGAATCAAAATACGAAAAAATTTGAAAATTTGGAGATATGTGGTTAATATAGGTGGAGCCATCATGCGACTGACGTCACGGTCACGTGCACCTATTAGATTTCCGCATCTTTTCAATTTTCTTTGGTTGATAAGTGACTTTATAGTTTGATATTTCAACTACAATGTTTCTACATCATCCTTTAAAGATTGCCACCACGTTTAGGTCAATATATAAAAAAATGTGGAAGAAATGTGAAGATTTCTGCTTAAAAGGGGTGGAGCCATTATAGGGCTGATGGTCATGGTCACGTGCTCTTGGCAAAATTCCTCGTTTTAAGTGTTAGTAAACTTACTGTGTGTAAAACAGTCAATGTTCTTTTGATATAACTCTTCCTTTCTCTTGTCCACCTCACATCTGAAGTTCTAAAATAGACGAAATTAGATTAAAATGTAAAATTCTATTTTAAATTACAAGGAAAAAACTAACTTTTTTATGTGCCATCCTTGATAAATATCGTGCAAAACGTTTACTAAAAATACAGTGATTCCTGTTTCTTTTGCAAGTAAACCGAGTCCTCCCGTAAGGAGACTAATCCACAATCTGCCATCCTTTCGAGAGCTACAAATTTATTAATATAAATTATTGAATTAAAGTTGAGCACATCACTTGCCTATGATACGTAAGTATTGATATCAGAAAACAGGCACAAGCTAAAACATCAGCTCTTCCAACAATTCCAGTAACCTTCAAAAAAGTGAAATGAAACATTTCAAGTTTTCAAGTTTAAAGTACTTGGTTTTTTTACTGCTTCCGTGTGGATAGGATGCACAGCAAACATTAATCCAGCCAAGATGGCAAAAGAATTTGACATCTTTGCAACTTTAATGCAAACTTTCGTAAACAAAATCGTCACTAAACAATGCAAGAACACATTAGTTCCATGAAACCAGAAAGGTTCCAGCCCAACCATTAAGTAATTAGCCCTAAAAAAAGATACCATATATTAAACCACCTATTACCGCAAAAAATTGTTTAAATTAAAATACCTAAAAGTCAATGTTGTCAAAGGTCTGTACGACTTGTGACTCCTTGAATCTGTCATTGGGGTTCCCCAACAATCATCTCCGAAGACAGTAAACAATCTGTTTGAGCTCCCAACCACATCTTTATTGAGGACCACTGCTGGAACATCATCATGGACAAATTCACCACCCAATCCATTGAGATAACAAGCACCAGCTACACTTCCAACGAGCGCATATTGCGGCCAGGATGAAGGACTCCAAGTCTTAGACGATTCCAAAACGCGTTCCTTCATTTTGGTTTCATTTTCCACTTTGTACTTTACGGTTTATTAATATATAATTAAACACAGCTTTGTAATGCACATGTTTAGTTATTAATTTAAATATTGTTGGTTGAAATTGAAAATTGCAACTGTTTTGGGATAAACATGCTGCAGTTTATTGTACATGCCTCACAGGGCTGCGAGTGTTGTGCACGAGGGTGGCACCCTGTTATTGAGTGATCCTGCGCCGTACTCAGTACTTCTTATGGTCCTGGAATCTAGGAGAATTCTAAAGCTTAAACTAGCGCCATCTTCATGAATATGGTGGAGTTTTCTGTAGAGAAGCAAAAGCTTTGGTTGAATCAAGTTCTCTTTGAGCTTTCAAACGATTTTTTACATCCGTCATGTATATAATGTAATCTTTGTATCGTTTTTCATGTCATCTGCATAGCTGCTAAATTCATAGTTTCGTTTCAGTGTAATTCATCATCATGAGTGGCAGGATTTTGAAAACACTTATTTGTGTAGCAAGGGTATTTCCTTTTTTCTTTCCTTTTCTCTCTTCCTATGTCGCACTCTGTTTAATTTACAATTAATCTATTATTTGATTTGCAGAATACTCAAAAATTAGTGTTTCAAAATCCTGTCCTAACAAGACAATTTCCCTTAATTACATCAGCAAACGCCTCAACATCATTAACATTCAATCTTAAGCCCCTTGCTACAAGTAAACAGTTTCATACCAATACCATTCAATTAAAGAAAAAACGGAGGAAAGAAAAGAAGACTTGGACTGGAAAATACAGACCTTGTGTTCTTGACTATCGCAAACAAAAGAAAACAAAACCACCTTGTAGACGGAAGATACTGTGTCCTCCTTACAAGCCCCGTTGGAACAATTGTGATCCATGGGAAGGAACGCGTCGATCCAAGAAATGGCAGTACTACAACAAGATAAGGCAAGCTATTCGACTGAAAGAACAAGGGAAAAAAGTACGATTAAGTGGGGTATGTAAACCAGATCCATGCAAAAATAAAAAATAATCATTATTTATTAAAGCACTTGTTTTAATTTGTTGTTTGTAAGTTTTCCATAAATTGCTTTGTGTTGCTATGATTTTCAAATCAAGCATAGCCATGTTAAGTCTACTTGTTTAATCAACCTGACTCTTAATCACTTTTTTTTTGTTATCAATCCTTTGTCATTAAATCACGATTAAAATTATTGGTCCATTCTTCATCATGTGGGGAAAGGCATTTAGAACGGCTCTGTCTATGGCACTGGTACTCAATTTTATCTTTCTCTTTTATACTCCAATTACATAATTTATATGTTTAAATACAGCCTGCCCAAAAATTAGTGCTGCAAAGTAACCGTCTCCTAATACGAAATCTTCGAACTGCACCACGATCATCGCTTCCACCTTTGATCCCACGGCCAACCTTGTTTCCGCCAACCTTGGACGCAAACTTAGTTGTTAGCTGTAAAGAGAAGAAGAAGCGCAAGAAGAGTCAATGCAAGATAAAGCCACGTCAACGCGTAAAAAGCAAGAAATGTAGCAAGAGGGCTTACAAATGCCCGCATGTAGAATGCCCAGTTCATCTCAATCGCGCACAGAAGAACAAGAGGGATATGCAGAAGATCTTAAACAGGAAATTCAAAGATCCATGGAAAGGCACTAAGCATGAGAGGAAGTGTGAGCGATAAAAAAGACCAAATTTCAATGTTTGATTGATTAGTTTTTGGATGAAGGAAGTAAATTGAAGAGAAATAAAGAAGTGATAATAATCTAATTTTGTACACATTATTGTATTAACACAATATTATTTATTTTCACCACCTTCTATTCCACCAATTCCGCCAATTCCAGGAAATACACCAGATATTCCTTGAACTCCTTCAAGAACTGAAAGTGCAGCTTCCAGAATACTACTGATTATTTCGTCAACTGCTGGTAAAGTTCCTTTTTTTTGCTATACGTTAAAAATTAATCAAAGTCATATTAAATAATTGTATAAATATTACCTTATTTGGTTGTGTTTCAAAAGGAAGTCCATTTATTAAAATTCGTAAGTTGTCAAGCACGAAAATGATTGCTATTATATTTCTAAGTATTTTATTGGCCATTTTTAGTATTTTTACATAAATGTTTTGTTTTGGGTAATGTTTATATAGTTCTTGCAGGAGTGAAGTGAACTGGGATAATGAGGGTCTGATAAAATCCGTAAATTGACATAATAATTAGTTTATAAACATAGTTTAGATCAATTTGCAAGATTAGAATTTAATTTCCTCTTGGTCCAAAGAATATGATATTTTTGAATAATATTTCTTATACTTTAAGATAACCGCTACGCTTGTTATATTGAGTAATAAATTAATTTCTCAAACAATTTATTTTGAAATATTTCAAGAAAACATATATTGACTCTATGCAACCAAAACAACTTCATAGTTCATGTTTGTTTCTTTTTCGTTCTACAAGACTCTAACCTTGATGCCATCACCATGGAGGCAGAAAGCTTGTTGGTGCTTGATGAAGAAGCTGCCAAAGTTGCACTCTCTTAAAATTAATATATGTATTTAATAATTAATTCAACGTAAGCATTGAAAATGAAGTTAGAAATCTACAGGCTTGAAGACGAATCCAAACCTGTTTGTGTTCTTCAAGAAGGAACACATGTACTTGGAAGGGGGCCACAATTGGGTGTATGATTCTTTAGAATTAATTTATAACTTCTACATTATTACTATTCTAATGTATTTTGTTAATGCAGTGTCAGGATAAAAGGATATCGAGGAATCATGTTTTGATTGATGTCAATGATAAAGGTCCAACATTTTCATTGGTAATGTATGAAGTTTATTAAATATAGTTAAAATACTGTGTAATTGTATACATCTTAGGTACATCATACTAATCCTTGCTATTGGAAGAGTGCAAGCAGTAAATGTTTGTTATTGTTAAAACCTAATCAACCTGTGTCTATATCAGATGGTGATACTTTTGGATTCTTCCCTGATGTTTTGTGGTTTAAAATTAGGTGTAATCAAGAAGAAAAAAATGATGGCAATAATAATATTGATAGTAAAATATCTGAAACACATCAACCACATAGAGTAGACCATACTGTAGTTTATGCAGTGCCAACAACAACAAGTAATACTAATCGCTCTGTTTCTTCAAGTGAAGATATTAAATCAAGTGATGGTGGTAGTCCAGCAAGTGGTAGCTCACTTCATTCTATGCCTACAGTTAGTGGTTATTTAAATAACACTAAATCTGCTAGTGGAGTAGTAGACTTACCCACCTCACCTGAATGTACGGATATTGCATCTATTGATCAACCATCAACTAGTAATGCAAGCCATGCAGATATTTCAGGCAATGTTTGTGATAGTATTGTAAAATGCGTTAGAAAATCTATTAGGGATAGATGTTGGTATGGAGATAACTGTTACAGGTAGGATTAATCTCTCTTTTATTCTTCGCATTGTTCTGTTAATTATGTTATAATTTAGAAAGAATAAGAGTCACAAGAAGGACTTTAGTCACCCAGGTGATCCTGATTACGACACGGATCCAGATGATGATCGGCCTGCGTGTTCCTATGGCAGGAAGTGTACAAGAAGAAATAAAGATCATCGGACATTTTGTAAACATTCCGATCAAGCTGCAGACAAGATGAGGGCAGCCTCAACAAGTCGTAAAAGTAAACATTTAATTTATTTCTTTAAATTTTAATTTTTTATTGGAAATTTTACACTATTTAGGATCTGCAGAAAACAACCAATGTGATTCTACAGATCTTAACGTTGAGACTATTTTACCAACCAAGCGGAAAAGACGCGAAAAGAAGAAGAAAGCGGATAATTCTGCGGAAGATGAATATGAATCTGATTTTATAGATGATGAGGAAGAGGCAGAAGAACCTTTTTCAGCAGATGAAGATGAGGAGTTTGTTCCAAGTGATAGCGACAAAGATTAGGTTATTCACCAGTATAAAAATTACTTCAAAACGTATTAATATGAGTTTACAGTGATGATAGTATTTATGTGAACTTGTGATGAAATTATGCCGAACTATTTTCTGATTGATTGTTATCTATGATTATGACAAGATATGCTATCAAGATTTAATGTAGCACGATTGTAAAAAAATGATCGATTTTCTTGTTAAAATGAAAAATGTATAGTGTGGATTTTATTTAATTCACAAATATTTAGGTGTATGTACACATCATGGAATCTTTATCAGTCATATAACAATTATATCTTACATTGAAATACAATGTGCGTAGTTACGAACACAAACATGTGATTTCACTCACTGAGAATTTACTTTTATGTTCCACATTTCTATGTAAATGCTAACGGGTGGAATCCATTAAGTTTAATCTAGTTTTAGCTTAAGTCGAACCTAGTAATATCTATAAACTATTAATAGTATACACATGTTTTTATTGGGTCGCTTAGTCGAAGCTAACAAGAAAAGTTTCCGGGTGTGTTCAGAAGGAAGGTTTATTTTCGTACGTCGCGTCTTGCGTCAAGACTCACAATATTTACGTTCTCGCGGTACATTGCTCAAGCTATTGACGGTAATTCAGGCAAACGATTTACGATCTTAGAAATTCCTAGTTTTATCAGCTTCAGCGTTTCCCAAGTCTGAATCGACTTTAGTCTATTGTGGCATTTCATAATTGTAACTTCCTGTGCCATTCATTAAACAGCATTAAAAGTGTAATTTATACTTAAGGTGTAACAATTGCTGTTTAATCATGTTTATGCTAAATGATCCTGTGTCGAGTGACTCGAGTGCAGATAGTGATGATTCTGGTGGGGACGATGGGGTTGATCAAGCGACGTCTTCACATTTGTTTGAAAGTTCCACACATTCTTTACATAGCCAGACGGACGACTTGCAAACCCAAAGACGTGTTGCTATGAATGATACAGCACGCATAAAAAGAACTATATTATGGTAATTGATGTCTTTGTATTTAAGTCAATTCTATTTTTCGCAACATTTTTTGTACTTTTTTCAAAGGTGTGACGTTGATAATGATTTTGAAGAATCACATAATGTCCCTGTGCCATCTACATTGTCTCCCCCATCTGCTGGTTTACGTTTGGACAAGCAAGAACGAAGGAAACCAACTGTGGATCCTTACACAGGAGTTCCTCTTTCAGCATATACGAAAGGAGACAAAATGCAACTTTATTGTCAATCTAAACAATTCCTAGCCATCTATCCAGATGGGAAAGTTCGAGGGACCATGGATAAAAGCGACCCACATAGTAAATAATACCTTCTGCCTTTATTCACTGTTTAATCGACATACATTTTATAGCAAGATTAGAGATGATACCAACGGGATATCCCGGCCATGTTGTGATTCGTGGGCTTTTATCAAATTTGTACATTGCTATGAACAGTCAGGGGAGATTACGCGCTCAGGTAAGTACATTTGCAATATGAATTCAATCGTTCTTAGCTCTGTTTTCTTTTAGCAGGGTAACCGCGACGCTGAAATGTCCGTTTTTGTTGAAGGAACCATTGGCGCTTATTTTACATACCTTTCTAGACATCATGCTTATTTGGGTTGGTACCTAGGTATCAAAAGGACAGGAAAATTTAAAAATGGGAAGAAAACAAAACTGAATCAGAAAGCAGTGCGTTTTCTTAAATTAAAACTATTTTGATAATGTAACAATAACACTACTAATATGATACTATAATAATTATCATGTTCAGTATTATTTTTGCTTTATTAACATGTTTGTTGTAAGTGCCATAGATGTGTTCTTTTATATCTCATTTAAAATTATTTATTGCAATAATTTTTCTGTTGTAATTATTCGTTTATGATCTTATTTGACAAAGGAAGAAGCGGTACTGTCAAATTTGTTTTCCGTTTTGTTGAGGAGTTAATGGTTTTCAAGATAATGTGGAAAATAAGACCGGACTTTGAGCTTCCAGCATTTTATTCGCTCACATTCTAGGAAAGAATTTACTTAAGGTATTAACGGATAACAGATTTGAATTAATTTGACCGTCGTCCACTCTGTTAAATACTTGTAAACTGTATATTCAAGAATCAAATCAAATTAATAATAATGTGAGAAAAGTGTTTGCTTTTATTTATATTTCCTTACCAAATTTTGCATTTGCTACATTTTCAATGTTCCTATCCGTGTTTTATTGTTTTGTGTTTTTATATATACAATATATACAAATTCTTCTTCTTCTTCTTAATCGTTACCGCCTCGCTGCCTGCGGTTAGGCCTACAAATTGAAAATATTTATTATTTTTTAAACAAACTGTAAATTATTTGGTCCATTCTCCGAGTCAGCAGGAAATCTTCGTTTGATAAACAATTGAGAATTTCCTAATTAAGGTTTATTCTTGGTAGTAGAAATGTTTTGTTTCTAAAATATGATTGTTGGCAGCAAAGTATTTATACAAACTATATCATATATCAATCAGTTACTGAATCAACAATAATTTTCAATAAACTATATTATCTTTATAAGTATTGTTTATATAATTATGTTCTACAAAGCGACCTAATTTACAACACGCTGGAGCCACAAGAAACAGGTGGAACAATCGATAATGTCGCTTCATGTGAATAGTAGTGGGAACAGTGTGTGCCGTTAGCTAGGAGGCGGCAGTCTCCTCAGTCCTTGCCCGGCAACGGTCCTTTATTCCTCATCACTCCCTTAAAACACGTGTATTGCGTGTTTTCTCACCTTTTTCGTGAACAAAACAAACTTGATCCTAGCAATCAATATGCATTATAATATAATAAACAATAAACCATAAAATACAATTTATAAAGCATTATCAACTAAGTACGATTATCTAATTAAATTAACTAAATATGAATACATCAAACTTAATTTTCCTAATAATTTTTCACATGTTCCTAAATAAATCAAGTGCTTGTTATGTGTTTCCAGCAGGTTAGCAAGTAACATCGTGTACTATAAATAAAAATAAAAACATGTTCGAAGTAAGCGCTATCGGTCAGTTTTTCAATTGCAGATCAGCGGAATCCGTGCAAGGAAAAGCAGTGCAGCTTTGGAGCACGTTGTGTTCCTGCTCCAGATGGACATACTGCTAGCTGTCGTTGTCCCACGTCTTGCCCCAACTACGGGGACCATGTAGAGTCTCGTCCTGTTTGCGGATCGGATGGGGTAGATTATAAAAATACTTGTGAGTTGAGAAAAGCAGCATGTACTAGGAATGTTAATATTACAGTTGTTTATCCTGGAAGTTGTGGTAGGTGGCTTAAATCTTACTGTTTTGGATATAACATAATATTTTATCCTTAGATCCATGTCGTGGTGTGGAGTGTTCAGAACCTGGAATCTGCCAATTGAATATAAAACGCTATCCTATTTGTCAATGTGGAGATACTTGTCCTTTAGAATTTATTCCTGTTTGTGGATCTGATGGTAAAACCTATTCCAATGAATGTTTATTAAGGCAAGAATCATGTAGAACAAGAAGGAATCTTCATATTATTTACAGAGGAAAATGTAGTTCTGGTAAACCGCTGCTTTCTAAATAAACCTTCAAGTTCCCTACAAATTTCTATATTTTAGGGACCAATCCATGCGCAAATATACGTTGTACCCTTGGTGAAAACTGTGCCATCAATAAATTTGGTATTGCAACCTGTGAATGCCTCCCTGAATGTGAACGTATTGTACGTCCAGTATGTGGTACTAATGGTAGAACCTACTCTTCCGAATGTGAACTACGCAGATCAGAGTGCTCATCAAGAGTAGCCATTAACATAGCTCATGTTGGGTTGTGTGGAATAACAAATTCCAAAAGTAAATCAAATTCAACAGTTTGCAACAATTATGAATGTCCCATTGGAGCAACTTGTGTTGATAAGGATAATCGACCAAGCTGTGAATGTCCACCAGTTTGTTCTGCTGAATTCAGACCAGTTTGCGGAAGTGATGGTATTACCTATGGGAATGAGTGTAAATTAAGAAGGGAGGCTTGTGTTCATCGCAGGACCATCACTGTTTTGTATAGGAGTTCATGCAGTATGTTACAACCATAAATAAATGAGTTACTGAATGGGATTTCTTTCAGATGGATGTGAAAGCAAAAAGTGTGATTACTACGCCATTTGTGAAAGTGATGGTTCAACAGAAGGGAAATGTGTTTGTCCTCAATTATGCAAAGATGACAAGGTATTTGCTGTCAAGTAAATTTGAGCGTATTTCACTTAAATAAAATTTTAGTATTTAAACGGGACTGTTTGTGGATCTGATGGTAAAACCTATCCAAATGAATGTGAACTAAAAGTAATTTCCTGTCAAACCAAACGAGAAATTCATGCATTATACAAAGGAGATTGTGGTAATTCTTATTCAAACATTTTCTGCTAGATTATAAACCAGGTTTTTAGATCTCTGTCAAGGTATCAAATGTAAACACGGGGCTAGATGTGAAGCAGGTGATTGTATCTGCCCTACCAATTGTGAAACCTCCGGAGATGAACCAGTTTGCGGTTCTAATCTAAAAACCTACCCCAATGAATGTGAACTGGAAAGGATTGCCTGCCAACAAGGAACCTCTAGTAATAGACATCCCCTGACTGTTGTATTCTATGGGGATTGTAGAGAAAGGTTCCCAGGAGTAACTGGTCTTCAAACAACCCACATTCCAATTATTCAACAAGATACCTTAAATATATCATCCGCATCTATGCAATCCAACTCAATGCAGGTCCATGACTCGGAATACACCTCAAGTGATAACATTAATCTAATACACCATGGTGCTATAACCCCAATTAGCGGAGGTCTAGCTGAACGTGAAGCATGCCGTGATATACATTGTAACTTTGAAGCCACCTGTGAATTAGGCCCTGACAAATTTCCACGTTGTACTTGCAAATTTGACTGTTCTAACCCAGCTCTAATTTTGAATGCTAAACCAGTCTGTGCTTCTGATATGAAACTTTATCCTTCTTTATGTGCAATGAAGATGGAAGCGTGTCAACGACAGGAAGAGTTAAGGTTAAGACCTTTAGATTTATGTCAAGGGATGGAGGTGAAACCTTGTAATGGAGGTAAACCTCTCTTGGATGCAGTTACAAAAAACGAAGTAGATTGTGGGAATGGCCCTACAAGACAAGACTGTCCCTCGGGAAGTTATTGCCATCAAACTGCTAGAATAGCAAGGTGTTGTCTTAAGGAAGTAGGCCAATTGACAAAGACCTGTGCTGATAGTTGGTTCGGCTGTTGCTTAGATGAGAAAACACCAGCTAAAGGCCCTGATAACCTTGGGTGTCCTCCAGTGTGCGGCTGTCATAAACTGGGCGCTGTTTCAGAAAGTTGTGATGATGACACAAAAGTATGCAAGTGTAGACCTGGCGTTGGAGGTGAGAAGTGTGATAGATGCGAACCGGGATATTGGGGATTGCCTAAAATATCATCGGGGCATCACGGCTGTATCCGTAAGTTCTAAAAACTACCCTACGCACAACTCTACAAATATATCTCTATTAGGTGGAAATTATATCTAATTGGATCAATTTTTAATGTTATTAGCATGTGGCTGTTCAACATTTGGTTCAGTCCGGGAAGACTGTGAACAAATGACAGGACGCTGCGTTTGCAAACCTGGTATACAAGGTCAAAAATGTACTGTGTGCACCGGTCATGATAAGATACTAAGCCCCAACGGATGTGTTGCTGCTGACCTAAGCACGCCACCTCCTTCCAGCTGCAAAGAGCTGACTTGTCACTTTGGGGCTATTTGTATCGAACGAGGAAGGTATGCTACTTGTGAGTGTAATACCGAGTGCCAAGAAGAGACAAACCCACAGGTAATTTGAACTTTATTCAAAAGCAAGTGGCTAAAATTGTTTAAAATGTTGTAGATTGTTTGTGGGAGCGATGGACAGACCTACCCATCTGCATGTCAACTAAAACAAATTGCTTGCAAGTTTCAGAAAGATATTGTAGTTCAAGCATTTGGCACATGTAAAGGTATTAAAACACTAATTGAAACCTTTGAAAAACTAATTTTGATTGATTTTTAGAAGACTTATCAGCTACAACAAAATCACCTCGTCATTATCTTTCAATAGACTCAGGTACCTATATGTCAAAGTATACCAGGCATGTAGGAATTTTTCCTGATCCTGATAATATTCGTAACTCACGAAGACTTATTTACAATACTATTTTTGAAGTACTTCATAATTAAGAACTAAAAAACCATGTAGTCTACAAAATAAATGGACTTAATGTAATTTAATTTGTTCCTTTAATCTTGAAAAGTACCAATATAAATAATACTAAATAAATACTGGTAATATATTAAACCTTAAAAATTGTTTTATAGTTGACATACTTTTGGAATTATAAAATTACAATATTTTAATTCCTATTATAAAGTTTTGTTGATTGCACTTGTAAAATCTACTTAGTTTAGTTAGAAAACTGTAACCAGTTTGATACCACTTGAGTACGTTTCCTTTTATAGCAATAGCAGCAAATGTTAATGCAAAATTTATACCATAAATAACAATTGGTAATATCATTCATACAAAGTGTTGGTTGAAATAAAAATTGAAGGGTTTGAGGACATGTAATTAGTTTTTATTCTTTTGAATTTATTGCTTTCCTTTCAAGCTGTTTTTGCTTTATAAATATCAATACCAATTCTTAATTGTGTAAATATATATTTCTTAATATTTTATGTGCAAACAAAGAAAAACTATGAGCTATGCAATAAATTCCCAAATGTTATAATTTAAGATGTTTATCTCACTTAAAAAAAAATTCAATAAAAGCACTATAAAAACAACCAACAAATACAAACAGCAAAATAATTAATAAAATAAGCTTGTTATAATTAATATAAAAATGTTATAATTTATACAAAATTTTTTGCAAAATTAGTTAATGTGATTTACAATAAAATGTTGACTAATGTTAATTATATGAGTAGTTGTAGTTGTAGTATATATAAAATAAGCAAAAAACTAAACTATAAAACTACTGCTACAATTCCTGATATAAATGGGTTCTATTATTTAACAACAATTGTTAGCCAAAAACCAATTTTTCTCTATTCTGATGGTACTTTATTCCTTCTATTCTCAAAAAGATTTATTTTATTAAATTCCAAATAAAGTGAAGTATTATAGGTTTACTTTTAGTTTTCTTCTCTCGTTTTAAAAGATTAAAGGTATTTAAACATTTTTAACATATTTCGATCACTGTTAATAATTTTTTGTTAGAATTGTTAATAAAGTAACCGTTGATAAAATAAAATCCTGATTGATATAAAACCTCAATCTAAAATGTAAGAACACATTTCATTGGCGCAATAGTTATAAATTATTGTAGCACTAATGCAACTCGTTGTTGAAAAGAAGCAACCTACAGAATGGTAATTGGCATTCCAGTTACTCAGAGTGAAAATATTGGAAGTAAAAAGATTTGACATGAAAAGGATTTTATTATGGCTTTTAATGAATAGCGATGTGAATAAAATTTTATATTTAATAAATAAAAATTGAATTAGAAATGAATTTGTACTTGCGCAAATGCAATTTATTTCTAACGCGTGAAATTAATAATAAGATAATACATAAAACATTTTATTGAAATTGTATCATCCTTTTCTGTATCTCTTCATGTTTTACAAATATTTGCTGAAATTCATCATGGCAAAAATCAAAACAGAGATAATTAATACCAATCACGTTGTTTTCACAATAAGATAATGCAGCACATAAACAACGTCGAGTATTTCAACACTCAATAGAAAAGCCCTATATTACATGTTTGGAGGGTTTGCACGAAGGGAAAACATTGGAGCCGCAGAATTTAGATGCGCAAATCAATAGCTTGTTCATTGTCAGGTGGGAATTTACAGCAGTTTATTTATTAGCAATGAAATGTATGATATTTGTGAGTAACCAATATAAGCACTTTGTTGTTGTTTATGATGTGAGGCGAGTTTTAATTAGTTTGTGTTGGAATTGATTATTTATTTTGGAAATACTGAGTTGACATTGTTTTTAATTTAGATGGGACTATATTGACGTGAATAAAATAGTAGAATTGAAAGAAAAATAAATTGTTTTATATGCACAAAAATAATGTTTACTTTACAGATTTATATCAATTTTATTACCTAGAATAATTGTAGAACTAAATAGCAAATAGTCATATAAAAAAGTATTCTGCTTTCTATTCTAGTTTATTTGATTATTCTAATATTTAAATTTCAAATAACATTGTTGTCAATAATAAACATAAATTTGAATCAATTTAGACAGTAATATCACTGTTATTCGCTCAGTTTGTCAACAAGTAAAATTCCTCTTATTTTTCAATCCTATTGTATTGCCAACTATTGCATCCGTACTGTTTATTGTTGTTGTCTGCATAAAAATATGCAATAACCAGAGGCAATTACGGTCTTGGTCCCGTCGCCTCCACCATGACTTGCTCGCATGAAAATAGCGCTCTCGACCCGCAATTGCAATGCGATGAAATGCGTGGATAGTCTCGTCGCAGAGAGAAAAACACTCTTGGAACGCAGAATGTGAATTGAATTCAAGATGCGATGCGTTGAACGGCGTGAAACTCGACGGATGGGTATCCTGCCACCGCCAAACGTCGCCGCTCCAGCCGCATTTTATTACTCGTGGCGCACTTTTGTTGCTTGCGATTCATATGTGGATGAAACTTCAGTACGCGAAATGAATTCAGTTGGAAGCAAATAAAGGTGAGCGCAGAAATTGATATTTTTCGTATTCATTGTCACAGCGGAAATTGGATATAAATTTAAGCGATGAATATTGGAATTAAAAACTAATTTGGTTTTGTTTTTATTATAATTGTTTGGAAATTTGATCTTATATTGACAAAGATATAAGATATTGTGCTGTTTGCGTACATAAAAAATAAATCAGTGTTTAAAAAGCTTGCGTGTTTGCTTTGACGATATACAAATTTCAATAATATATGAGATGCTAATCAATATTTCAAATCAATATCATGCTGAATCTTTACAGTCTGCATACTGTTTTTTAATTGATGTTGAAGATTTTTTTATGTGTTTTTTTTTCTTTAATGCATTTGAGATTTTTTGACTTTACGTTAGTAGTAAACATGCTGCACTTTTTAATTTAATTCACAAAATACGCATAGTTTTCTAATCGTAGATTATGTTACAGTTGGTTTTGCTTTTATAAATTACAAAAACAAGTGAATATTTGATGTTTTTCAGCAAAACATAATGAAATCAAAGTGATTTTATTATAATAATATTTAAAAAAATTACTGTTTATTTAAATTTGCAATTTTTGTTGAAAAAAAAGCAAAGTTTTGTAAAGTATAAATAATTATTTATCAGAAAATATTAACATTTTGTTGTATCATGAAGAAAAATGACCTGAAACCACAAAACACCATGGTTAGAATATAAAACACCAAAAAATAAAGACAAAAAAGAAGGTAACAAAAATTGTGGCTTGGAAAGAGTTGTCCATGCATCTCCATGAACTGAAAAACTGAAAGACGACAGGCATATTTGCCTTTTAAATTCGCCAATTTTGAACGGTACGGAATACGAATGTGCAGCTTTAGCAGCTTTGTTCACTATATGATTGCACACTATAGCAAACCCTCAGGCTCTCTTCAGCAAATAGGAAAACCCCACTTTATTCAGATTATAAATATTGTATTAGATACCCAGTATCAGTCTAAGAAGAAGAATATTTTATGCATCCTACAATGCAGCAGCAATGTGACATATTTGTTTTATTAGGAAACATTTTAGTTGTGAAGTTTTAAATTTTATTTTCTGTTAGAAAAATGCTAAGTTTAAAAAAGTTATATATTAAGCTAGAAAATGTTTAGTATATTACCGTTAAAAAACTGTCAGATTTTTGTTACCTTTTCACTTCACTTCAGTAAAATGAATTTTTGTCTGCAGACAAGCTTTGAGCAACGTCCTAGTTTAGGTAAACAGCGTGTAAAGATGCTTGACGGTAATGAAATTCCATCCTGTTAACACATCAACACATTTGTAAAAAACATGAAACAAACGAGATGGTTAACACACCCTGACATTTTCATTCCGTGGCCAATGTCCGAGTAATATTTAATTGGATTTTTTTTAACAAAACAACCAGAATGTAATATTTCTCAGGCAGACATCGCAACATCTAAATTTAAATGCTATAAAAACGTGTTTTATATTTTTTTGGAAAGTCATGCAAATAAAGTTTTCCAACCAGTACGTGGATTAGCCAGTAGAGCAGGTTTTGAGATCACGACTTTCATCCCACATCCGGCTTCCAACCCGAGAAGGATTTATGAATGTATTTGCTGCGCGAGTGATGTCTCTGAAAGTGGTGAAGCAGTCCTCGGAGCTTTAGCATGTGCGTTGAAGGGCGCAATTTTTGGATGTTGGCTGCAGGTGCGCCAATGTCGCGGTCGCGCTTGCAGCCGATAAAAATTGATTTTCCACCACGAAACACTCGCCGACTCACTGGGGCGTCGTAAGCCGTGCAGCAAGGCACTAAGTGAGGTCGTAAATAAAGTTGTGAGGGTTGCACAGGTGAAGGAAGAGGACGCGTGAGTTTGCTTTCAACAAATGCAATAAATATCCAGCTGAGCGTCAATATGATTTGGCTAGAGTTGAACTACTTGAACCACATGTAAAGGGCTGTGATGAGCAAAAAATATGATTTATCAATTTAGAAATAAATACGAACCATGAAACAAATCAGTGATAGCAGAAAAAAGTAATTCCAACCTTGATAAACATGAGAAGTGACTGATAACATTTCCATTTTAATTAAAAATCCAATTTTTGTCACAAAGAGTAATATGATGCATAAACCCACCGTTTGCGTGGATATTGAGATTAATGCTGATAGTACATGCAACACGCATATATTTAGATACTTGAACAAACGTATCGCAATCCGATACGGCTTAAGCCTTCGCAACGCAAAAAAAACTAGAGTTGAATGTGTGGAGGCGCCGGGGTATCGTAGAAAACATTGATTTGGATTTGCCACTTTGACGGAACGCACAAAAGCGTGCACAATGCCGCACAAAGTCGTGTGCACGACATATTTGCGAGATGAATAATTATGCAGCAAAGCATAGAAATTTCGAAATTTCTCATTGCTGCAAGCGTTGCAATTTTCCTGCGGACATCAAACTCATGCAAATGTAATTTTAACATCAACCATATTGTAATAAAATAATGTAGTAATTAAAATGTAATTTTTTTCATTACCATTTTAATTATGTTCATTTACTTGAGAGATTTTTTAATGTAAAATCATTAGTTTGGAGCCTTCAATGTTGAATAATATGAATTCTATAATAATTTTAGGAATGCATTGTCCTTACTATGCAATTTTCCGGCTTTATGTTGACTTTACAACAATGTACCAGTTAAAATTCAACATTATACGTCATTGTTTTAATGAAAACTTTATATTTTAACTGGGGAAACCTACATTACTCAAAACAAAAAAATATTTTTCAAATATAGAAAATTAATTGTTAAAACATTTATTTAAATTTTTACTTTTGATTAATTTGTATAACTAAATATTATTTCATTTATAGGTATAGTTATTATAATTGTAATTACTTTGACTATATTTACGGTTTTTACAAATATATTCCTTGTTTTAAATTAATAAAATCCTGGAATTTTCAAACACAAATTTTTAGAATTAAATGTTACTTTAATCGATTTTTATAGCATTCTATATTTCAATTAAGAATATACTAACATAGATTTAAATTGTAATAATTTTATTTAATGCTGATAAACTCAAAACAAATTATTCTTTTGACCTTTTGTCTAAGTAATTTAATTTTGGACTTCCTAACTTTAATTTCCTAAACTTCTAAATTTAATAACTTCCTAAATTTAAAAATAACATACCAAATAACAACTAATATTATTAATAATAATATTAATTAGGCTTACTTTGTTTAACTTATTTTAAAATAAATTCTTCTTCTTGAAATTATTTAATTTCATGATGTTTAACGCTGCGTCAAATTTTATGAATTTATCTTCCATCCATTGCAAATTTTCGCTGTTGTTTTTACTTTGATTAATACTGACATGTCGTAACCCTAGCAATTTTCTTTTTTGCTCTATTGATTGATTGTAGACCGAGTTGTTTACGCAAAGTTTTTTTTTGTGCAGAAAAAAAAAACTCTCGTCCCCAACGGACAGCCATGCAACCTAAGCGTTGCCAAATAAGTGTATTAGATGCGCAATAAATAAATCACTCAGCCAGATCGAATGATATGTGGTTTTTCAATTCCTAATCGAGCATCCCTTTGGACGCCCACCCCTTAAGTGCGTGCAATTTCCACACTAAAAGCGCCAGTTCTCTGCCAAACTCCAGAGTGCAAACTAGCTCAACTATGGATGTTACTGCTGCAAACAAAATAAAAATGCGGTTTGTGCAAAATTTTAATTGTTCTGTCGAGATAACACGTTAGCCTACATTAAATTTATTGTGTAAATTATTATTTGAAAGCAAGAAAATATTTCAGTGCAGTATTACACAGTGTAACTGGATTTTATGTTACTTACTTTTCTTTAATTTATTCTAAGAATTATTCATATAAAACGCTGTAAATTTGTGTCGT
>JAODGC010000004.1:4709575-4728206 GCA_027574925.1 Ecitoglossa quadriceps
CAACAATACTTAGAGTGAGTTTCTCTGCTTGCATCGAAGGTGCTTATCTATTTGCTTTTGTCGCATGCCGTTTCATCATCATTTCTTCATTTATGCAGTCGTAAGATGGTTTTATACGTTGGAGACAAAGTAAAAAATTCCAGAGAATAGCTTACGCAAAAACATCGTTCTTCCATTACAATACATTAACTATATAGTGTGAAATATATTGTTTCATGTTACAACAATGAATACAAAGTGAAATGTTGAAGTAAACTGAAACAATATCCATCAAAAAATGTAAAAATTTATTAAAAGCTTCTCTTACAATCAGCTTCCGTTGAAAATACTGTAACAATATATTTAATCAATATAGCTATTTATTTATTATTTGTCACATTGGTGTCGGTTGATTCTAATTAAGTTTCTCTTTATTATCCTTTCATTTAAACGAATAAAACAAAGGAAAATGTGGCCCAGACAGAGGATTACATAAAGCAAGATTATTGCATTTCTTAATTAAATTTGTCTAATTTAATCCTTGAGAATCCATTAGGCTGCGTCTGTTCGTGCCTCTTTGATAAAAAAAAGGAAGCAATATCCGCAGCAATATCACTAATTAAATCTTATTAAAGCTCGGCGTATTATTTTTCAATGACCGGATATTAAAACATCGAATATTTCCGATACAGCATGTGACATTGTAAAAATGTGCAAATGAATTTGCATATTTTCAGTCCAGTCTTAAATTACTGCTTTAAGCTGGAATGTCAGAATGGAAGATTGTTTCTCCGAAATCCTAATCTGAGGTTCTAATTAATATAATTTAAATACATGACGTTTCTTTACATGACTGTAAGCAAGAATTTATTGCTTTATTTTAAACTTGAATCTTCGTCCAATGGCACTATTAAAATTTTTTTTGTCTTTCAATAGATTTTTTTAATAATTAAAACTTTTCTTTTGGTAAAAACCATCTATGCATTTTTCTTAGTACTTAGCTTCTAGAGCAGCTTTATATAATTACGCCTATAAGATCCACTTGCTTTGTCATTTTCTTTGCTGGTTTTGTGAGAATTTGAGAAAAGTTTAAGTGATTAGAAAAGACATTAATTTGCTTAGGTTTTCTGCTTTTCTTGGAGTTTTAGAAACATTTTTCCGTCACTTTTTTATGCGTTGTGTTGTGCTAGAGGCAGAGAGAAAGAGTTTTTACCTTCTTTTAGTTAGAGCTAGTTATGAAATACATTGTGTGTTGCAGAAAGAAAGAGAATATGCAAGATAAAATTGTAGTTTACTAAAGTTACCATGTTATGTATTAAACAAAGAGTTAAAAGCATTAAAGGTTTTCTCT
The DNA here is from genome assembly GCA_027574925.1 of Ecitoglossa quadriceps. Taxonomy (NCBI): domain Eukaryota; kingdom Metazoa; phylum Arthropoda; class Insecta; order Coleoptera; family Staphylinidae; genus Ecitoglossa; species Ecitoglossa quadriceps. The sequence goes on from JAODGC010000004.1 coordinate 4,710,906, forward strand.
ACGTGAATTGAAAGATTATTCACTTCTTCCTGGCAAACAATTACAAATATTACATAAATTTGTACTCTGAATGTGCTATTGTTGCATAAATTGTTTTTGTTGTTTTTTAGGAGAGAAAGTACTCGCGCAAATAATCCGGAAATCTTTTGCTACATTTACGCCCTTAACCTTTCGCTGCTTTTGTTCACTACTCACCAAAAACATCCACACGCATTGTAGAATAAAACATTCATACTCTCAGACTACTTCACTTCTATTCAAAGTGTAAAGTACACAACACGAAAGTCAAACAGACTTGACACAATATTAAATCAATTGTGAAACATCTACACAGAAAGATTGTCTAAATTAATAATACGATAAATTGTCGAAATTGTCATAGTAATCCTTGGGTTGATTCGTCTCTCCGTCATCATTAAAGTTAACTAGAATTACCAAATAGCTGATGATCGTGCCTAGAACCTGCAATGTATAATTAATCAGCACGTGGATAAAATGAATGAACTGCGAGTGTGGGACGTACATTGAGGAATATTCTTCGGCTGAGAGTAAACAAGCCACAAGGACAGAATGGATATTCGCTGGTTTGCATTAAATATGTTGCAAATATTCGTAGCTAGAAGTAAAATTCAAGCTGAATTAACCAATCCCAGATGATGCATATTTTATAAACACTTTAACTTACCTTCCTTCGTACTGCTTGATTAATATTCAATGCTTGTAACTTCATGATCCTAGCTTTTAGAAGATTCAACTATTCAACATAATATAATATAAATTAATATCAATTTAAAAGAAAACAATTACAGTAATATACCTTTCCAGTGATTGAATTTGATGCTTCAACTAAAACAACAATTCTTGATGAATGAAAAGTAATCCAGATCAGTTCCATTGTATAAATAACAACTCCCTCATTGTCTTTTACTTCAAAAATAAAATAATATGCAGATACCAATGAATCCATTACAGCATTAATCAGAAGAAACTAAAACTTGTAATGCTGTACCAATGTATTTTTTTTATTCAATATTTACTTACTGTAATTGTCAGTCCAAATATTTCATTATATTTCAACATTGCATCATATAAATGACTATAAACTGAAGTCAAAGCTGTGACATACTCAGGTGTCAACAGAGCTTTTTTGTTCTTGTAATTTTCTTCTTGATTTTCTTCAATCTGGTTTATGTTAAACGTATTATTGATACTTTTAAATTGTTTCTTATTACTTCTACTATGATATTCGATAATTTTTGGTTCTATTTTGTTAGTTATATTATTTTTTGTGGTGCTTGAAATAAAGGTTAAGTTTTCTGGTAATAATCTTCTTTGAAGGAAAATTAATCTTCGTTTGAAGCTAGAATATTATTCTCTTAAAATTAAAATATAACAAATATGATTTATCTATTACCCATTTAGTAATATATAAAGGTTTGCAACAAGAATTATCAGAAAAACATAGGAAATGAGGAAAGGAATGAAGAAAACTAGTGGTGAAGATACTCCTAATGTAGGAATGTAAAAACCAGTCATATAATTATGATATATAGAAACAAGCAATACAAATAAAAACGCAACTTTTATAGAGCGTATTGCATGTTTTCTAGGTTTTGCTCCATTTTGCAAGCCTAAAATATGATCAACCTGGAAGAAAATATCCATTTTATGACATAAAAGAAACAAAAAGTCTCACATACTTGTGTTAAATGATAAATAACTTGTAAAAACTTATCCTTTCTAACAAGCATCATAATAATTCCAGCCATATATGCAATAACAATTGTAACAAAATCCACTAAAGATATTGCTCTAACAAAAGGTTGCGTCATTGGAACTGAAAATTGAATAGCGAGATCTGTCACAATCCCAGAAAAAGTAAAAATAGCTAAAAAAATTCTCACATCAAATTAATTATTGCTAATCAAATAAATCTATCATGCTTACGTGCGATGATTGCAAATATTATACTATAATACCCAAAGCCAGTTGAGTACTTCATCTTATTAACAATATCCCTTTCAACAATTGTAAATGGCATGAATCCAAGTAACCTAACAACTTTCAGCATTGGACTAATTCCAGTTGCGCAGTATTTACTAATTATCACACTTTTTACACGGCCTGGCTGTGATGTGGCCATCCTTTTATGCTGCGTGGAAAACCAAGCTGAGTGACGTTTTCCTTTCATCCTTGACGCTTTAAAAATGCACAAAGCTAAATGTATTTAATGTACAGCGACTATAAGTGCGAACGTTCGGTCGAGCAATGTATGAAGGGAATGCTTTTTTCATTTAATTTTCATGTCGTGACAAAAGCAGGATTTATTTTGCTGTACCTAGAAATGGTTATGATTAAATATTTATTGTCACAAGTGGGCAAACTGGAATATAATTAAAAATAAATAGTCATGCTAGATTCAACATGATTTGACATTTTTTGTTTGAATTGTTCATAATTATTTTGTTTTCAACTTGTATAAAACAGTACAGATATTGATGCATAAAATGAACTAGTAATATGGATTTTAATTAATTATAAAAACTTATAATTATTGAGGAAAAATTTTGAAGCTTTTGAAAAGCTTTTATTTGTTTTTAATGAAAAATTTGTTTTTTAATAAACTGATGATTTACAACTAAATCCGTTTAATGGTTTTAATTTATTTTATTTAAATTTTTATTCTTAAAATATAATGTTAACTTGAATTCTTGACTTTTTCTCAGTATTTATTGAGCTTTCTAGTAATTTTTAAGCTTGATTTAATTTTACTTAATTTGTTTTTTATACATTTTATTTTACTATAGTTAAATTACTAACTGTATTTGTTAAAAGTACTTTACGACTTTTAGTGACCTTGATTTAATTTGTAATCCTTCTAAGACATTTTTCAGTGCGCCAGTAAGATTTAAAGATTACTCTTTACACTCTAGTGTTTAAAGATGTTTGCGTTTCATGGTTCTAGGCATCATGAGCAGCAACTAAGAGTATTCCAAGAGACCAAGTGCCACTTGGACCGGACATTCAATTTCAGTGCTCTACTTGTCTCTAGTAAAACGAGGAAAGTTTACGAGGCTTCCTACCGCCATGAAAAAAACCAACATACAAACATCCACCATGTACCAAACTTACAATTTACATTTACGTCATTCATTAATATTCATTTCCAGTTATGTCTATCTATATATTTAAATCTACTTATCAAAGAGTCTCCAATCATCAAAACAAATTTAAAACTACTGCTGTCAATTCATCAGGAAATTCCATCAAATTATGCCTCTCAGCGTGCTTAAAATAAATTGTCTGTCATAAATAGACACAACATAAACAGATTGGAATTGTCTGACTGAGCTTTTGGAGGAAACAAAAAGATAGTTTTCCCAGTCGTGCTGATGTAGGTGAAACGGCCAAGTCAGCGACTATCGTCCGTATTTAGAAACGCGCTGGAAATTTGCGACGCGGCGCAGCATCCGTGGCATGACCGGCATCCCGGTGCTGCTGGAGCGTCCTGTGCTTCAGTCGGGACTCGTATCTCGCGCAGCGTATGGCTGATACACTCCCGGAACACACTAAACTTTCGCCGACGCTTCAACACGGAACATTTGTAATTTGTACGTGGTTGGGACGCAGTGAGTTCAGATAACAAGGCTGGTGTAGCAAACTTTTAAAATTTTCCAAAATAAGTTTGAGTAATAAATTTCATTTCCACTTACAAAACTACCAGTTACAGAATTATTTAATAACAAACCATAATTAATAAACAAAAGTGTGTAATTTTTATATTCAAAACTGTGTTAAGTATTTCATAGTTTTGTAAAGTTTAAAATAGAATACTTTGTTTACAAGTGCCTGATAATTAATTTCCAACATATTGTTACAAACAAATTTGGGAAATGTATTTGCAGCAAAATACTTAACTAAGGTAATTATTTTAGTACACTGTTTTCCAGCCTGTTTTCTTTAATTTTCTTCATTTTTTAAATTAAATATCTAAACACCACATGAGCACTATTTTTATTTTGCACTTATTTTTTTGTTATCTTCACAAGTTATGAAGTTTATAATATTTGTGAAATCTATAGAGAAATAATGCTAAGAAATTGCCACCCCCCACAGTTGCGCAATTATAACAGCATCGGGGATCTAACAGCAACTGGGGACAATTGCTTGACTCTTGGGACTTTGTTTATATTTTAAAGCAACACATTCCTTACTAGTGATAAAACAATAAAATAATTATTAATTGATTCAAAGCTCAGTTAACAGCAAATATTTGTTGCAACCAAATTCAAAAAGTTAACCACTTAAACTACAATAAATATTAAATACCGCTGATAATTAATTCGTTTCTTATTTCCAATCTTAAAAGATCTTTTGTCTTTTGTTTTTTATCTTTTACTTTTAGCTGTAGGGCAAACATAGGTAATCCAAATTCTGGCAGAAAAGTTGGATGGAAACTTGGTGGAAATGCCTGCAAGCAAATTACAAATTGAGCTCAAATATTAAATAATATTATGTATGATCGCAGGTAGGCAACACGCCTTTAAAACGCTTACAAAGTTAATAATATAAGGCTTGAATTTGAATTGTATCAGCATAAAAAAGCATGATAAAGGATGTAAAATCTAAAGAACCTGAAAGCACAGTATAATGTCAAGAAAAACATGCATAAGCCTGAAATTCTGCTATGCGCATATCTAAATTTGATTATAAAACCGAATTTTATTTGGCACACAATTGACAATGTGAAATTTTGTATTCCGAGAAAGAGAAAGTATGAAATATTGGATTTTTTATCAGAGTTTCCATGGGTATGATGTGAAAACTTAATTGAAATTTATTTTCAATAGGAATTTTATCCATTAATTAATATTATTATCATTTTATTTTACGTGATAGTAATAAATACATTTTAATTTAAATAATCTTCAATTGATCTTCATTTATTGTGCATGAAATTAACTTATTAAAAAATTATTTTCTTAGTGAAACCACAATTTTTAACCAACGCTAACGATGAAATATCTCCGGATTTTAATCACACGAAATTGACTTATTACAATAACGACGGCGGATGTAAAGTTCACCCTTAGTGCGGCCATGAAGAGATTTCGGATTTCAATTAAGTCGTGCTCAAGTTCCACAACTTATCGCCGCCGATCGCGGTTATTAGCTAATAAACGTAAGACGCGGTGGGTCACTAAATTATTGCCGCCACAAGACTAAGAAAAGTGTCAAAGGACTTCCACCAAGATTATTTTACGAATAAGCACAACATAGTAGGATAATTAAAAGCCGGATGCAATAAAATTCTAATAGTGTGAATGTGATTGCATAAATTGCATGCATTTTAGTGAAAAGCCGGGCTTTTCTTGAGACGCGTAGGAAGCTTGAGTTGAACGCATGATTTATAAATCACAATTATCCTAATGCGATTTTCGAGTAGGGTGCGGGCGCAATCAACGCCTAATTCATTCTCGATGTGCGGTAGAGGCTTGTGTGAATAGCTGGCGGCGGAAATGATAGCAGGGGAAGGGGGGAGGGAGGCAAAACAACGTACCCGCAAGTGTTTAATTAATTGGACTGCGAGTGCTTGCCGTGTTCTATTTAAAGCAAGATCCGTTTGATAAGAAAATCTCTTACAAAGTCATTTATCACGAAAACCTGCAATCACTCAAGATATACACCAATTTTAAGCAGCGGATGAAACCCCCTGGAGAAAATTAAATTCATTATAGTTCTTATTGTTTTTGACCCGGCAAACAAATGTTTCATTTCACGCTAAATATAATTTTCCAACGCTATGCGTTTAATAGTTCATGGAGAATTTTAATTTTTCCAGCCGAGTACCGTTTGAATGTCAAAAATAAAACGTACTACGCAGACAAAGCGAACTAATTACGCAAAGTCCCTGCAAGGAATCGTAACGCCTGACTGTCCTTTGGCTTCAACCCCTGCTGGTATTTCCACCGTCTTTCTTTTTGGTCAATTAAAACGTGCCACCAATTGCTGCGAAAATTAAGCCTTGCCTTATAACTTACGGCGTCAAATTTCCGCATAAACTCCTTCAATTTTCCGCGTTTATAATACATAAAAGGAAGTCTAGCACCCTAAAAACGTCCGTGTAAGAAATGAAGCCCCGTGTTCTCTCAATTAGAACTTTGAACTTGTTTGACTGATGAATGTTAAATGTTTGATGGTATGATTACGGCAGTTGTACAGACTTCGTGCTTGCAAATTCTTCAAAGAATTGTAGTAAAATATTTGTAATTTATAATTTCATGCATATTATATAGTATTTTATAATCAAGCATAATTTAGATTGTGTACACTTTGTAGTTGCACGTGTAAAGTTTGAAGTGGACGCGGTCAACATATACGTGGTGCACACCACTTTAAGGCATTTTATTAAACCACTGTATGTACTTTTAATTTAATATTAAGTGCCTTTCAGTATCAAAGTCAGCAATGCGTGCAAATTACTAAATTTGTCTTGCAGAACGGTTTGAATAAGCCCTAACGCCCGGCGCCTTCAGCCTTGAATGAGAAATGTCAATTTAACACAACTACCGCCTTCAAACTTATCTTCAGGAGGAAATTTACATAAGTGGTTAAATTTACAATAAAATTACACTTCTGCACATAAATTTAATTCTTAGTGCAAAATAAATAGTGTGTTTTTAACGTAGAATTAAATTGGATGCTTATTTCTATCCAAAATATCGTTCTTTTTCTCTTGCGCTTGGAAAATCTATCAGGCCCCAAGCGCAGTAATTAATCTTTGAGCACCTTCCGTTTTCCGCTTATTCTGGAAGCGAGTATCGATGCCTTCGGCCACGAGATGTAACGCGATGGCATGCGATGGGATGAGGACCACAATAATCCAATTTATTCGCGCCGCAAACTGCGAAAGAGGAAGTTCTGTGAGAATGCGCATTTGCACGGTTGGTAAATACTGCAAAGTCAAATATATTATTCTCTCGATACTCGCAAACAATACAAGAAATATTATTTAATTTAAAATCAAATAAACAAACAATTTATCCTTCTTTGCCACAAAGACGGGAATTTCTTTTGATTGCTGTTGTGATTATGCTAGTTTATTTACGGCCAGAAAGAAGAAACAGTCATTAAGGATGTGGGAGTGAAGTTGAAAACTGTAGGGCGTTCGTTACGGAGTTTATCGATTATTTATAATAAACTACTTCGAGTGTAGCATCTATTTTAGATGATTGGGAGATTGCACCATAGCTATTAGCAAGAGAATACTGATACTTTATGAAGGGCGTTGTTTTTGTAAACTTTTTATTGGGTTGCCACAATTAATAGAGTACTTTAGATAATAGAAATAGTAATCTAAATAGAATAAATTCAGTGAATTCTTGCTTGCATATTATTATTTTTTCAATGTGGATTAAATTGTTTTTCTGTATCATCATACTTTTTATTAATTTCTAATAATATCAAACCCTATATTTTCTTTAATTCAGCTTCAATTTGCTGGCGTTGCTTCAAACTTTGCCAATTAATAGTCTTTTTGCATTTTCCCTATTTCATCGCAATTCCAGCTGCCCTATTTTGCGCATCATCACTTCCACGCCCATTGCTTTCCATTACGCATCGCATTCATCTCAGCATGTCGTGGTCCTCTGCGGAATGGAAATTACTTCAGTGTATAAACAGAATATAAGGAAATATCATTGGGGATGTTTGCGAGGCAAATATGAAAGCCTGAAATGGCAGCATCCAAATGGTTGAAATTTTTTCGATACAAACTTGAATAATAATGATGGCGTTTGAATTTAAAGGTTTTATTTTTTAATCAAAAATTAATAATTCCAAAGATGCGAGTTAATGCTAAAGGAAACAAAACCTTATTTATAATAAACTGCCCGCCTGCCGGCGGCGACCAGTAAACGTGAATGTCGGTGATGTGTTAATAACGAGGCTGTGCAAGTTTAAGTGCAACGAAGGATGATGTTGCTGTTTTCAGAGTGAATTCATAAGTCAATTTTGTTGCAAGTGCAATAAAACTATAAATAAAGTACATTTATTTAATGCACTGTCATGTTTTACTTTGTAGCAATTTTTCTCAAATGGAAAACTGTAGAATTTAAAGTGTTTTTAATGCAAAACTTGCATTTGTCTTAAAATATTGTTTGTTTGTCAAACTATTAAAGCTTGTATTTTCTTAACGTACAATTTCTTTTCGCCAATGACTAAAGTCAAGTTTCCTTATAATCTCACCGAGATTTTCCGTTTGCATCACGCACTTTTCTCATTTCCATCCTGCCAGCATTTTCATATCGATACGTTATTTATGTGCCGTCCGGCCGTGGAAAGAATTGAAATGTTTATTCCCGATTCACGCAAGATGATAAGGTGTGTGCTGAGCGATCTATCTATTTTCCATTTTCGCCGAGTTTCCTTTATGCGTTCGCGCAAAAAGCGGCGGCAGTGTAGTTTGCAGAAATATCAATTTTCAGATTCAGTCTGGAGGCAGAAGGGCCAAAAACGGAACAAAACACCTTTTGATATCCGCGCCCGAAAATAAAACATTGCCGCCACTGCTAACCGTCATATCATTTGCCGTTTGCCTTCTCGTCGCTGGCAAGCCCTTTTACACCCTTTACTTCTTTTTGTGCTGCGGAGGCTTTTGTAGCGTCTTTTTTTATGTTTTGCGTTTGTTTCGCCTATCTTATCGTAAGTGTACGCATACGTGGTGGAGGACGTATTGTTGGAGGCGGTTGCAATGATATGGGCTGACAACAACCAAAGGCGAGATGGTACAGAATGTTTTTCTTTGTTCTAGGAAATTTTAAAACGTAACTGTTTTCATTATTTTTTTTATTTTAAGATAGTAAAAGGAGTTTTTATGGCAACAAGGAAAAACTCTAAATTTAATTACAAATTAATTAGTTTATAATTTAATCCACACAAAACCATTTTAGTCTACATTTAATATACTGTCTAATGCAAATTATAACAAGTTTTCTATTTAGTTTAGGTATTACAAAGTAATAAATATCAAATTATCTTAATTTTCTCAAAAATAATAAATTCAATCATAGATAATACAGTTAACAACTGGCAATTTAAATGATTTTTCTTTCAATTTTCCCAGTAAATGATTTACTTAAATTTGAATCCAAATTATAAGAGTTTTAACCAGTATTAATTTTTAATTATATTTTGTCTTTTACTAAAAATTGTTTAAATTATTACTCCAAATAATTTCCAAGAATTCAAACAATAATTTACCTTAAAATTAAGTCTAATCATTATCAAACTACTCCTAAATTAAATAAAACATCTCAAAAAACCTCAAACAATATTAAATTCAATTACCTCTTTAACAAAAAAAAATTAACCCGATAAAAAACTTAAGAAAACCCATATTTTACTAGATATTTATTCAACTACTTTCCTATTTATCTATTTTCCTCACTTGTAACTCTGACTTTCCACCTTCTTTCACACGATGCGGTATTGGATTAATAAAGAAAACATTAAGTCTCTTTGCAGCAAAGCAGTGTTTTTGTGTTTGTCTATGAGCACGTAAACAAAACACAAATGCCGCTTCCTTGCCACGCCGCAACTTGCCGCCCCTTTGTGCTGTCGTTTCTCGTTCTGCAGGCGCCCCCTTGTTTTACACCGCGCTACATGCAAGATTAAAATTTTCGCACATTGTCTGGGATTTTGGGGGATATGCTTTGTGATTTAGGCAAGTATGTTTTTGTGTCAAAGGCGGTAGAAAATAGTGGAGGTGGTTTGCGTATGACTGACGCAATTAATACTTCAGAAAGTTGGAATTATGCTAAAGTAGTTTTGAATTTAACTCATGTTTAATAAGGTTGGAATTAATTTGATGTAGTTTCCAGTTACCAAATATATTAAAACATTTAAAACAAAAATTTAAAAATTTTAGCATGTAATATATTATTTTTTTTGTAATCAATTATTAATAATAGAATTTGTGTTGTGAAAAAAAATTATCATTTAGTTTAAATTGCATTTAATATGCTTTAAATTATTGTTTATGCAAAAAATTTTTAGGTTATTTTATGTAAAATTTAATTAACGATCAAATTCTAATTAATATATCTTTTCCATTATCTTTAATTACGTTAAATTTTTTATTAAACTAATAAATGTCAAACTTAAATTTTTTATTGCAAAAGTTTTCCTTTCACATTATCACTCATTTCTTCAAAATTACAAATTTCACACAAGATATCAAAACACGTTTTGATTAGAACTAAAATTCTTTACACCTTTTGTTAAAACATTTCACGTGTTAATCCGTTAGTTTAGCCGCAATTCAATAGAAAACTTTTGTCTTCCTAGTTAACAAAAGCCACACAACTTAGTTGAGATGATCCTAGTCCGTTTTTCTCAATTTTTTGCTCCTCGGATGGCGGCGAGTAAGTAAATGTAATGAAAAGTTTGCCCAAGAGCGAAAGACACAATAAACGTACGTGTCCCGTAATGTCAATGTAATTACGGCGAGGGCTGCGGAGCACAAACAGCGATTAGATTTTGCAGAGACACGGAGTCGGGTGAAGGCGCCGGGCCTGGGATTATTGAACCGGAAGTCATAGCGGACGGCGGCGGCGGCATCGAATTGTTGCTAGTTTTGCGGTCCGGCTGCTACGGCGGCTGCCAATGAAGTACCACAACGTCCAATTGCACGACTCGGAAGCGCAGTAAACTCGTTTAAACGCGAGTTACGATGCGCTTAATATTTGTAAGAGTTTAGCGTGTGTTGCGACAAGCGCCGGATTACTCGGCTAGCGATGATGTCCTCGATGTTAGTTTTGCGGTAATAAGATTATGCATATTGTGTGTGAAATTTAGTTGGGATGAAATTTAATAAATATTAGAGTATTTACCGCAAGCGAAATAAATTCAGAGTATCTTATGATGTTTTTGAAAATGAGAGAATTTTTGTCATTGGACAAATTAATAATACAAATGTTTTTATTCATTTAAATCCCTAGTTTTGTTTAGTATAATCCATGAATATTATTTTTTGCAGAAAAAAAATTTATCAGTACATCATGTGGAATAAACCTTAGTCAGATTAAGAAAATCACACTATGCATTTAAGGTACAATAACAAAATTACAACTTTGTTTTTATTTATGTGGTGCATTACCACAGTAGGATTTATTAATGGAATAAATTATTCCGGCAATTGCATTGGGTTTGTCACACACCTAAAGCTTTTTAATCGACGCACGCCAATACACTGGGGATGAGCAAATTATTCTATGAAATATTCACGCACGTTTTTCACTTAAATTGCAATTGCATTTATGCTGTGGTTTTTTTCCAGTGCGTAATAATTAATCAATCCTAATTGAATTAAACTGTTACTACTTCATAATTAACTTATCCACAACTGACAGAGTTGCATTCAGTAAAATTAAATTTTGCGTGGAAAAACTGACATAAAAATCTATGTACTGTAAAAATCATTTTATGGTGTAAATATACCATAAATCCACTTTATAAACACCTCACATAAAAAAGTAACAGAAAATTCTTTGAGTACTTAATTCGCACATTTCTATTAACTAAGCACATACATGACACACTCATTCTAATATTTTATTTTAAAACCAACAGAAAACCCTTCTGTCAATTGTAACTTTCACGTCAAATTCATTACTCCTCATGCTTCAAATACTTTGCACAACATTCAGCGGCTCTAACTACTTCTCTCTGATTATCTGTTTATCTGCTGGACACACGCCTTATACAGAAAACACGCGCAAAACAATTGCAATTCTTGTGCTAAGTTAGCAACAATTTGTATGTGTACTTCTCTGTGATCACATAAAGTAGTAATAAATTCTAAGGTTTTTTTTATTGGGTAATTTTGTGATCTCCAATTTTTCCTCTGTCGCAAATTAATTTTAATGCAAATTTAATTTAACGCGCTATTTCACTATGAACGTGGTCTTTTTTTAGAAGAGATTAGCTGGCCTAGCAATCTGACCGTAGGCAGGATGAGAGCACATCCTGGTTGGGTGGAAGGCAAAATGCTTGATTAAGCGTGATTAATCGCAACCCTTTGGAGCCATCGTTGTAGCATTGAGCCCAACTCAAGTGGAGTGAAACTTGCTGCTAGAAAATGACGCAAGGATTTTCGGTCAGGATGCATCTAATACTCTTGCAACATTTTCAGGCCAGTTTCAGAATGATAGGCCTTAATGTGTGTTGAAGACTTGGGTTTTTGTCAGCGTTAGTTCACACCTAATTTAGTTTGTTAAAGCGATGTGTGCGCGTTGCTTGATTTATTGCCGTGCGAAAAGTCGTTTAGTCCTTTGAGCAAGCTTTATTATTTATTAAGCACTTACTCACACCATGCTGCATTGCAAGGCATTGAGTACATTTGGTATGCTATCAAGTTGAATATGCTCGTTTTTCTGCTGGGATTACAATGGATTATGTGTGCGCATGATGCTCACAAGGGAAGAGAAAAATTGAAATAATTTGAAAGATATTAGCGTGGGGATTACACAGCAAACACTATTTTATAGCCAGATTAACAATAGGTAATTTATTTAAGTGGAAAATTATTGCTGCATATTTGTAACTTGCTTTAAATTGCTTGAAAATGGGAAAATTGGTTACATCTAGAAATCATAATTCATCATAACTGAAAAAATAAAACTCAACAACTCTAAATCAAGTTTTTTATTTTAAATTATTTTAAAGATAGTGACTTTAAAACACAACTAAAAATAGATTTTATAAATAAATTTTATTGCATTTTAGTTGAGAAATTAAATGATAATCTTTGGCAATCGATTTTTTATTTTCTTCTCCACATAGTTCTTTCCTTACATCTACCACTTGTTCTCTCAAATATGTTCTCTTCATGAATCATTCAAAAGAGGTGTTATAACGGCACGCAATTTCATTCACACCTTTCATCCCCATATCTGCACCTAAAGCACCTCACAAGCTCTTCCTAGTTTTTTCCATCATTTTTCCTTTCTCCGTCGGTCGTTGCAGCCGCCGCTGTCGCGATTATTGTATACGAAACGAGGCCTGGAGCTTGCCTACACGTTTTAATGAAAGCGACCATTTTGAGCGCCTCGTCCTGCGAGGATAACGCTCGGAAATTCAATTGAATCATCTCCACGCGATGGGCTTATCGAGCGCCTATTTATAAAACACATTTAGACACATTTACGCTACGCCATGGTTTGTGTTGATTCAAACTGGAACTTAAATCCTGGATTTAATCCTGATAATGGTATGATGAATGGGATAATATATTGTAATGCGTTTACAAAATGATTTAATTGGCCTAATTGAAAATTATATTATTCAGAAGAGCTTTTTGTGTTTTGTTTCAGTGCAAAGTAGTAACATATTGTGTGGTTGGTTTGTTTGTGTTTTAGCAATTTTGCAGTGTGTCATATCACAAGTGTGTGAGTTTTGTAAACTTTTTTGGTAGATACTGGAAAATATAAAAAATATTGAAATTAACACCACAAACATCAAATTGTTTGAATTGAAACAATGTGTGTTTATAGAATTTTATTCAACAAAAATAAAATTCCCTAAATAGAAATAAATAAATTCAGGAATGCCGTAATTTGAAAAATATTACCAATTAATTTCAATAATTATATACCTCAATTATTGCTAATTTAACCCATCTATAAATAAAATTCATTTTCTTTGTTGTCATTGAATCGTTGCAGAAAACTAAATAAATATCTAATAAACTTTTCCAACATGCCTCACTTAATGTAAATCTTCAGCCAGCATTAACATTCTTAAACTTACACTTCTACTTTGTTTACTTGTTCCAACACGTGTCTTGGCACGGTTGTTTTTCAAGCTCAGAGCTTTCTCAAAAAGACGTCGAATCATTTGTACCCGGCAAGGAAACTGCCAACTAGATCCAACTAGCGCATGCAGCAAACAAACAATACACCAACGAACAACACTATAATAATGCACCTACACTATGACAATAAACTGCAGAAGTGGAAAACGGCAGAACACGACAGTTTCGCAATTTCATGCCTGACACTTTTTATTTGTACGTCGTGCGCTCGTCTACTTAGCATACTTGCCTTTGCCTACGGCGAGGTCCTGCCAAAGCGTCCGCCGCGATGCTTTGGGTGTTTAAATTCCTGGCTCAGGACGGCAACGACGTCTTGCATCTTGGTAAACGACAGAGCATAAACACTTTTTTAGCGTGGGCAGAATAAAAGCGGAGAGGCAAAGATCAGAAAGCCAAAGAAGAAAAAAACAGATGCTGCATTCAAAGGGAAAATACGTGCGGAAAGTTGTTGGTGTTGGAAAATGTTGTGTATACGGGTGTCACAGCGATGTGTTAATAAATTTTTCGCCAAAACTTGTAGACGCAACCAAGTACACTTAAGGGAAGTACGTGAAAAATGCAGTGGAGAGAAACGTGGTTAGAAGACAATGAAATGATGGAATTATGGCGCAAAATGTGTGATAAAAATAAGTTTAACGTTGTGAATATTTACGTGCAGGAAAACTCTAAAGATTTATTCTTGTGCTGTTTGCAACAAAATTAAAAAACAAGAAGTAAAAAATTTGTTTAACAAAAATATTGTATTGTGGATGAGATTTGAACATACCTTGAAGTTTTTTTTGGAAATTACAGAAAAAAAATATTTGCCTACCATATTTCCTACAAACACAAATAAAAAAACTAATTTTTATATGGATAGTAAAGGTTTAAATTAAGTATTCTTATAATTCCTTATAATTTCCGTATGAATTTCAAACAGCATTAATTTTTCTCTTCAACATAAACTTTTTAAAATTTTAGTAGTAAAACTTTTCTGCTCAATTTTATCCTTCCCAAAAACTATAAGATTGCTAACACCGGCAGGAAAGTTTATTTTATTCAAACGCCGGGGTTTGGTACTGGTTGTTTAAACTAACCGCTTCCACCTTGAAAGCGTGGCGACAACGGCGGTGGCGGATTACTAACGCGCCTCCAGATAAACCTACGTAAAACTTTCGCGCCTCTTCGCAATCTCGCAACATTTTGGAATTGTTAAACTTGGCATTTTATTTCATTTTTATTTTTTACTTCCTGCCGCCAACCTCAAAGCTCCTGAAGCTTTCAGCGACGCGTCGGGTGCAATTTTTCCGCGTATTGTGCGGCAGATTTTTTGCCCGGGGCTTTCTCATACCTACACAAATGTAATTTTCAAATGAATGAATGAAAGAGTACTAGAATGGGAAAATGTTAGACATGCAGTAAAAGCAGAATGATTTGTCGATGTTACAAGAGATTTCCAATTGCCTTCGTTTATGCGGAAAATTTTCTATTTACTACAATGATAATCAAATTGAATGAAGGTTGTTATGTTGTCATATTTCAAATTCAAACAGAATTAGATGCAGATATTATGGTGTTACATAATATTAAAAAAAAGGCTTTATAAAAAAACATTATTTTTATTTTAGGAATACTGTTTTTCTTCAGAAAGATTACGAGTAAAGAAAACGATTTTCCACTAAGTGCTTTTATCCTCTTATGGAAAGTTGTAATCAGACTAGATATGAAAAACTCTAGAGTGGAATACCAATGCCAATGTTTACTTTTCGATTTCATCCCCGCATTGGAACTTATAATTTCGTATAATGCCTAATCCTGCGCGCAACGAAAATAATACCGCTTTGAAACGCAACTTCCGGTTAAGGGAGTTAAATGGCTTTTTAACTTTATCGCAGCTCAAGAAATCGCAAATTGAAAAAAAACGCCATCGTTGATATTTGAGATATGCTGTGATACTCTGCAGATTTTCCAACAATGCCAAGTTGAAAGTGGTAGAAACGAGGCCGTCTTCGAGTGTTAAAAGTTACGATTATGAAAGGAAGACGTTAGCGTACGTCACAATCGCTAATGGACTTTGAGCAGTGGAAAAATGAGAGCAAATAAATGTTTGAGCAGCAATTTGAAAGTTTGAACAGTGGTAATTTATTCTTAAGATTAAAATCTAGGGATCAAGAATAAATAGAAGAATTATTATTATAATTAGTTTAATTTTAAAGACAATTAAGTTTATAACACAATTTACGTCAATGTTAACTTTACATTTTAATACAATTCTTTAGTATTTGGAATAAAAAATCTGAGATCTTGAAAATAAAATTATTTATCAATCACCATATCAAATTTCACTCCCAAAGCAATATAATTTCAAGTTAACACTCGAACGCTCACTTTCGACATCGGGTTTACGCGAGTGAGTAACCCCAACCTCCCGCCCGCCGCACGCACGGGTGAGCGATCGCTGGAGCATGACCGCCCCCTAAACGTGCATCTCACATCCTCTCTCGAGCCGTAAAACATATGTTGTTACAACATGATCGCAACCACAAATCTGACCCGGTCGATCCAACGCTGCCCTGCGCCTTCGCCAACAGTTGCAACATCTCCAAGACGGAAATATTAGCGTCGTGGGCCGACTAAACATGCAAACATCGAAACCCCCGTTATTGATGTTAATACCAGTGGGTGGCTCAACTTACGCAAATTGTGCTTCTGGTCAGTTGCCGCTTCCTTTGAAGCACTTCAAAGATAAGACAACGTTAAACTAACTTTGTTAACAGTGGGGCGGTAAACTGAATGAAAGGACGTGATAAATTGCCAAGTATTGTTGTTGCTTTAGTATAGAAAGTATGAAATGAAAGCAGAGTTATGCTTTCATAGAGCAGGAGTGGAGGGGGCGGTGTAAATCGATTGTCTACATGTGCAATTTAATAAATTGTTGCCGGGATGAGTTCCTCAATGTGATTTACGAGTATTTCCGCTATCATTTCAACAAGAAAAATTTTTGGGCTTTTGTCATCTACGAACTTCAGAGTAAATTATTTATCTCAGTCATAAACACATTTTTAATGCATAACTCTGATTCACAATGCGAAAATTACTAATTTCATGAACTTGTAAAGCAACCCCATAAAAAGCATTTTTATTAGCTTGCTTATAAATCTGCCCGTACTGATGGTAAACAAGAGCAAAATCTACAAGCAACACATAAATTGTTAACAAGCTTCCGCCCTACGCCCCTAGTTGGGTGCGCATCTGTCCTCGCGTTAATTATTCACATCAACTCTGCGTCGCGTCGATTTATTACAGTGATGTTCCGTCGATCCAATCGCGCAAAAATAGCTGAGAGAATCAACACTGCATTTTCTGTACATACTCAATACGTCCAATGCGTTATTACTGTTATTTCTGAATGTTTATTCAGCATCAATCACTAAGTGTATCGCATGGAT
>JAODGC010000004.1:4728306-4761125 GCA_027574925.1 Ecitoglossa quadriceps
GTTGGGTTGGGTTGGGTTGGGTTGGGTTGGGTTGGGTTGGGTTGGATTGGATTGGATTGGATTGGATTGGATTGGGTTGGGTTAGGTTAGGTTAAGTTAGGTTAAGTTAGGTTAAATTAGGTTAAGTTAGGTTAGGTTAGGTTAGGTTAGGTTAGTACTAATAGTTGCAGCACGTCCAGAAAAAGTTTAAAGATTTTAAATAAAGTTGCTATTAGAGGCTTGAATAATTTAGTATTTTTTCAATCTTGGCACATATCTAATTAGCAGAGAATTAATTATTTGCACTAATTTTCTTAGTTTTTTACTCTCAACGTTTTGTGTTGAATTATTATTTGTTAAATTTGATCATTTTTGTAGCGGAAAATTCAACAGTTTGCAAATGGAGCGCAACAAACGGATGATGGAGTGTTTAATTAAAGCAATTTTTGATTGCATTTTTGTTTGGACTCCACGCGGTTTGCTGCCGCACAGCATCACATGCAACAAATTTATCACTTGGCTAATTTATTGATAAGCAAATAAAACGCAAACAAAATGCATCAGCCTATTTAGTCCAACTGCAGTCGCTCTACCAAAACCCCTTATCATTCAAACACAAACAACTGGAAAATAATGGTGTGTTAGTAATCTTTTGTTTCCATAAACAACTAAATACATTTCAATAAAATAGTAGAATAAAATACAGGTGCGTTGAATCAAAATCAGCAGAGAATACACTTACCCTTACTTTAATTCCATATTATATCCATAGAATATAAATTATAATAATTCAAAATAATATTTAATTTTCAAATGAATTAAATTCAATTGTGATGTAGGAAAAATTATCAGCAGTGCTTGGTTTTAATTCAATGCCCTGCGAAACATTTCCCAGCGTTGATCCGTCGATTCACAGCGAGTCGCAGCCTGGCACGAAGACGTTATCGATTTAGTTCTAATATTTAATAATTGAACTCATAAATATTCATAACGAGCGTTTGCAAGCCGCGTAGCGTCCTGGCTCCTTTTTCTTTTGCAGGAATAAACTGGAATACCTTAAATATGCCGCTTAAATATTACAACGGATGGAACATCCTCGATGAAATGTGGAGGAATGTTTAAAAGGTGGATTTTAACTTTATTTATTATCATGGATCTTCAAATAAGAAGAAAGTATATTTTCGGAATGGTTAAAAGCTTAGGATTATTAATTAATAAGGAAAGGACGATTTAAAGTGCAGGAGAGTGCAGGAAAACTGGTACTTTGCAATTATTTGCTTGTAAATAACTGGAAAGCAAAGGAAGCATAGTAATTTAATTATTTTACTTACTGCAAATGGATCATATGATAATATAACCTAAAAATTTTGTTAATATTTGGTTGAAATACTTGAGGATATATTATTTTCGATTTAAGGCGTTCATGTTTTGTAAATACTCAACTTATTTATTTCTTATACAATTTTTTAGAATATAATAAACAATAACAATGCCTAGACTTAATAATAATTGACTAATGTGTAAAAAATTCAAAATACTTAACCACATTTTGTTCTTCTCTCATTCAACTCAAAGTACATTTTTTCCAATCAAAAGTTTTACTAAATTATTGACATAAGACAGCAATTACACTAAGCTCTAAAATACTTTCGAAACTTTGGCACTTTGAAAACAAATGTCAAAAACATTCATCTGTTAATATAACATATTTTCCCACCTCCCACATTTTTGTTTTCTGGTTTCAAATGTTTATGTTGACCAATTCTAGCCACCGCTTACATCTCAAACCTGATGATAATACATTACACATTACAAATGTTATTGCAGTCAATTTTTGATTCGGTTTTCTCCTACAGATCAACTGCAAGCTGCCAATTACAAATTACACGTGAGTCGTTCTATTTCCTCGCACATTCTTCTATATGCATTAATTGTCTTAATTGCGTTAGTTCCTTAATTAGCTTCTTACTTTTATACAATAAGCTTTCGCTCACCAACAATTGTCATCATTCAATGTCATATTAGTATTTAATTTCGATTACGTTTAGTATGTACAAATATGTATGGAAAACGTATTTCTGGAAACGTATTCCTAATGATTAATCATTAAGTAGCAAGTGTTTGGGTGTAAAAGGAAGCAAATGACATTACAGTCATTCATTCAATAATTCATCAATTGCAGTCATCAAATCCAATCGCACAGTGATAAAAATCCACACAGCGGATACGGATGAAATTAATCAAAATTAAATTCAAGTGATTAATTTGAGTGTAAATAGAAATCAAGTGTCCATTAGTATTTATGGCACAAATTGTTAATTGGTTTGTCTTGATCTTTCTACTAATCAATACTGCTTGTCATGATCACTTCGCTTTTGATAAGGATTTACCTAATTAGAAGTTAGTGGCAATACAAGTATTTGTTTTCGTAAGATTAGAAAATAAATCCGGAGTTTTCCTTATCCTTCTTAAGTGCTCTCATTTCTGTTTATTAATTATTACAAGTTAATTAGTGGCGTGGCGATGCAAAGATATGTTAGTCGTGACGGCATTATTCGTTTTCAATTTTTATTCAAATCAATAAATATCTGATTTTACACTGAGTGAGTATCATCTACCTTCAAAATGTATCACTCTAAATAAATTATCAGCATTTTTGTTTTTCCTTTATAACTCAAGATATAATCCTTGTTGATATGGTAAATTGATAATTGATTAAATTTACAAGCACGTTTACTTTACCTTATTCTTAATCCAGCGGTGCATTAAATAAGAAAGAAAAATTTGGAATTTTTTAAGGATGTGATTTTCTAATGGATATTTTGCAAAGATTTTTTGATAAGCAAGTCTTTCTTTATTGGGTTTGAGCAGTTGTTGATGTCAGTATGAATTAATTAATTATTTAGTCAGTGTTTTGATATGAAACGCATTAGTGTTGATCTAAGGAAGGATTTCAACAAAATTGCTCGTGTAGAGGAACTGCACTGATACGGTGATGAAGATCTGTGGAACGAGCCATCGTGATATGCTCATACATCCTGTAAAACATTACAAATCACAAGGACATTAGTATATTGGTGCAGGATTAATCAGACTAGATTTATGCTAAGAAAGTGAATGAGAAGAATAAAATATGTGCGTGATTTAATATGAAAAAGCAGGTGTTTTGTGAGATTTATTTATAAATATTAAAATACGTCATATTTTTCCAAGTTAAGCTGCTTTTTATAATTTGCTGAGGTACTTAAGCCATGCAGATTAATGTTGGTAGTTGAAAAATAAGCTACAACCTTGTTGACCTGTAAATTTAAATCCTTTGAAATTAAACATTCTCTGTTTGCAGCAACATTTCGCAGAATTTTCCGAGAAGAAAATTAACGCGGCTAATTTCGTGCCGAATTAACGCAAATTGAAAATTCATATTTCACCCGCTTTTAGTGTCCACGTCAAAGACCGACCACGCCACCGCTGGCCGGCAACATTTTCACGTAAAATGCGCTACGGTAATTAATTTTGCCGAAGTGCTTACCTAATGAAGCGCACTGTACGTGGTAAATATCCCTGAAAGCGGTTCTTTCAGCAAAACAGGATAATACTGGATTTCCAATGAAAACCACATACTGAGTCCAATATACACAGCTAACAACCGAAATGACAATAGTAAAATATCTAACCTCATAATAAATTTATTTCATTGCAGCCTATTACTTTCACTCCAATTAAAGTCGTTTAAAGTAGTACTTATTCAAATGTAAAACCGCAATATCCCGACCAAGTATCTTGAAGTTGTTGAGGTTAAGATCCTAAAGTTAGTTTCCATGTCCAATTTGAATTTTATTTAGTGATTTAAAAGTCCATCAGTTGAAGATCCTTACACTTCATACTATTAATTCAAAAAAAAAAATGTTTTAAGTTCTTGAATTGAAATTTTCTTCCTTTTGAATTACTTCAGACTCTAAAAGTGTCATCAGCCGTAAAACGTTTGCCTTCTTGCGTGTTGACGCAGTCAGTGGAGATAAAACAATGTTAATTCAAGTTGCACAGTCCTTGTAGTCCTCCAGTTGACCGATAAAACAACCGGTGTGCGCTCCGGATACAAGTCCAGAGCGCAAGTAAAAAGTTAAATAAAACTGTACGACCCAAGCACACGAGTTACTCGTAGTCCCGAAACTACTGTAAAAGTCTAGCTGACTCTGGCGCCCTCTACCATAACCACGACTGCAACAATTTACGAAACAGTCCCACAAAACAAATGACGCTTGGACATATTTAATATTTATAAGCTCTGTGGGAGAAGACAGTCTCATGCCGATTACTTAAAACTATGAAAAATAAGCTTCTCTTGAATTTATTTGGAAAAGAAAGTAAGTTTTTGCTTAGTTCTTTGAGTGAAATGTTGCCACCTCAAGGTATGAATTTTTCTCCGCTTGGAAATGTTTTTAGAACTTGATCTGAACATCTATGAGGTTTTTTTGTGCATTGATTTAGAGGATCTACGTTTGATCTAATATTAAAAGGCGACGAAAATGTATATTAAGGTATTTTTGCTGACTGGATGGTTGAAAAGTAAAAATTTAATATGGAGAAGATGACGAATAAGTCTAAGCTTCAATGAATTCCTAATAAGATTGAAAAAGTTGTAAAATTAGATATACTCCACTAAGAAATTAAATAAGATATAAATTTTTTTTATCTAATGTGGATAATTTATAAAGTTTGCCAAAGTTTAAAAAATGATTTCATTGATTGCAACGTAACAGGTGGTTCAAATCACATTTCAACAACAACATGCCACTATTATTAATCTCCTTTGGGCTGAAACCCTGTCATAACCTCTTTCTGAAACAAAGGCTTAAATTGAAAACCGATAATGACTGATGGCTAGCAATAAAAACGTATTAGCTGGAAGCGGGGAGCAAGCGTGCCGCGTGATTGATGGTTCCTTGATGCAGTGTGGGTGTTGATGGTCAAATTGGGTAAAATGACCCTGGTGGTGATGGTGCTGGGTGTTGAGGAAAGTGGGTTTTAAGGAAGCTATACCTGATCCTTGCGGGCCCGGCGGCGTATACAGGCTCAGCCCGTTTTCGACGACTGGGCCCGGTTGCAGGTCGCGCTTGTCCGACGAGGATACCATCACCACCTTGGGCCGATCGTCGGCCGGCGCCACAAGCGGCTTGCTGGTGTTCCGCTTCGGCACAACTGCAATGAGAACCACCTGTCAATTTTTCTCACGTCTCAGCTTAAATTAAATTCAATTAAACAAGGAAATTTCAGTTGAAAGACTTCATCGCTGATGAATTATTACCTAACTTTGGTGAAATTTAAATTAATTTGAAAAGAGGCAAAGCTTTTGGAAGCCTCACAGGTCTTGGGAATTTGTTGTAAAACAATTTTCAACGTCCCACGTTAATGCATTGTACTTTTTTGATTTTTGCTTAAACACCACATTCGCGCTTGACATATTTCAACTCCGAGTTAGACCCTTGTTTCGGTTTCGGGATGCTGAAAAAGACGTTATTTAGCGACAAATCGTGCCAAGGAGAATAGAAGGCATTTTAAGTGATGCCAGGGCAGCAAAAAGTACAGGCCCTGTCTATTGTATCACCGTAGAGCGGCGACAAAGTTGACAGCGTCTTAACTCTAACTTTGGCCATTATGACCACAGCGGGCACGCCAGCGATGGTCTTTGTTTGCAAATTTATCGCTGAAATAGATCTGAATCCAGAGGGATAAGGTTAGAGTGATGGCAAAGAGAGGACCAACATGCAAGTGAGGAGTTAATAGAAGAATACAGAGGTAAACCACATCGTAAAATATGAATTTCGATTTTAAAATGTTAAATAATTTTTGAAAGTCTTAAAGATAAATATATTTTGCTGTTTTAATATAATGGTTTTGCTTTCCGTGGATGTGATCTATTCCTGGGCTAGAATTTTTTTTTACAAATTTCTTTAGTTTTCATAATACGCCCATCAAGATAGATAGAAATACTTAATTTCGTAGAATCTCTTGACTCCTTCTGCAATTTTTCTCTCCATAATAGTTTAATTTCAAAAGGTGTTTTATTGTGGCTTATCATTTCATCACCTCTTCTTACTTCTGAGGCTCATATTTTGACGCGGGCTACCGCATTAGCGCGCCACCGGCGAACAATACCGCGCTTGGCGTTAAGAGCAGCAGCTGGAGCGGTGGCGGCTGCAGAGAGATTTCCGCTTCCTGCGCAGCTATCGTCCAGAGAATTTTGGTTACCTAACAACTTACTCTCTGCCAGTGTGCGTCCAAATTTCAACATGTTTCTGAGTCGGTACACAATCATCCTTGCATATACAAAGCATTCGAAAAATTAACAACAGTAGCATGAGAATTTTCACTTGAATTGAACAAAATTTGCTAGTTATTTTTCAAGTTAAGAAAAATAATTTTGTTTTTCCATGAAAATTGACTTCATATGAGAGGTTGATGGACTCTAAAAAGGTTTTATTGCGCTTTCAGATTGGAGGACACGGTATAGTTGAAGTTTTAAGTAGCTATGGTCTCCGGTGGACCGTTTGCGATGGTTTGCGACGTGCGCATGCAGTAATTTAAATCTTAACGTGTCAAGCCATTTACGCGAATATTACTATATCATCGTATTTTAGTGCGCTGCTTTCATCTTGGGGCATATTCCATCTTCTGCATCTTGCATTGCAGTTGTAGTGTGGTTACATCTAACTGGTCCTTTCGTTACCACTGCTTCTGCCGCCACTGCCTTTAATGAAGTGGTAGCATGTACTACATTCCTCTGAACGTTAAAACCATTTGCGAAAATGCGACATTTGACATTTCAAGCATTCGTTAAAATGTCCCTACTTGACCTCGACGTCACCTTTTTATGTAATGAGATATGCAACATAATGTATTTTCAACCGCCTCCGCGCATGGATACTTAACCAGAATATCAATACATGCATCATATATTTGTAGCTAGTAAATTGAAATCAAAGGAATTGTTAATTTTTAATTCTTTTTGTAATTTATTTCCTTCACATTATTATTTGAGCTCTTTTTATGTTTTGGTTACTTTTTAATTGAATTTTTTAAAGTAAACATTTGTTCTTTATCGATGCATTGTATTTGAGTACTTTCTACATGATTGCACGAAATGGTGAGCATGGTATGAACGGTGTACTTACTTTCTTTGTTTGAACTGCTCTTCATTTCCGTTGCCCGCGGCGGCGTCGACGGCATGGGGATTTCTGAAAGCAAACAGCAGAGTAAAACAATCAAATCAACGGTCCGGTAACTTGAACATTGTAATCTCGGATAAATAATAAATCGATGTGTTCAGAAATAACAATAAACAGGAGTGTTTGTCGATATGTACAATATTATGAGAAGTACATTTAGTAGCATTATAAAATCATATTAAACTATAATAAAATATTTACAATCTTAAATCCAAATTAAGCTTAAAAATTATTATATATCAATAGTTTTGATAATTTGAGAAAAATATTGAAATGATTTTTAGTGTTTTTTTAGTGTTCCCGTGTTATATTTTTCTACTGCGGTCAGTTCAAATTAGTTACTTATTAGCTCCGCGTATTGCATTTGCACGAGTGCGAGATAAGTTCTACTGCGCTCGATTCATATACGTCGTTCTCTCCGCGGCATGTTCTACGTTTGCTTGAACGTGCGCAGTTCATCCAATTGACTTTGGTCGTCTCGCGCGCTGTACAACTCACAATCATATATGCTTTAAAGCGCTCATTTGTTTGCCTGTGTCACCCAACGTGTTGTGTGCGATGCCCAATGTCGCCTGAACGGGCTTAGTTCAAGCACACCACGCGCCTTCCATGGCGGATCGTGTTTTCTGCAGTCCGCGTGTTCCCAAACGTTGTTGAGCGCATCTAGTTCAACTGGTAGTGTAGGTCCGCATTGCGGGAAACACTTGGCTGAGTGCGCTTCAAGGGGCGTAGTTCACATGCTTACTTCGGTCACTCTCAAAATGCTTGGATAAAGAATCACAATACTAGGTATGATAAAAAGCGGTTTCAGGTCATTTTTTAAACTTATTTTCTTTGACTTATAATGATCAATATTAAATAATTTTTTTAATTTTCCGCTTGGTAATATTTATCTCTTACTATTTCCAACATGATTTTCTTTGTTTACTTGGTATCATACTGATAAAGGTTAAAACTTCCCCCAAATTGGTCGCTTTTAGTCTTTTACATTCTCCATCATTATTCCTAGTCATCTGTTAGTTCCATACCAGATTTTCTAGTCGAAATATGTGCACGACACATTGGAATAATTCAAAATAATATTCTCGCATTTTTGGGGCTGCAAATTTTGCCACCACTGCCACTTGAAATTCAGTTACGTTGGTGTCGCGACTGGAATGTGCAATGTTTTGTGATGTAATTTACTGGCACGCAACGTCCTGCGATGTGTCCAGCGCTGTACATATTATGCCCTAATATGAAATGATGTTGTAATTTAAATTTTTCAATATTTGTTGATCCTCGAAGCAGAGGAAATTGATGTGTTTTTAGAAAGAAGTAAAAAGATTGGAATTTTTAATAACTAGTAAAAAGCCGGTGACCTATTTGCTCTCATTGTACTAGTAGTAAAGCGAAGACTAGTTTTTTTTACAGCTGTTATTTGCTTGTTTATTATTATTATGCTGCTGATGCACCGTGTTGACTTCCGCTCCCTGAGGCGGAGATGGGGTCAATACGAAATTAATTTCCGTCTTTTACGATCGCGCGCCTCTTGGAGCAGAATCGTAAAATTACAAAAGGCGCTGCTAATGCAAATAGAGATGGACGCATTGCTGAGAAGATTCTAGGGCTTTATTAAAATACATAAAAATTTTGCTTTGTTTTCAAATATCAAACAATTCCAATAAATTGACTTGTCATGAACGAATAAATAACAATCATATGAACAGTATTTGCTTTAAAAATATCATAAATAAATTTATTCTAAACTAAATTCTTGATGTAAGATTATGTGAAACTGGAACACATTGCCTGTTTTGAGAGTATCTCTATGAGTATGGTTATTGCGGAGGGATTGTTGTAATGTGCAACGTGTCCAAAATATTTGTATCCACGGCTGTTGTCTAGGCAATTCAATTATTGCAAATCCCGTTCGCTGTTGTTATTATTATTCGATTTGGTCGTGTTGTGGATTGCGGCGATGGGCGACTTGCGTTTTTATGGATTTTTACGTACGCCACCACCGCCGCCAGCCAACAAAGTGCCGATTACGCGACGTGAATATTAAGATACCCTATTTCAAAAAACACTGTTGTTCTTGTAGCCTTTGTTCTTATTACAAGCTAATTCTAATTATGAGATTACATTTTAACTAGATTTCCACTACAAAAATAATTTTCTATGCAATTTTTTTTTATTATACCATTATAATTATCTGAAATTCAAATGACTTGCATACCATATAATCGAATAGATCCTTCAGTTTCACCCAGAGAATTTTTTGATATGCATCTGTAGTTTCCAAAATCCCCAATTTGCAAATTCCTAACAGTTAGCTTCATGTGAGCTCGATAGCTGTTTTCCATCGTTTCAGTACTGAATTTTTTGTTGGGCAGTAGCATGACGTTGTCGTACACCCAGTAGCTGATGGCTCGAGGGTAGGCTTCGGTGTGGCAGTCGATGGTGACATCGGTACCAGCCGGCGCGCCCACCAATTGGTTGGGGACCCAAATCATGGGCGAAACTGGAACAAAAAACGTTAAAAATTACTGAAATGCCTCAAGGTAAAATACATTTCGTGTAGGATTTATTGAAATAAATTGTTTTGAATATAAATCACGCGAGACTTGGCAATTTAGATAAAATTGAATGTCTTTTTCTGCAAAGGGAGAAAGAAAATTACCCTATGGGTATTATACATTAGCTAAATGAATATATAACATTAAAAAATCACTGCTAATTGATTTGTAAATTACTTAGATTCTTGATGTTTCCCAAGATAAAAGAAAAGTTTACCGTGTGCATATATTGTAATAGTTTACCCACTCGGTACGCATTTTCAACTTAATCATATCCGCACTAGGCTAATATATATTTCACGCAGTAATCATGATCGCTGATGGTTGTTTGCCTGACATGTTAATTAAGCTGATGGCTGATTTGCATGCGCGATCTGTAAACTCCCGCACCCATATCAACCGCGGCGCCCCCACCAGGCATGCATGCCGTCGCCCGAAAATATATCAAGTGGAAATTCGAATATAATGAAGACAATAATTTGTGTAAATTTACTTGCGCTTCAGTTAACGGCCTAATCATGTAATCAAAGTTGCACCAAGGGTGGGGGCGGTCGACGTGTAGTACGTGTCCTACATGCCTTCGCCAACTTTGCGCAACAAGCGCGGCGGCGTACTTGGAATTGCGTGTATTCCTTGGGCTATTTGAACTTGGGGCTTGATTATGTGAGAGAGAGCGTGTTGTGCGCTAATGTAACCGTTACATGGTGAATTTAATAATATTTTCGAGGGTGTCAAAATGAAATGTTTAAAGAATTTTGGAAATATTTCCGGTGGTGGATTGATGAAGGCTGAACATAACAATGTGGAATATAGAGCTAAAGAAGTGTCTTAAATTGAAGAACTTTTTCATCATTTTTATTGCTTTATTTTGTTTATGACGTTATTAGGCAACCAATTACACACTCTATTCGTTATTTGTTAATCTACCAATTTAATGTGCGTCAAAATATAGGATCCCCAAGCTTGGATAATTTAATAACTTTCTAACTAGATAATAGATTATTTCGTAATTGATGAGTGGCTGAATTTATAATGCAACAATTCATTACGATCAAACGTGCACTGCATTATAAAGTGGTCATTAATATTTTATTAACATGCGCTTCACTTAATTTCGAATAATTCCAAATCATTTTCCATAATTTAAAATCCGATTGGCTGCTGAATGGATTCAATGCTTCAGTCTGCGGCCGCTTTGACCTGTTTGAAAACGTTTGTAAATCGCAACGACGTAGGCAACACAAACAACGCTATTATCTAGGGCGGAAAAGCAAGAAATAGGAAAATAAAACGCTTGAATGATGCGCCAACGATAAATGACAATATACGAGCAATCCATGGAGTTAAATTGCGTCGGTTGCTTTTCTTTGCGGCACAAGCGTTGAAAAGGGATGAAACAAACACTTGAGAAAAGCAGCAGAGGATTGTTAGCTTGTGGAGATATATTCTTTGAAAGAGGATGGCGGATTCTTACGTCGTTTTGTCCCACTTGTCGTTTGGGTGATAATTTACACTGCGTGTTCTTTCATGATCTAGAAATTGCCACAAATCAACTTAACAAATTACTTCAAGTTTTTTGCTTATTTTGACAAAACTAGAGATTTTGTTCAACACTTTTTTTGAGCTGGGGGTAAATGTTTGGTGACACAATGAAAGTCAAAGAGGTTGCAATAGAGATGAGCGTAATAATCTTAAGTAGATGTATTTTAAGTATAAATGTGAAGGTGTGACAGTGGTTTGACACTGTTGGATAGAATGTCAGGGCGGGGGCGGCGCGTCGCAGTGCGGTTTGCTTTATTTCCCCCGGGGTGACTCAGACGGCAACATATGATCGTCTCTGCTCCCAAGACAAACAGCGTGCAATTTCGTGCGGCACTCGTGAAAATTGTCATCGTTTTGAAATTTATGAAATTTATTCTGGTGGTGGGGGAATAATTTTTCAACTAAAAATAACTTGGATTAAATGTATTTTAGAAGATGTATCTTACTACGTTTTGAAATTATAAACTATTTTGCTGAAATATTTTTATTATCTACATTTTTTTTCTGATTTTCTTGATGGTATGCAATCTGTAGTGTGGCTAACCTAACAGTTTGACTATCATCCCTCCCATCTTGTTGATAAATATTCACTAATTCTATTCTATCCCACAACGGTTCACAGTTTTACATTGTGCGTATTATGCGTTAACACAAGGTATAACAAGAATCCTGCAGATCCATGGGATGATGCAAATTCCCAAATTTTCTGGTTATTTACCCCCCAAATTGGGCCGAAGGTCACGTTTAAATGCCGCCTGCGCACCCGAGCTGCTCTAATCGGATCGAAAGCGGTTTAATCTCAATGTTGTTCTACTTGTAGAAACTTTTTGTGTCCATGAATCCCTTGAAATATTCAAGTTGTTCTTGGCGTACTTTAGAGAAAGATGTTGGACATCATGATCCTTCCTAGAATATTGATACAGTTGTAAGAGAAATGTTCAATAATACGATGAAGTAAAGTTGTAAGCCCTCTGGTTACACGTGAAGGATTTGTTGGAAAGGTTTGTGCGTATGGAAAACTTTGATTTACAACTTTGATGTTAGGAGATATTTGAAAATTGAAATTTTCCGCGCCGTGCAATTGCAAACTTTTGAAAATTACTATCTGCACACACGTTGCGCTGCAACATATTGTTTTCCGATTTTATAGCATTTCAATATCACCACTTGTGCCATGCTGCCTCCACCACCGCCGTCTCCGCTGCTCATTTTATTGATGTAGTTTGCAACGTTTGCCGAGCCCTCACTTTACATTCTAGTTTTCTCTAACTTTTTTTCTTCATGATTCTACGCATAAAACAAATAATTGTGAGGACTTAAATATTTAATTGGAATTTGATAATTTCAAAGAGCTTCCTGTTGTTTGCTTGAGTTAAAATCACTTCTTAAGGTATTCTGATAAAACTCTAAATAATAAATAAGAAAATTTAGTTTGTTAGATTCAATTTTCTCACTTCACTCTTATTCTCTTGACATTAGATAAGCAAATAAAAGTAATGACATTTTATAAAGCTGAAATAAACAAATACAATGCCATTTGCAGATATGTAACGCGTGCAATGGCACGTGAGCGATAACTGCAGTCATTGCAAATCGATTTCGAGTTTACTCGCAAGCAGCGTACGCGTTTCCGCCCCGACTTCCGTGTTGGGGGTGGTCTTAAATTGATTTCGAACATAAATCTTCAACCTATTGACATTTAATGCGCGCGTAGAGCGACGCAATTCGACTTATTTAAAAAAAGCCCTCGACTCGAAAACTGCTCGTGGCCGTCAACCTCCTGGCACTTTAGGGATGGCCGCGCACTCTCTTGGTATTCCTCGGGCATTGCGCGTCCCGTTTTTCATTCCCGATGGCATCTACCTCACCTACATCAGCGTCAAACAGGCCCCAAAAAAACATGAAAAGATGTTGGCGTTAAAAACAACAGTCAGCTAGACGCTGCTCTTGAAAAATGCGTGTGTTTCTGGGGATTATTCAGTTGCAGTGTTTTGCTTTATTTACACTTTTTCTCCGCGAATAAAACGAAAAACATGCATTGTGCTTTTCATTCAATATTCATACAGAATTATTTGATCATTTTTTGGTCATGAAAATAAAAATAATTCCGAAAATATTTCAGAAGTATAAGTGAAAATTGTGGCTCTTTATCTTTTAAAATAAAATGCCCTGAGAAAAGGAAATAAAAAAATTATAGGAAACAATAAAAATATTATGATAGTGTGACATGTTGTATTAATAACTATTAATAACTGAAATCGGAAAACCACCTGCGGGCATTATGTTGATGTAAAAAAATGACAGCTGACAGCACTTGAGCTGGGTGATGTACACCCTGGGGTGGCTATAACTGAGACAGCATACACTCGTATGTTGTTATAATATTGCAATATAATAGAATGTGGCTTGTCATTTTAACGTTTAATTTCTTTTACTTACTGAGATTAGTGTTAAGAGTTATGCTGGATAATACAATATTATAATACATTGTAATTGATATATTGATAAAAGGCATTAAAATGATTTAATATAAATAAATTGACTTGTAACAAGCCCCTATGTGTAAAAAGAAAATTGCTTGCTTATATTTTAATCATCAAAAAATAATTCATAACATTGGATTTGATTGAGTTATTTAGCATTGCGATAATTAATACTTGTTGATTCACTTCCTTCGTACATTTTTTTTAGCTCATGAAAAGACAATATGCAAAGGTTTTTTCTAAAGACACTGAAAGTATTAAAATTTCATTTGTGCGTTGCGGCTTTTTTTTATGCCATCGCCGCACGGCGCACGCGGGCAATAAAAGTCTGGTTGAAGGGCAGTAAATTTGCCAATAAGGCATCAATATCGCTTGGTATTTATTGCCGCCAAAGGTTTTACGATGCGGCCCTTGACAGTGCATATTTCGGTCAAAAGCTCATCTCTTAGTGGGCTTAAAATTAAAGTGTGTAGTTTGGAAATCCTTCCTGGAGACCAAATCTTTAAATTGTTTGAAAAGTAGACTTTACAGTGTTAATTTTATTATCTAAATATTATTATTTTATCATTAAAAATGTAAAAACAAATTTGTGGATTTTGTTTTGAAATTAATTAGTAATGGTTTTCTATAAAGTTTTTAAAGATTTTGAATTTTCGAGTGGTTTAACTTTGTATTTTCTTATTTTTTGCATGAAAACAAACATCGGATTTAAAGTCTCTTTTAGAATTTTGCAAAAATTATTAACTTTGCTTGGAAATCTACTATATAAAAATTAATTTTAGTTTTAAGCATTTCATTTCACGAAAAAACATCTCGTGATCTCAAATCGCAAGACAAGAATCACAAGCAATTGCAATTGCAAAAATAAGACGTAACTCTAAGCGTGTTTTCTACTTATTTTCTAGTTTTTGATAGAGAAATTATGCCATTTCAATATGCAATATTTCACCATCAAATACCTAATCTGCATCATTCTTAAATCAATAACACTCTACTCTATCCAATATCGTTATACAATTTATACGCTACTTAAATAAATGCCCTATCAATTTTACTATGAATTACAAAAGCTTCTATTCCACAATGCAATCACTCTGCTCTAAATTTCACCCAATTTTGCTGACGCTTACAATAATTGCAATTTGCGATTCAAATGCAAACAGTCGCGCGCCGCAACTTTGGCATTTTGAATTGGAATTGATTCACGCGTGTTGTGCTTACCTTGGCTTTTCGATAAACATAAAAGGCAAACAGAGCGCCCGGCCGCGTGCAGCAAGTGTTCTATTTTATTATCAGCGCACCGCCAACTGCTGCCACCATCGTGCACTTGCCTGCTCGCGCTCGAATTTCAACGCCACGAGTCCAAACACCCAAACTTCGCTAATAACGATACATAAACAGCGGTATGTGTAATCGATACAATCGTTATTTTGGCATATGCTAGCTTCCTAAATAGTTGTATTCATCGCGGGCGGCGGCGATGGCTCATGATACAATGGCGGGGTGATGTTCCACCTGCTACCAAATTAGTGCGCGGGAGTATACTGTGGCGTGCAACGTCGTTCAAACATCCAATTATGAATTATCATGTTTAATGGTGGTGGCAATCGTAAAAACTTGAAATATCTTTGATAGTTTCTTCAACATTCACCCTCAATATTAGCTCTACCTTAAAAACAACAAAACTTTTTAATTTCCTACAATCATTTTAATAAAATAAATAAGTAATCAATATTATTTACACATTTATATAGTATTTGAAAGTATTATTTATATTGAAAAATAAATTTGTTATTATCTCAAATATTTCTTGAGATATTCACCCCAAAACTTGAATATCCTTTCAGACTCCTTCACATTTTCAAATTTTGTTTCAACTCTTAACAATTCCCACCAAAAAGCTTTCACTTAAACCCCTCTCAACTGGCTCATCATTTCACACAGCAAGATGACTTCTTGGACATTTATCCCTCATCTTCCGTCATTCTCCACCACCTCCTTCGTCCCCTTCACGCCTCGCTTATATTCCCAACGCCAACTCGTGATCGTTTGTCCTCCATCACTTGCAACAACTTGAACTTTATTTTGACTTATGGTTCATCCTTCATTCCTCATTCATTATCTAATACGACCGTGTTAGTGTCCTACGTGGTCCGCGCAAAGGGTTAGCACAAAGAATGTAAAATTATCGTAATGCACATCGCGACAAAGACACGAGTGCAATGTCGCAAAACAAAATGCAAAATCTCACAAAGGAACCATAACAAAGATAGCGTGATTACATTGCTATCTTGCTCATTCTGAAGCTTTCCGCAGAGTAGACACAGATGAAAAAGATAGATGAAGGAGTTGCTGTTATAGTTCACCCTCACGCCCGCCTAATGTTGAGCAAATGAAGATACAGCGGATTACACAAAGCACAGCTGAACGAGAGAATGATTAATTTGGCTGGGGTGCAACGAGGGATGGCTTGGTTGAACGGGGTGGTGAGTGAACAGAGCAGAAAGGAAGGCAAAGTGTAGAAACAGGCAAGAGATAATATATTTTGTTTGTTTCCTTAAAGATAGGAGTGTAAATAATGGAAGAAACCAATTTTTATTTTCTTATTGTTTCAGATGATCAGCATATGAAAAATATCAGTTAAAAGGTAAGAAGTGTTTTTATTTAAAAATAATTAGATTTTAATATAATCATTAGGTAGTAATTAGAAGATACAAGCACAAAGATTTGATAATGCAAAATATTGCCCTCAAGCTCTAATTTCCTCTTGTTCTGTAGTTTAATGCTAGTAAATTATTCAATACTAACTTTGTCTATACTTTTTCTTTAAACTAACGTCTACTTTATTATGTATACTAAATAGCATTAATTACTTTCGTAATAATAACAAAGCTCAACTTGAAACTCATTCAACAAAAATTTCCATTTTTCTTAAGCCTTCTACACTGGCACCTTTTTCGACGCACGTGCATTATATATTTAACTTGTTTATTATTAAAATTTTAATCCCAATTTCCCATGTTGCACTAATACCAACCGCGACATTGTCTCCGCACCAAGAAAAAACTCATTAAGAACTCTACGAATTTCCACCGGGTTAATTCGCTCCTTTGTCGTCGCTTTAATAAAATTGCGCGCTCACAATAACTTCCCCTCGAATAGCAAGCATACACACTATACGTTACCCCAAGTTCCTACGTGTTGGAAATGTCTCACAATACAGAACATGCATTTTTCATCAATATTTTCCAAGCAGTAAATTGCTTCACGTTATTAATGAGTCATAAAGGAACTGAACTTTCTTTAAACGAGGTATAGACTTAAGAGATGTATGTGAATTATACAATTGGAAATGTTTTTGTTTTCTTATCAAACAATACCTAACTTGATGAGTGACATAACGAGGATAATTCGTTTTGTGCTGGGGGAATTGAAAATTTTACATAATTACGCAAAAACAAGTTCATTTGCGGTTGAAGGTGCATCCGGAGGGCAGTAGTCAGCCACAATTTGTTTTTGAATGTTTTCTCCTACTTGTCTCGTTCTACATAAAGATAAGTGTAATAAACGTGGTAAAAACGTGCAAATGGAAAAAGGCCCAAAAAAAACCACTGTTTTTTGCTGATTTTCTAACCTTACAACCTAACTAGGTATACAATGCAGCCAAGCTCATTAAATTACAACTCAAATGATGGAAACGTAAGGAAAACGGGCCAATCTTAATTGGAGCGCCTGTTTAAACTGCATATATATAAGACAATTAAAGTGCTTTTAATAAGATTGTAATCTGTTTTAAATGAAAGTAATCATTAAGTGATTACTATCTTGACTTCTTTACGGTAACGATTAAAGATTTGATTTTCAAATGAACCCCATTTCTTTTGCGTTCCGACTAATGAAGTAATTTCATTGAATTCCCACAAAGAGTTGAGCTAAATGTAAGAAAATTTTGAAAAAACTGCTTACATTCTACGTCTACTATGATGCGTTTGCTGACGGAGGGCGGCACTCCGTTGGTGGCGATGCACAGATAGGCACCCATTTCCGTACGGCTGATGCGGGTCAGATTCAGCTGGTCACCATCGTAGACATTTACTGTGAACAGAAAGATAAAGGGCAATAATTTAGGCTATTGCTCAGTGTATTACCAATGCAACTTAGATTAAAGTTTTGTTGATGTGGAAGAATAGTGAAAAGATAGGGTAAATTCAATTTGATTTAATTACTTTTGGGAGTGGAAATTGCTGGATTGGAGGTTATAAATTAACTTAGAAATGGACTTAGTCCTAGAAAACATTTCTGTTTTAGTAAAACCTTTATATTTTTACCCTTTTGGTTTATTTTTTGGTATATATTGACTTTTATAACCAATTTTTTTTCTAAAAAAATTATCTTTGTTTGGAGATAATTATTAATAGTTCCCAAATAGTTGTATTCATCGCGGGTGGCGGCGATCGCTCATGATACAATGGCAGGGTGATGTTCCACCTGCTGCCAAATTAATACGCGGGTGTATAATGCGGCGTGCAACGTTGTTCAAACATCCAATTATGAATTATCATGTTTAATGGTGGTGGCAATCGTAAAAACTTGAAATATTTTTGATAATTTCTTCAAAATTCACCCTCAATATTAGCTCTACCTTAAAAAGAACAAAAATTTTTAATTTCCTTCAATCATTTTAATACAATAAATAAGTAATCAGTATTATTTACACATTTATATAGTATTTGAAAGTATTATTTATATTGAAAAATAAATTTGTTACTATCTCAAATATTTCTTGAGATATTTACCCCAAAACTTGAATATCCTTTCAGACTCCTTCACATTTTCAAATTTTGTTTCAACTCTTAACAATTCCCACTAAAAAGCTTTCATTTAAATAGTAAAACCTCTATATTTTTACGCTTTGGTATATTTGTCTATACATATTGACTTTTATAAGAAATTTTGTTTTCTAAGAAATTATCTTTGTTTGGAGATGATTATTAATATTATTTTAATTTTTGTGGGGAAGTTAATGCCAAACATTTCTTTTAGATTGGAAGCTTCAATTAATTAAAGACACGTTCGTCTTTAACTGTCTGCATGATTTCAACAATTTGTATGTGGTCGCTGTTTACAAAAGATGTGCTGCCATTATTATATGCTCAGCATTATTTACTACCGCCACCGTCAGCGGCTTAATTTCAAATTAATTCTATTCACCCAATTATAGTCATCGCCACTTATAACCACTACCTACAGATGCAATAATATCACAAGTGCAATTTTTAAATTTCAACAAATTCCTACATCCTCTACCCTAAAATAAAAACAAATTTCTTTAATAAATCCCTTTCTTGGAAGAATTTAATTAAAAAATAAACACTTTGTTGTAAATCGAGTGCAATTAAATTCAATTTAATCGCTGCAATCAATTAAGCACTACATTCGAATAAAAGTCGATAATTTTTCTTTTATTCCTCATTTTTTTCCGATTTACTCCTTTGGATACTTTGTTTAATTAAACCCGCTGCAAATAAAGCTCGTTAATAATACTACCAATTTAGTTTTAGGTAGTTTAAATATATGATTACCAATTAAACTCTCAGAACAAATCAATTATATTTAATTAAATATCAAGTACATCAAAGTAGCAGCACGTTTGTTACTCAGATGGCGGCTGTATCGAAGACAACTTGGGATGTGTTTGGTGAGATTGAAAGGCTTTCCTTTCACGTTTTATCTGCATAAATGATAGCATTCGCTGCAGGCGCACGCACCTCTGGATGTCACGTTAGATTAGCCGATGCAATATTTAGCAAGGGAGGCGGCATACGCGCGCGCCAATGCCGCCGTGCACAAGAGGTGTCCTTAACATTTCAAATATATCTAGAGTGTATACAGACAATGTTCAGAGAGTGTTGAAAAGTGATAAAGGTTGTAGAAATACGGGAATTTAAATCAATATTGTAAAACGAAATAATAATGCACAAAATTTAAAGGAAGCTAGAAGGTATCTTTGAAGTATTTTTTCATATAATAATGCAGAATTCAAGTTAAATTAACATAATGATAAACTTATATAATTTGAAATATTATTTATGGACCAATTGATATAAAACAAATTGCAATATTTTATATGCAAAGTTATTATTGCGCTAAAATTATTAAAATCACTGCTCACCATGAAAATAAAGCTAAAATAATTCCCCAAACATTATTAACAAGTTGATCACTTTTATCTAAAATTTTATTATTAATCCATTTTTAAATATGCACTCTATCAAAACATCCACCGCCAATTACACATACCGCCGCAGGTAGGAATCGCATGCATCGCAAATTAAATCCAATGGAAAAGGTAATTAACGCAGCTAATTTGGGCCAGCTTCCGGCGCGTATCATGTTTGCAATCTCTGCGCGTCCTAATAAGGTCGGCGCACTAATGTTTGCATCATGACCTAGCGAACACACTGGTTAGGCAACCCCATGAACCAAGTACATAATTCAAAAACATAAATTTTAACGCAACAATTAAAACGCTAAAGGTACGCAGAGGACTCCGAGCGCGATGGTCATAACCATGTTGCAATTAAAACCCAATTACGGTGCGAACATACTGCGTCCCAACTTGTGCGAGTGGAAAAATATGTGCAGGACAGAATAAGGATAGTGGTAGCGAGAAGAAGTGCAGAGAAAGAAAACAATGCGGTCATAATCTGCGAGTGTCTGAAAAGATTTGTGGCAGGTTTTTTTTTGCCGAAGGTTTTATTTCTTGTAGCAGAGAGATAAAAATAATTTAGAGTCGGGTTGAAAGTGGTGCAGGAGACAAAATACTGAGAGGTATTTTCTGACAGCATAACATGAGGCTGGTAAAACTCCTTCCGACATTTTAATCTATTGAAATGAAATATAATATGTTACTAAATTCTAAATAGAGGAGAAAAATGGGCAAGTGGATACCCAAAATACTTTGTGACACAAAGTCATTCTTTCACTGCACTACAGTTAAATATATTCTACACAATCTGCATTTTATAAATATTTAATGATCATATGAACTCTCTTTTGCTGCTTGAACTTAGATCTTACCAATAAATCTCACTCTTTCCATTTTATCTATCTCCAACTAATACTAAAACAGCTCCTCTGGACATATGTTAAGTATAATTAAGCACGGCACTTTACACAGGGGTGCATTATGTAGATAATGTGCATTATGCAAGAGAGGATTGCGCAATGTAAACCCTCTCAGGGATAGCCCCAACAACCTCCACTGTCATTCTCGATGCGCGGTAACCATAAAGCGTTTAAAGACCCACGAACCTTCACCGAACCGTGAAATATGTTTATGGTCGGTGCGCGCTGCAGAGCCTTCCATAAATATTTAAAACTACCCACGAGCTCAACCTGGACACCCTGCAGCATCGAAACTATATTATTAACTGCATTCGAGTTGGGTGCGAAGAGGTCAAAGGTGAACTCAAACAATCATGTCATATCTTGCCTTTTTTGCGGCGCTCCACCGAAATAGCCTGTCCATCCTCACGCCTCCACATGATCTTGGGACTGGGGAAGCCGTCGGCTTTACAAGTCAGGCTGAAGTTTTGATTCTCCCGGATCGCGACAGTAGACTGTGTGCTTTCGGCGTCCAATATATTAGGTGGGACTGAAACAAACACACTTTGTCAGCACGCTGGTGCTTTGCTTTGTGGGTTTTAATTCGGGGATGTAATAAGGTTCATGAAAGATTCCCAAGGAGATGAAATTAAACAGTGAAACAGTAAGACAATGAGAAGTCAACGAAGATAAATAGTTATTACGCCAAGCTGGCCAAAACAATTGAGTCTCACAGATGTAGTAATTGAATACGAATTGTAACTGATGAAGACAGCAATTGCTTACTAGCAGTTGCTTACACCTGGCTATGGATTAGCGGACAATAGACTTACCGACGACCTGAAGGTATCCAACTTGACTGATCATTGGATTGGTGTTCACCTGACACATGTAGTAACCGCGGTCTTCTTGTTGCACGCTGTTCACGTGCAGCAGCCATGTTTTTGCGTTGTCGTGAGAGACACTAAATCTGGGCACCCGGGAAATGACATGTCGATGGATTGTGAGGATCATTTGGCGATCTATGTGAATCCAAGCAACCTGAAATATGGAAAAACGTCATATGATTAAATTGTGACCTATTACAATTAAGACTACGATTTAAATGGCATTTGATATTTAGAAAATTGTTTAATCATTGGTGTAAAATTGAAATTTTTAAAAAATAACCTACTTTTCCAATGCATTGCCAAAGTTTATTGTTAGGTCAGATTTTTTTCATGTTTTCTTGTTACAAGAAAGCAAACAAAAAGAAAGCGTGCATTTTAAATTCGACTTTCTTGTAATCATTTCTGGCAAACAGATATTTGTATTCTTCGGAGTAGGCATCTCATGAGACCATCCTGTAACCGTCGGTAAACACATCAAGCCTAAAAGAATGGTCAGCGTTCGAGAGGCAAAAAGTCAGCAAACCAATAATTACCCTCGTTTTGTTCTCGACCGAGTATCGTATCGCGATATAAGGTTACCTCAAGTTGTTAGCTAGACTAGGGTCCAGCAAGAATAAACATCTACTTTCTCATTCAGCGCGCATCTTCACTCCTTTTCTCTGTACCCGCGCGCGCACTTTGTACAAGACCACTTCAGACGCTAACTTGAGTTGAAACTTGAAACTTGGCGTTTCCAATGCTGGCGAAGAATCATTCATGAGTCTGGGATTACCCAATGGCAATTTTGCCAGCAGACATAGAGTGGACCTCAATATTACACATTCCACTATCAATAGCACCATGAAATTGGAGATTCATAAAATGCAGTTTGGGCCATAACGAAAGCTGAATGTATATTATCTCTCGAAAATGTACGGAAAGGTTTAGAATCTCCTTTGATAAACCCCCATGGATCGCCACGTATCCTATTAGATTAAATTCCAGTATTAGGAGTGGATTATTGCGGCCAACTACAAGCCCTCTAGCGGTTGCTGGATGCAATACCCAGCCGGAAGTGAACGTAATACTCTTCACACTCTGCGCTTAATTGGGAAGCGATTGCAATTCATTGGGGAGGCGGAATTGAAGGAAAAGTCGTGCGAGAGCTGTTTTATCAAGCAATTAAACACTTCATTAGAATGAGTGTTTTCTCGGAGTTACAATAATGCCCGAGATTTGTGATTCGGCGGCGTGTAATTGATTAACGCCTTTGTCGACGACGCGCAGGATTTCATCTTCAGAGTCCCGTAGGAAAGCACGGCAAATTCACGTTCAGTCTGCTTTAATCCAGCATATACCAAGTAATAACCAAGTGACACTAGTATCAAATTTCGATTTTTATTCCAATCCATCGTAAATAAATTATAAAATATCTTTGTAATAAATAAACTTTGGAGCCTATTTCGAAAGTCTGAAAGATACCTAAACAATGTAAACATATTTATTTGCTCTATTATTTGTTAATCTAAATTTTAGTTGAAATTTATTTTATGTTATTTGTTCAAAAATAATTTGTAATTTTTTTAAGAATTCTATTAAATGTGAACTACTGATATTCAGTTTTAATTTCCACTTCAACGCGCATTAATCAAATCTATTTATACAACAATTTCCAATCTCTATTTGATTTTTGTTTTGACATGTTTCCATACTCTTTCATCTCGCACTCGATTGATAAATACACGATCGAGTGATTTAGTAGTGATCGAAACCCATCCAGGCGGCGATAAAACTTCTCCCGACGGCGGCATGTCCTTTTTTATCCAGGCCTACATTCGACTGCTTTGCGGCGGCGATGGCGTCTGTTTACACGCGGTGCGGCCTTTGTGTGTCTTGAAATTTGCGTCGTCTGCGCGGTGGCGGCAGGCGAAGGGTGACGAAAAAGCATGCGCAATTCGCGTAATTAACATATTTACTCACTGGAACGTTTAAATTTATCGTGCGCATTAATCACGCTGCTTAATGAAAATAAATTGCGATTAAGTTGAAGGCAGCATTGGAATTGCGGTTCAAAGACAGCTTTTCAAGGAAATTTCCTAAAAAAAAAAACATTGCATTTAAATGATCAACATTCTAGATAATCTAGCAAATCTTGGTCTTCTTAAAATAATATTTGGGGCTTTTCCTTCTTGCGTGTTGGAAGCATTTACAATACATTTTGATCGAGGCACCATGTTTATCTTCTTTACTTTTTGTGTCGAATGATTTATCGCAGCGCGCGTGATAAATTTACCACTAATACACGAAACACGTTCGCCCTCGTAACTCGACAGGATATATATATGGCGGCCGTGCTCAACTCCTACTTGCATCCTTTGCAGCAGCAGCAGCGGCGGCAGCGGCTGGGGCAGCACACAGTGCAGTCTTTTTGCGACACGCGAAAATATTGCGCACCGCGCGCTGTTTCGAATCGACTGCATCATTTACTGCCGTGGGCTACGTGTTTGTTTTAAATATTCAAATGGTGCGATCGTCGGACAATAAATAAAGGCAGCTCGTAAATGCTGCAGAAATTTGCGGTTGGATGAAATAAGAAATTGCATCTAGAGGTATTGGGCAATAAAATGAAGTTTTCTTAAAATACAACATTTTTCACATGTACCTTAAGTATTTGACAAAATGTCTTTCTGTTCCTGAGGACAATCCAGTGAGAAACATTAC
The DNA here is from genome assembly GCA_027574925.1 of Ecitoglossa quadriceps. Taxonomy (NCBI): domain Eukaryota; kingdom Metazoa; phylum Arthropoda; class Insecta; order Coleoptera; family Staphylinidae; genus Ecitoglossa; species Ecitoglossa quadriceps. The sequence goes on from JAODGC010000004.1 coordinate 4,752,792, forward strand.
GTATCCTATTTTTGACCTCGCCTTGGAGGAAAATACTCTTCGAATGTTAGTTGTGCAATCCGTCTGCAGGATCCTATCCATCGAAAACGCATCAGCGACTATGTTGATTCGATTCGACCGCGAATCACTTTGAATACCGAAATAAGTTGCAACGCTCATGCATATATGCATTAGTTTAGCCTGCGCAAACAAAAACAGGAAAATATCAATTTCCGATCGTACCACTCACACCAACACTTTTCCTCCCTAAAACACAACTGGAAAAACAAAAAAAAATACATTTTATTCCAAGCCCTCGTATGCAACAGGCAAATGAAAGCCTCAAACGCAAATAAATTAGCAGCGTATATTTTTCCCTGATCGCGATTTGTTGATTTTTCTAACAAATTGCCATCATTTCCAGCCCCATAGTAAATAAATGTGTTTTTTGCGTGTTTGAGCGTGGGAGTCGCTCGTGCATTGATGCGATAATGTAAATATAAACGTTTCGCGTTTGGAATAATGCCGAAAGTTCTTTGGGAAGGTGCGGCATTGCCTCAAATTGCATTGTCACCCTCCGCAGGTGTGAAATATCGCGTAAATTTTTGAATAATGTCTTTTTATCGCCGTTGCCTCACAGTCGGCAATGCGTGATAATCGTTTAATGTGGAAATCATTCATGCACAAACGAAATCGATATCGAATGCGCATTGCAAATCCGACAGCGACGAACATTATAATTTACAAAAGAACATTCCGAAAATATTTATGAACTTGGAAATTGCACCAGCCAACTGGTAATTCCAGAGTGGAAAGTATGCAAACACGGCGAAATTTGTGCATTTACATGAACTTCACTTTTCTGCGCTCTGATGGTTCATCGCTTCATTTGTGCATCTCTTTCGATGGCATATTTTGCCACTTTCTTAGTTTGCGCTTTTGTGTTTCACCTTCAATTTGGGCGTGAAGTGAGCTTTTCATATCATGCTCTGCAGAAAGCAGCAAACAGAGCAAGAAGTGTAGCAAGCAGATAGGGTAAAGCACAAATTCTCCCAGTGCTTTGCCATCCTATTATAATATCAGCGCAGAAGGCTGAGCGGATGTTGGGCTGTTATCGATGATTATTATGCGGCGACGTAAGATAATCTTTGTGCTAAACAACCTCTCTGTTTGCAAGGCGAAAGGATCATTACTAAAGAAAACAAGCTAAGGTTACAAGGTTGAGACGAAGAAATAAATATTGACAAAGATGTAGATATTTTATTACGGCAGCTTTCTTAGTTTAAACAACCAGTCGATTTAATGCAATTATTTGTTATTATCTAATCAAACAATTTTTTTTTTTATTTTTTTGTAAAAAGGAAGAGGAATTTGGATTCTCTTCATTCAAAAATATTAGCAATTAATTAGCAAATTTCAATTCCTTGTCTACTTTGTCTAGTTAGGGAGTGCTTTCGACCAAGTCGAGTGTTAACCTGATTACCGTAACCCGTTTAGTGTTAATCTTCTTATAAGCGCTGTCGCCGCAGCCGCAGACAAATTGATTTTATTTGTAATCTTAGAGGAGCTCAGAGGGCACGACGGCCTACGTACGGTAGGAGCAGCACCATCCAGGATTCTTGATTGTTACTGCCACGATATAAGCCCGCAAATGCGAGATTAGAGTACGTAGGCTATGCGGAAAACCGCAAAACAAGGGAACAACGACATGTGTGTCTTAATTATTGTGGCACACTGTCTTCATCTAATTAAATTTTAATAATGCAATCATTAATTAAACAAAATTTATATCCATACCCTGTGTCAGTTGAATGAAAACGATGCGGAAAGAAAGTTAAAAGCAATTGATTGGAATGTTGCATGCCAGCAAGCTAATTACAGCACGCATTGCAAACAAAGACATTGAACAGGTGATGGCACCAATGACAGAGCCGAGGGTGGCTGGTGGTTCGTGTTTTCCGCTCTACGCCTCTAGTTACATGTTTTATGTTAATGGAGAAAACATTATCATAACTCGGGAAAATACAGCTGCGCGCCCATTATCATATCCAGCAGTGTGCTGGCGGCCATGGGGGTGGCAACGATGGCGGCGCAGCCCTTATAATTGGACTAACTAACAGCGTGTGCGCCAACTTGCGCTTTCCACAAATATCCTCTTAATTTTCGCCGCTGGCAAAACATCTCACGTTTTAAAAACAAATTAACAGCCGGGTGTGGGTGTAGACATAGAATACTAGGAATGCTTTTCTAGGAGTGATTATTGTTTTTATAATTTTTCATTGCCCAATATTAAAAAGAAATGAAAACATTTAATATTCTTTCTTTTTGCTTCTTAGAGAAGGTAGAGAAGGAAAACCTACTAAATGGTTTTCACTGGAAAGAAAATTGATACAAACCAACAGGTTTATAAATTATGTTATAATATTAAATGGAACTAATGTAAAAACAATATTATTGCTTTAAGTATTATAATGTAGTTTATCTATTCTATTAGTAAATACTTAGGTATTGAACAAAAACGGAGAATAAATTTGAAATCACCGCAAAATTCTACATCAGGCAGACAATTGAAATCTACCTAAAACAAAAATGTTTTGAAGCAAATTCAACATTTTCAACGGGGCAACACTATCAGTTATTATCAATTACATAATCTGCTTTAACTTGAAATTTACTGCCCGGTTTATTTTAAATCTACATGCAATAGTTTACGAGAAAATGAAACATCAGCCAGTAGCCAGATGTCAAGTCTCAGAATTGCAAGTGAGATGTATCTACCATCATTGAATGTTCTTAATTAAATTCTATGAAATTTATTGATATACAATTCTGAGTAGTATTTTTATTTCTGACGCATACAGTTAAATCAAAATTTTATTAATTAATCCCAAAAAATAATTGGTGCATAATTTACGTACTAAACTCTTCAATAAAACTTTTATTTTAGTCCACATGTTATCAACTCATTATAAGATTATTTTTCAACTGTATAAAATATTCCTTCATTTTTTGCGCTTTAAAGCACCCGAAATATGTCGACAATGACCACAATGTTTGCCACGCTCATCAAATGCACGAACGCCCGGCACTCATTTCGCCCTCATGGGACAAAGCAAAATTATTTACATAAAATCACGGATTATACGGCAACCCTGCGCTTCACAATTGCACCCTCTGCAGTCTAAATATTTTAACAGTATTTTGTGTCCATTTGAATTCACTACATTATAATACACTGTAAAATGGATAGAAATTAATATATTCACCCCGCAATCAAATAGCACTCCTTAAAATACAGTTAATTGCAACAAGGAAGTTAAAAATGTGATAATTTATATTGTTTGCTATTTTGAGGTTGGTGTTAAATTAAGGAAGCCGGAAAATGTAAACTCATCTTTTCTTGAGCAAGCAGAATCCGTTTAACCCTTGGTTATTAAGATTTAAATCAGCAAACGTTGTCGCCGCCATGTAGCACATAACTTTTTGTGAGGCTGGCACCCCTAGACGCAATTTTACGGATTGCATCAGCAAATATTAACCGCATCAAGCAAATTTCTGTAAATATTGATACCATCATTCTGCGTCTTGTTTTGTTTTGTGGTATGGATTGAAACAACTTTGAATTCATTTACTAAAGTACTATCACGCCTTGAACAATTTTCAAATGGAAGCCTGCCTCACATTTCCACTTAATAATATTTATTAAAACAGCTTATTGTGGGTGTAATAAAGTAACGACGTCGATTGGCGTCGATTTAAGCATCGTTGGCGGTTTTCGCAAGAGGCGATAAAACCTAATACGATGTCAGCCAACGTTGGCGGCGGTGGCGGAAAAGCACGGATTACAATCGAAGTGCCGCGTAAACGATGTTTGCGGATGTATTTACGAGATATACTTGAGTATAACATATACTTGGGGTGGAGGGTTTCACAAAGTGGTGTGAGGCATTCATAGTGTGGTAATCAATCAAAATCAGGTGAAAATTAACCTGAGTCGTATGGATTTGTGTGGAATCCTGACAGGTAATGAGATTTTGATACTGTTTACACTACACGATAAATTATACAAGGGTTTACATTGATAAAGGATTATTAGAATTAATGATTTCTCAAAAATAATATCAAATTTATTGAAATATTTTCAAGTGGGTTGATTTTATGGTACTAGTGGAATGTTAATAAATATTATATACGAATATTAGTAAAATCTCATTTATTTTAAAATGCAAACAGTTTCCAGTTAATTAAAATATTTCGCGCTGTATGTCCATTTAATGTATACTATTTTTCGTCGACGTCGATAACTTTAATTAAAAATTTCTCATATATTCATCAATTAAATAAACAACCAGCTACGTACAATAATTAACATTTTGTGTGGGTTTATTAATCATGCAATTTGATAATAAAGAAATTAATTGAAATTTGGAAAATTGCGATTGAAAAAAATAGCTTTGCATCAAAAAGCACTCAAATGAAATTAACATTATGTCATACATTGACAAACGCAATTACTGTTTCTGAAAACACAGTTTTTCAATGAAATGTAACACACTCAGAATTAATCAGAACACTACCACGTGCTGGTAAACCACAATGGGGGGTCCAAAGCCAAAAACACAGGAGTTATGCAACAGTAACAGCATGACATGCACACCTACACAATGCAATTTTCCACTTGCCATTTATCGCATAATCCACAGCAATTTCAAAACAAATGTTTGTCAAATATGCCACGGCTGCTCTTCGCGCAATGCATAAATATTGTGATGTAGCGGACAAGTCACAATTACCTCCCTCATGCACATGTATGTGCAGCAGCATCAATTTTCTATACTTTATCAGCAGCAAGAGTGGGGATAATTTCACACAAACGCGATAGTAATAATAACATTAATGATAACAATCGCGAGCTATAAATTATTGCGTTGATTTATCGCTAGCAGCGTTAATTTGAAGATTTGAACGATTTCAACATGAACGCAATTTCCTCCTCTTTTCATTTTTACTTCGCCTTCATTTCCACTAGTGGATCTCAATGATATTGCAGGAAACTGAAGAGGAATGAATGGTCTCGATCCGATTGCAATTAACACTAAATTTTTCGCGTCAGCGGCGTATAAATCAAGTTTCGATCTTTTTTTTTGTTCTGGTGAAAATGGTCCATTGCGTTTCTATTGGGAAGCGGTAAGAGAGGGGGGTGGGAGCATCGCGACGCCGTGTTTTATGTGATATACTTTCGTTATGCTCCAGCGCGCGTGCTAGATGCGAGCCCTGGCTCGATTTCATTCATCATCCGACAATATTGCACCTTGTCCGATCTTAAATAAGGCTTACACTTCAGCGCTGTACCTAAAAGAGAAAAACGAGAAAAAAGAAGAACAAAAAGAGGGAACGTTAAAGGGTGAAAAAATGTGAACAACAAATATAAAGCGTGTTTAAAAGTGGTAAAAAATTTGACAACTTGATGGTCTATAGTATTTCACAAAACGAAAATTTTATAAAAATTGACTTACCTTGTATGTACCGAGGTTCTCCACAACACAGGGAAGGTTTGCGTCCCTTCCTAGGGCTACTGTGACATTAGGAATTGGTTCGGCAAATCGGGGATCATCTGTCATTGCTAGAAAGAGATTGAGAGCAATTAAAACTTTTAGAAAAGAAACTCATTACTTTACAAGTGTAATTTCCATTTTTGCGATTTACTAAGGTTATTATGCAAGAATTCCTTTCAAAATTAAGTTAACTTTATGTTGTTAACATTGTTTTCTTTTTTATTACTCTATAAGTGTCCCGGTCGCTATTCGCTATTGTGCTCATCCTGAATTGAAGATTTTATTACCCCAGGTCATCCCTGGGTCCCCAAAAGGTAAACGTAATAAAGATGCACCGGGACATAACAATTTAATGGTTTCTAATTCTCTCGCCGCCACCACTCTGCTCTTGTGACCACAGGCTGAGATTGTGGCTCGGTAGGTAGAGATTGCGGAGGCGGCGATGGGTCCAAGCGGAACAGATGCGTGTTCTATTCTGACCTGCTATTATTGTATTCAGGCATTGTGCGCAACATCTGCTCATTGTGTTTTGCGTCGTTTATTAATTGAAAAGCACTAGAACCAACTAGACAGTAAAGCTAGTCCTAGTTATCTTTGGTATAGGAATTCCCAAATATGTATGTCACGTAAGCAAAGAAAACAAGATTGGGATATTATTGCACGTGAAATAATAGTTCTTTGTGTGATGACTTTTATATTTTTAACAATTTCAGGCACGTGTAGAAAAACTCGACCAATTTTGATAACATACGAGTAAACTTTTTGCGCATTACCATGAATTAATCATGTCGTGCACCAGTTTCAACCCTCTAGGAACAGGGTAAAAAATGCGACGATAGTTGACGCGCATATGTGTCGAGTGGCAGTTGGCGCAGTTGGTTGTGGCTATGAAAAATGATAATGTTTCGATAATAATTTGGCGGAAAGATGTTGCACGACGTTTTCGCACCGTTTTCTTCCAATGGTTCCAAGCAGTCCCATATCGTTTAGAGCCAGAGTGAAGTATGTCAAGAATGTCTGCAGTTGATTGTGATGGATATGCATAATGAAAAGAATATATATTAATAGAATTTTCTTGAAATCAAGTCTTTAGAACCTTAAAAGATTTCTTACATATCAGTTTAAGAATTCTCTGAAAATATTAAAAGTTTAATGTTACTAGAATAGATGATTTATATTTTGCATATGTTGAAAAATAGTTTTTAGCTTTTGGTAGACGAAATGGACAAAGGATTGCAGGATGTACGACACGCCAAGAAGTACGGTTAGTGATTGACGAGCGTTTTTCTTAAGCGTAGGTTGATGCCTTGGAATTTCTTCATTCGTATATCTTAGCCTCATATACACTCCTGACAACTCTTCAATCGACATTTATTATTTTACATGGTTTATCGCCTTTGTATGCACAAAAATTGTATTTAATTTTAAATTTTTGTTATTAAATTCCATTAATAATCAAACTTTGAAAACCCACTTTTACGGTTTCTAAAAGTATACCTGTCTTTCAGAAACAATTGAAAGGCTTCTCATTTTACGGTTTTCATTTATTTCTCACTTGTTTATTTTGAGTTTCTCCTCATTTTATTCCAATTGCTCACTATTTATTTTATCCCCTTGAAACCTTTTTCTGTTTCCTTTCTTCTTCTTTCTAGGGGTTATTCCAAACGGTGGTTTGAGGCTTGAGGTTAGCACTTTGGAGGGTAGTTGATGGCGGGCGACGACTCGATGAGGCAATACGTTATCGAAGCACGTGTTCCTGGAGCCCGCCACCAGCCGGAAACCTTCGTACCGCGCGCCCTGTGGATGAAATGTTGAAGACCCCGAAACGGGACGGGTGTCGTAAACAATGCGGTCTAAATTTAAGACTATTTTATTCGAGGATATAGCTGAGATAGATATAATATATTAAACCTTCAATCTTGGTTTACTTTACTTCCAATTCTTAACATTCAATCTGCTCCTAAGTAAATTTCCATTCCTTGTTTTTAGAGACATTTTGAATGTTAAATTAAGTAGCTATTTGAAGTATTAGTTTGAGTTAAAGTTGCCGCTTGCAAGTTTTAGATTTAGTCGTGCTTGAACGATTTGGATTTTGCGTCGAATGCGTCTGATGCAGTCGGATGCATCGCTCATCACTCATCGCCGCTGAGGCGGCAACTGCGGGCGTATTATCTTCAAACTTTGCATGAACCAACGACGGAGATGCTCGCGTTGCAACAGAATAAATGGCCCGGTTTTTATCCAAGTTTCGCCAAAGGTACAAAATCTTCAAACGTGAAAAATACATGTTGCAACACAAACAGAAATTTCTTTGAAGATGCTAACGAATTGAAATTCCGATGGAAGTTACTTATTTGTTTTTAATACAAGAATCCAATTTTTATATTCTTAAAACATCATACAAAATAATTTTTAATTTATTTCATTAATATTTCATTAATGCTGCAAGAAACATAAATATTTGTTGATTGGGACAAGTTTGGTTAAGTGTATTGAAAAATTGAGCAGGCATTGAGTGAGAGCGCAATATTTTCGCTCTTGCTCTTCGACAGAACACCAATTGATTAGGTATCGCTTGACACAACGTAACATCGCGCACGCCTTGACTGCAATAGTTCGAAGCAGCTCTAGCGAGTCACCTCCGATCACAATTAAACCAGCCCCGTTCAACGTCGGACGCGCACCTCTCTATGAAATCCGAAGTACGACTAGCCAGTCCACTCGGTTCAACCTTATAATCACACCGTGCACGATACTACGTGCTTAATGTTGGAGTCAAAAATATAGCCGTCTACATTTT
>JAODGC010000004.1:4775663-4792217 GCA_027574925.1 Ecitoglossa quadriceps
CTGAAGTACTAATTTTGCAAGAGCTATTATAAAATATATCAAAGGAATGGGTTACTTTTGATCTGCAATATGAAATCCACTTAAAACTAGCAATGCTCAAAAACTGCGGATCGCAAATTATTCTAAGACTGGTAAAAACTAAACCAACAATTCAAAATTGTTCATAGCTTCAAAGACTATTCCTATTAAGTTGTATTTTAAAAAAATGTAATAAAATCTTCCGAAGGCATTAGTTCCTTTCAATCTACAAAAACAAATCCATTTATTTAAAAAATCCAAAATTCTAAAATTTTACTTACTGAAAAAACGACTCTATATGATTTAAATTTAGAGTTTTAGGATTAACTTTTTTCTATTTGTAAAAGTTTTAAAAGTGTTTGGAGTTTAGGAAGTAAAAACATTTTTACGTAAATAATACCCAAACATATTTTCTTTCAAGTCCGGTATTACATGAACTATTGGCTCAAATCACTTCAAAATTTCAAAAAATACTCCTGAGGTGCTAATTTTGCAAGAACTGTTATAAAATATATCAAAAGAATAGGTTACTTTTAATTTACAATATGAAATCCACTTAAAACTAGCAATGCTCAAAAACTGCGCATCACAAATAATTCTAAGACTGGTAAAAACTAAACCAACAATTCAAAATTGTTCATAGCTTCAAAGAGTATTTCTATTAAGTTTTATTTTAAGAGAATGTAATAAAATTTTCCAAAGGATATAGTTCCTCTTAATCTATATAAGCAAATCCAATTATTTGAAGTGAATCCAAAATTCTAAAATCTTAGTTACTGGAAAAACGACTGTATATGATTTAAATTTAGGATTTTAGGATTAACATTCTTCTATTGTAAAAGTTTCAGAAATGTTTGAAGTTTAGGAAGTGAAAACATTTTTATTTAATTACGTGAATGCTGCGCAAATATACCGTATTTACTTTATGAACGCAGTCATTACCTACGTGTGGCAAATGCGGTAGTGGTAAAATAGTTTAATTAAAGATACCCCACCCTCCTGTTTCGCAGTATAAATGTTGGCTTGGGTGAGCGCAAATAGGTTGACAACTTTATCCAAACTCGCACTCGTTCATTCACTAAGTGAAAGCTAACAAAATCCTTATTAACGGTATAAATCAAGGAAGAGACCCAAAATAACCTATCCTAATAACTCAACAATAGCCTACTAAATGTAATGGTAATGGGTTCTTGGAATAACCCTTTTATCTATTTTATAGTGCCCTCTATAATTCCTTTCGTCTTCAATAGGTGTACAATGTTAATTTATCATCGCGCATGTGTTTTGCTAAACATACGGTAAACTAAACTTGTCTTGATTTTTCATGTTTTAATAAATTGCATTGGAAATGCCCGGTAGCGGCAAATGCGCTTAACACAAAAATAATTCCATCCCGCGTCTGCATTAGCCAGCCACCCATTTATTATTCACGTCCTCGCCGCTCCCTGCAGCCTGCACGTACTAATGCTGAATTATTCCGCGCTCTTCACTGCGTCCATTTTGTTTTGTTATTAATCATGCATTTTATTCATGTACACTCTCATTGCATACATTTCAAACATGTTTTATAGAAAACCGTCAACGCACATAATCTACAAATATCAATATATCATACAAGTGCATTGTATCTGCGTTGAAAGCAAGAAAAACTTGGCAAAAATATCATTTCCCGCATTTTCCAATTCCCACAATCAATCGGTGCTGTACAGGTAATTACTTACTCTTCGTACATATTGTATTGTGCATTTTCCAGTCTTCTCAAAACTTCATCTATGACAATTGCATTACCGCAGGTTCGATGTAAACTCACCTGGAACAAAGCAACAAATATGATTAATTGCACATCATTTACAGACATTTCTACCTGTGAATTGTAACTACATTTTGTGCGGATGCTGATGCACTACAGTGCATTCTTAATTTTAATTAGAGCTATGAATAATCGATGACATTAGCAGTACTTTTATGGCTACGGAATGCGGCTTAATGCGCTCAGTGCCACCGCGATAGACAATTAATATTTAAAGCGCTTGTTTTAATCTCTCCCGGGAACAATTAGACATGACCAGGGACGCCATTGCGTTATTTATTGCAAGACAATAAAAGATAATAAAGAGGGAATAAATATGGACTCAATTAGAACATATTGCTGTATTTATTTTGCAATACAAGATGCAATCAATTAGCTGCTTTGGTGATTTTAACTTTGTTTGTTACTGTGGCTGGTGATTTTTTAAAGAGATTTTAACTGTTTACTCCTTCACATCGAATGAGCATAAACATAAAATAGGTGGCTGTGCCCGGACGACTCGGATTTAATTTGCGTGCGATGGCATAAAATGCGTTCGCCACAGGTAAAACCTGGACATCCTCGAGCGAACCCGGAAACGCCGAGTGGGCGGTTTTCCTCGCTTGGACATTGAGCGCCGCTTGGGTTTTATTGTTTTAAGTCGCTGGTGATTTATACTTGCGTACTAGCAACATGGAAATGCCTTCCACTGAGGTTTTTAATGTTTTCCAAGCAACGACCAAACAATAGTTTTCCCAAATAGCAAATTATTTCAAATAAATTACATATAATAAACATTTGGAGGTTTACATAAATCATGATTTTATTTTAAAATTTTTCATCGTGTATATTAATATACCGTTTATTTTCTCTTATTGTAAACAATTCTATTTCATCCCCATTTTCCCTTTTCTTTGCTACCATGTTAACGCCCATATACAACATTTGCCTACTTAGCAACTTAGCAATCCGTACACCTTCTCTCTTCCAATTTAAAGTATTCTATTGCCCTCAGTATATTGACTTGCCAAGTAAAAATCAAGAATTTCCAGGTACAGAAGCATTTCCACCATAAAGCTAAACATCACAGTGTTTGATCACATAGCGTGCGAACCAATTAGAACGGCGTCAGTTATGCAATATGGCACATACACTTCTGACGTGCTGGCGTCACTCCCGAATGAACTTTCATCAACGCCCCCGGGTAACGAACTGGAATTGTGCCAACCCTCTATAGTTACATGTGTAATGCCAACAATTGAGCAACCAGCATAATGCTCCATCAACAGCGTTTGTTCAACCCGTTTCAGCGCATCCGCTGAAAAAGCGCTGCTCGGAATGTGCAATTAAAATAAACCCGATCGAATTCCTGCTTGAGTTCAATTACAGTAACGAAGCCTGTATTTCCCAGTTACAAGTTGGAAGGTATTCAGATGAGTTGAGAGAAGTGCCGACCAGTACCAACTATTGGGACTGCTTTTTATGGGCGCAAACTATTAATTTCGGATTAAAGTATAGAGGAATGGAATGTGAAATTAGTATCATTTTTATTAGGTTTTTCACCAAATTTAATTGAGTTTAACATAATTATGTTACTAGTGTTTTAGCGGTACTTTATTTAAATTCTGAGATGAGAGCAATGCTGGGAACGTTCAAAACAAGGCAAAAAACTTGGACTTTCTCTATGATAAAGTTAACTTCCTAAGAGAAGGGTAAATTATGAAAGCATGTGAAAAAAAATTCCAAGAGCATATTAAACCAAAGACATGTTATTAAAGCTACTACTATCAGATTAGATTTACCATAAAGAAATTTAGTTAGAAAGAAAACTACCTCCGTTGTTGTCTGTGGCGTCATCTCATGGCATATCAACCAAACCTTTTCTTATTCTCTCCAATTTATTACCAAATTATCTTTTGATAACCTATTTTACTTAACTGAAAATATCATTTAAACATCACCTATGTGAAAAACTGTAAAATCAGTATAAATCAACTGATTTCCAGCTCAAATAGAAAGCAACTTTAAATATTCCCACCCCAAACTAAAGCAACTAACTCATCTCATCAAAAATCTTCTAGTTGGTAAAACCTGCTGATTGCAGCTATAAATCTTGCACTCGCATTATACACCCATTTCCGGGTCGTGTTTGCGCATCCGGGCACACGCCGCCACCGCTGGTAGGAAGGCGGTCGCCATCTTTATCACAGCGAGCATCTATTTATCTTTGCGTTATGCAATATTAATCATTCGACGGTGGCACCCTGCCATTATTCAATGCAATGCCTCCAACGTAGTGGCATGTAATTAGTCGGAAATATATTAACACTGTCGTCGGGCAACTAATTTAATTAGTGCTGTGCACTACGCCACGATGTGAAGCCAAGGTAAATGTTGTTAGAGAGAAGAGGAAAGTTTTAAAATACGAAAACATGCAACAATAGCAGGGTTAGCATAAATCGTTCGAAACCATATGCCAAATTTTCATTTCGAAAATAAAGCATAAGCATATAAATGTGAATTGTGTGAATTCTTTGTTTAATTTCCTAATGGATTTCATATGTTTTCAGGTGGAATCAAAAATAATTCAGATTCAATTACGAGTGTTCTAGATGCATCTAGAATCATCCTCTTTATACATTATTTATTTATATTAATAAATCAAATAAAGCTGTGCCAGCATAAAACCACTCTTTCAAATATTATAAAGAATAATTCAAAAAATGGTTGCAGCAATTAGACATAAATTTTTGCATCACTTTTGTCACCGACCCAATAAAACTCAATGAAAATCTCAATTGTTCCAATCAATTAATCAAAGCCCAGTGTGCATTTTCCCACAATTTCCAGGATTAGACCCATTTCCATGTGAGTAAAACTGCAGCAAAGCGTGGAGCAAACTTAATTTTTCAATGATTCCGCTCCGGGTCTTTATTACATGAAAGAACAATCTTGATGGAATATCAGGAGTTTTGCGCGAAATTGAATTTGTGCGCTGCGGATCAGTCTCGTGCGCGCACTGCCAGCCAGATAATCTGATCGCGTTCGGCAAACGTGTGCGCCCGGAAAACGTGAAAATGTAACGCGCGTCTTTTTTTGCGCGGCGGCGAGCTGGGGCGGCAAGTACATTGTACGCTTGTTCACGGCTTTATAGCGTGCAGCCAATGAATATAGGATTTGTGCCAACGGCGGTGGAGTGCACACGACGGATTATCACATGGGGGTTCGTTATTCGATTCTGTTTATCCATTCTCGTCAATTGACATTACATTGATTTGCAATAGGATACAATAGTAATAGATATTAATAAAGATAATTAAATAAGGAGCAAGATGATGGTATACAATTCATTATTCACTTATTAATTGAAGTGTACTAATTTTCAAATTGAATACTATTGTTATTGTGGAAGAACCACACTCCTTTTGGTATCATTTATAACAATTTAATTACACACATTGCGCAAACAATACTGCACCAGCATTGTTGACGTAATCAATTCAATTGCGCAAGCACACCATGTTTGTTTAGTAAATAGTGTAAAATTGCGGCTCATCTGTATCATTCCGGCCGGTTCGTCGTGCCAAGCACGCACGCCAAATAATTTAATGATTGTTTTACGATATTAATTATTGTTTGGAGTTAATCAACGCAATGCACGCCGAATAACAATGCCACTGTCGCGGAATTCAATTATTTTCACATTTTATTATTTTCGCTGTGGCACTATGCATTATTTTATTAACAAACGCAATCAGCGAGATTGATGCACAAAGCCACGTGGGCAACAAGTCGACAGGGTGGATGTTATCACTGAATTGATGATTTTCATTAGTGATCAGCGTAATTAAAAGCAAATACGTTCGAGTGCTGGACGAAAAACTGTACTCTGCTCTTTGTTGATGTTAGCATCACTATATTTTGAGATTTTGATCATGTTGCTTTCTATACATTGCAAATACTAATTTAATGTAGGCAACTTCTTGCATCAGCGCCCTCTAAACGTAATTGAGATAACTTATTGACAGTCCAGAGCAAAACTAGGGATTCTGTTTACTCATCCGGTTGGTGCTTCAGTATTTTTCCTTAGTTTTTTATGCTGAAAGAAGTGAAACTTGACGCAAATGCATTTTTTCCAGGCGGCAATGACATCGAATGTTTGCGCAATGCGTTTTTCCTGTTCGCGCGCGTTGCGCCATTTCCCCAAAATGGAAATAAAGCAGTGAAAAATCCAAGCGTTGCACTCCAAGCTCAAGTAACTTGTGTGCACTGTGTAGGAATTGAGTGATTCCAATAACTTTTTCTCTTTTCCCCTTTTCCCACACTGATATTTTCCTATGGTAATGCAATTGAAAGCATCGAGGACTTTAGCATTCCAAAGAAAACAATATTTTCACTCCTTGGTTCTACAAGTTTTAAAGAAACAAAAGAAAAATTCGGGTTACAACAAATTAAACCGGTGTCAGTGTCAAACCAGAAATAAATTAACCTCTTTTCTTCCCCTTTTACACGTGTCCTTTATCTTTTCTGTATTGCGCGCCGCTCGGGCAATTTACGGCCTTCGCAATTACAATATCATCGCGATTATTCATATTCTACTCGGGCATCGCAATCTTGTTCGCGTCCAGTCGGCAATACCCCCGTTTCCTCTTCCCATTCCAACGTGCGCAACCCCTCCGATTCCCAACGGGCACGTTGCCCACGTACAACCGCGCTTTACATCCTTTGTACTGTCGCCCTTCATTGTGGGCTGGAGCTATAGAATTTACTAGCTCAAATTGGGACAGGAAACATGAGGCATGTTTTCGTAGAGTTTCATCATTTCGAGCTAAATACGTCAATCATTTGGTGTTTTGATGCTTTTCAAGACAAGAGCTCCTCCATCTCGATGACAGATTTCAATTAAGAAAATCCCTCACCTCATGTTTGATTTCAGGTAAATAGAGAAAATACCAACTGCCCACTTTAAATGTTCCTGCCCTGCCTTAGCCAAGTATAAAGCACAAAAGCTGTACACTACTGAACTTTGCAACTTTTTAAACGCGCACACGCCGGTCGTAATTCCAGCGGTAATTTCAGACGATTGCATTTTTGTCCTGATGCTTTATAAGCACAAACTTTACGAGACGCATTAAAAGCCAACGTCTGCGTCCACAAACAGCAGCATCGTCATCGTAATGAGATTCGTAATTAAAATCCGCGCCATCCGGAATCTTTTCGTTCTCCTCGCAAAGTACAAGCCATCTCCTTCAGTGGAAAACTTCGCCATCACAAGTCAACTTTGCTATTATAATTAAAGACAATTGCAACTAAACAAACTACGTGAAAGCAATCTGAATGAATTCCGAGTACTTATCCTAAGTAGATTCGGGTAATTCCTGAAATGGTGCACAACTCAAGTATCCACATGCAGGTTTATTCTAAGTCGTAAAATTTTAATCATTTTTTAGTGCGATGCGGAAGCACTTCCCGTATGAAAGCCGTATTTCCGTATTACAACCGGCGAGAGCCATGTTGTAACACTTTTTATGCAAGCGCATGCAACGGATGTATGAGCATGTTAGCGCGAAAATGAGCGTAACCCGAGCCGGATGGTAACAGATTGGTACTTTTAGTGCGTACCCGTTTCCAGGGTACCAGCGCTGACAAATGACCTACGACATGAGGGATACACTATGAAGAAAATGCGATTTTTCTTTAAGGAATAAGTCTATTACTTTAATGCCTCCGCATGTTTCATTCGTAGATACATCCGGTCGACATTTTTGAGCGAGTTTCTTTCTATAACCCTAAAGAACAGGTCACAATTGCACCAATGCACTTTTTATAATATAAATGAAGCCTGGAAAGTTTTCTTACAAATTTCAGCAACAGCTCAAAAAGTTCGCTAAAGCATATAAATATCAACACTATAATTAATTATACCTCCTTGATGTCCCTATAAAACCAAAAAAAATAAAAGTTGCTGATATTGTAAAAAAGCATGCAGCGATTATCAATCAAAGCGCTCTCTATATCGCATCCGTATCGCAGCTGCCTGCCTTGCTTGCTGCTGTTGCCGCCACCGAAGCACATTGGCCTTTTGAAGCCAGCAACGTGACGTCGATGACGAAGCGACAGCATTATCATTAATACAATGACGTAACGCTTGTAAGAAGGACACAAAGGATTAATACCGCAGCAAACGAGATCATAAAGCTTGCAGAGGGAAAAAACATAAACAGGAAAAAGTAGCAAAGGCACAAAAGAGTCTTTAAAATATATTAAATGTTTGAAAATAAACACCCTTCAGACAATATTAAGATCAGTAAAAAGAAATAGTTGTACTAAAATAAAAGTAAAATTATCAAAAAACCTTTCAACTCTACAAATTAAAAATCAGGTAGTTTCAGCTACCACTTACTTGCTTATGTTCAATTGAATTATTCTATTTGAGAAATCTTCTTGCTAGCCCTCATTGAATTTTTAAATTAATCCAATATTATAATATCCCTGGGTCATTGCAAAAGAACACATAGCAGCAGGGTGATTAAATTTCTAAATAAAGCCGTTGCGTTGACTCCACCGGCATTAGCGCCATTGGCGGCGAGGTGCGGCGCGGAAATCATAAAAAATTTATGGCCGATTTTAACCTGGGGCGGCAACGCGCACTGCGTTTTAAGTAATTTCACGCTGCGTGTTGAGCGTGGATGTCAACGCGGCGGCAATGGCAATGAGGGAAGAGAATACGCGTGCGAACAAATGTAGACCGTGTCGACTTAATTATTCAACGTACGCGGCGAGAAAGGTAATTTGATGAAATTGTCTACAAAGCAATTGGCAAAATATGCAGATGTAACTATTTGATTGGATGAAGCAAAAAGTAGGCCAGGTTTTTGAATAGATTAAATCTAATCTGACACAATAGAAAGGCAGGAGGAACAGATTGTGTATTGGGTGGATGTATTACTCTGAGAGTGAGCGCGAGCACTGCAGTCATATCCCCACTCTTCTGTCGTGCTTTAAAAGCAAGCCACACGCGCCGAATAAGTTAGTATTCATTCTATCTTCAACCGATCAACATCTATATATTAATTTGATGAAATGAAATATGAAATCTGCAGATTAAAAAATACGAACACTTTTATCCCGCAGAAAAATATGATGACCTAGAATTTATGGGCGCAAATACAGCTTCAATGATTTTCTCATGCTGCAAACTGTAAAATAATTAAATTAGAAAGAAACGCTTTTCCAAACTTGTATTACTGAATTAATCCTCGTATTGGCTCAGTCTTGTTAGTATTTAATGTTTAATTGCCTAACTGCCCAATGGCACACCTCATTGAACAAGAACCTCTTGTCCCTATCTCACTTTCTTTCAATTCCCTTCTACCTTATTTACCTCTTTGTTGTAATATTGTGATGCGCTTTGTAGCTCATGCCTGAATGGTTTTTATTGTTTACTTTATCTTGTCCCAGCCGCATTGTGCAGTCCCGTCATGTGGAGACTATTTAAATTGCAAATAAATTTTATTTGCTTCCAGCAAAAAGCAGCGGAGACGCCGCCGCTCGACCATGAAAACGCCGCCGTCGCCGCCAAGCGCAACGCAACGCCGCAGGACGCAACACGAGAGCACAAGTTACAAACTTTTATCCTTTGCCATCTTTCAAGTATCTCTAAGCATTCCCTGAGTATTCGTGAGTGGAGCTCGTAATTAGAGCTTCGGTTAAGAGTTGCATAAAATAGTTTTATGGCTGCGCTAAGTAAATAAGCGGCGGTGAAAATTTCAGCGAATTTACAGTTTGCTAAAGAAACAGCAGACACTAAAAAGTTCACCAAACAGTTAAACCGAGAATATAATGCAACCTAAAAGTTATCATTACACATGCACCATAATTTTGTTTTTTTGATGCAACGAGAAATTATATTTAATTGCTTCTAATTTTTTGAGGTAAGAAAAAAAAATGTTGTGAATAGTTTGGAGTTGGTTGCATTCCGCACTGAAAACGTGTCAGCCAACGTGTAAAAGAACTGCGAGGTAATCTTGAAAGAGACGCTTCAGTCACCGCATGCCACCGAGAGCCGCCTCTCGACGTCGTCCTCGAGTGCCCTAGACAAATCAAACCGTGTTTATTCACGCTCAAATGCTCGCCATCTTAAAACTTACACCGACATTCGATGCTCTTTTGCAATAGTCCTTTTTTCTGCCAACGAAAATATGCTACAAGCATTTAAAAAATCTCAAAGATGCAGAAAACTCTGAAGTCTAGTAAATTCAAAAGACTCCATAGAGAAATCAAAAATGCTATATTTATTATCAATTTTATTATTAATAGTAATATGGGCATAGGAAAGTTGAATAAGCTATAATAAAAGACACTTTACGTCTTTGATTATGTCATTCCACTGAAATTCATAACAATCCGGTTATTACGATTAATAATGCCTCAAGTTGTCGACTCCGCGACGCCGGCAAATTGCTATTCTCAGTGCTAATTGCATATTGCAGTTGCTACGGTTATTGCCATAATGCAACAGCTCGCGCGCTGGCTGTAAATTTGTCGCATTAATGGAATTCCATTCTCATCTACAACTTGCAACTTTCCCTTCATTTCTTCCAACGTAGTTGAAGTTACCAAAGACTCAAACATAGTTAAGCAATAAACTGAAAGGCCACTTGAAACGCTCAAGGAAACAAAGAAAAAAGCGTTCAAAACGAAGAAAACCAGTTCTGATTTCAAATAGTTAAGTTGATGTTAGTCATGTGAGATTCCATAGAGTGTCCTTTCCTTCCGTTGTGCTTCTTTCTCATATCATGTCCCTGATAGTATTCTATGTCATCCACATCATAACAAAATATGCACTCGCTTTAAACTTTTGTGCGCGGTCCGCACAATCCGCTTCCTCGTCATAAAAGTTGAGAAACGTCACGAGAGTATCACACGCGCGCCACCGAATTTATCGGTTTGCTACAAATTTCACCCTTGTCGCACACACAACGCTCGCAGCCAAAATAAAGTCTCCAGCATGTCGCAATTTTTATTTTATCGTCCAGAAAACAGTTTGGCCCACACAAAGCTAACACGGATTGATGATATGATCGACCAACGAGTAGCATCGTCTCTCTGACTATGTAAACCCACTTTTTTACCTCCATCTAATAGAAGATTCTTGGGATCTTATAGAATTTTGCGCCATTGGGCAACGAGTCTTTTCAAACGGCTTCAATTGGGCAAATTTAATTTGTCTGCCTATGGAAATTTATGAGAAGAAGATGATTTTTTTGTAGAAGGAAGCGAATGACCATCTCTTTGTGAAACAATTTATGTTCGAATAGATAATCCATGTCATTATTCCACAAAGGGAATATAGAGATTTATTGAAAACTGATTTTTAAAAAATAAATATGGAGGTGAATTTTAAAGTAAAATATTTTCAAATGAAGATATTTGAATTGCGAGTATAGTATAAGGCCATCTGCGTGATAGCACACACGTTACTCTCTGCCGCGTCATCCCCACTCCACTGGTTTACTTATAAGTCACGCCACTAACTACGCACAAGTTAGTATTCCTTCAATCCCGGCCAGATCAACACCTATGCAACTAATTACTCCTTACAGTCATAATCTTTACTCCACATTTATGTCAAATTTGTCTCTTTGAAAAGACCTTCTCACATTCTGAAAAGCCAATTAATAAATTATCATTTTCGTGCTAACACTTAAAGTGTTACAATAAAAATAGAAAGTTCTAAATGCATCAAAGTTAACATAATTCAGCAGGTAAGTGAAAAGTTTGCGTGCACGTAACAAAAGTAACTTTTTCGCGCTCAACGACGCTCTCCCGAAGCGTTTCTTTCTTCCCATTTTCACGCGGCTTTCAAGGCGAAATTATGAAACGTGCGAGCGTGCCTGCTTTTTTTGCGGCACATTTTCATAAAACAAAATTAAAGCGAAACAATTCGGCGCGATAATAAAAGTTGCCAAAGTTTTCCGGCCAGCATCTCAACCTGAAGATGATGAGCACCCCAACTTAGACATCATGATGGCATTTGTTTTAAACTGGCATAAATAACGTATAATGCGAATTAGTTTGCCGCCGTTGCAAACAACCCTTTACTTTTACAGCCAAGGAATTATAATGCATTAGTGGTAAATCAAGACCGATTGATATCGCTCAACATTTGGACACTTCAACTCGTGGATGTTCGCAGGACAAAGTTTTTAAGACCTCTGCACCAATGCAGGATTACATGTAAATAACTTGACGCAATAAATTAACGCAAAATATACCATGGTGAGATATATGTGAGGGTGGGTGTTTTTGTTTTAGTGTAGGGACTTTTCTAAGACTGGAGAAGACAGGAAAATGTCGGAGCAGCACGGAAGAAGGTCGGGATTAAGCCACTTGATATTAATTTCCCAAGTGTGCAATATATTTTATTAGTTGCTGCTGTACTGCGCTGTGAGCTGCAGGAAAACGAGAGGGCGCCGACTGGGGATGGTTACTTGCCTCATGCCGCATAATGCAGTTAAACACGCGAATGCATAAATATTTTAGTTTTTACATTTCGAAAAATAAAGGTTAAAAATACTAAGATGCTAAGCATTGAAGAAAATATTTTTAATTAGACTGGATTAACGCATTAATATTTAATAGAAACAATAGATGGAGACATTATATTTCTTAAAATTATTAATAATTTTCATCAACACCAATCGCAATTAATATAGACTGAAACATTAAAACTATTAATAAACAACTAATAAATTAGTATAATTCCTCACTTGACATGTATGCAAATTAATATAGAAGCCTCAATAAATTATAGCAAAATGCCATAACATAAATTACCACCATTCCATTTCCAATTCCCGTCGCATTTCCAATTTGTTTATCATCAGCAGTGTAAAAAACCCGTTGCGAATCCTGCGCGTGACACACTCCTGCCGGTGATAAACCCATTGTCACAAAATAATCACGCGGATGGCGCGCGTCCTGCCTGATTATACAGATTAATACGTCGCCGGATGTCTCCGTATCGTGCACAATGCGCGCCGCCAAAATCGTTAATTAAGCAATAATTGCGTGGCGAATTGTGCGAGACGCCAGGCGCAAGAACCATCGGCGCTAAAGTCTAAACAAGCACCAAGTCGGTGAAGACTCGACAGATGCTGAGATAGTGGCGGTAAACGAGCTCAAAGCTCGAATTGTCATCTCTGTTCCGTACTTGGGAATTTAATGACATACCAGTGTATAGTTTAGATCCTTGGTCTCGAATCCTTAGAATAAGGATAAAGCTGTGTTGTATAGTTTTAGGGTGGTGTAGGTGCACTTGCCGATTCAAGACTAATTCACACTGATTAGCAGCCCGGGTTTAGACCAAGGAGCAAAGTTTGTTTTGAATGCAGCGCAGTGTGTGGTGCAGCAGCTGCCGCCGCCAGCGACGAGGGTTGCCGCGCTGCCGACGACACCGCTGCCGCTGGTTGATGAATACAAATGACCCAAGCTGAGCGACATGCAAAAAGCATATGTTAATGAATTTTATAGAACGCTTGAGATAAATAAGCAAGAAGACGAAAAAGTGCTACATTGAAACGAACGAAAGAGAAACAAAGAACTGAAACAAAAACCATATTACTGATTAACTAACTCCAGCATTGTCATCCAGTCATTTAACGAATATTAATTCCAACCTAATTAAGAGTAATGCGTTTTCCGAGCAGCCTGCAAAGTTTATTATTTAGTGCCAACTCACCCTGCTGGTGGCACCTACACAATCTGCACCAATGCGCCCACCACCGCCTCCAAACTATTAACTGCCACAGCTTCAATTCCGAAGGTAACAAAGTAGCCGAGTTCTGCTGGAGCATTAGTTGATAGTAATAAGCATCCGGTTGGTCCGGCTGGATGCCGCGATAGGCGGTCGTACTTTGCCGCCCCGACCTCATAAATCGGCACACGCGGAGTCATAGGCAATGGGGGCAGAGGTTAATAATATAAAGTCGTAAATTTCGTGTCGCGGCCAATTTGCACCAGGATGAGTTATTCGATTTAGGAGGGGGGGCGGTAGGAGTAATCGTTTTACCATTGAGGGCATGAGATTAGAGTAAACAACTAATATAGTAGCTAAACCTAACCTTTAATTTTATTAATTTGATTTTGTACTTTATACTCACACGTGATACCAACAAAAAAAAATCTCATTAAGGTTTCACTTCCCTTCTCTCTCTTAAATACCCAATACAAAGCTTGAATTGTTTCCACCCTCATAGATATGATTGCACGCATCGATTAGTCGGTAATCTCTTTTGCTTGTTTCTCCAGAAAACTATCTCCTCCGCTTGATTGATGATAGCCTCCCACAGACTGAAGTCACTTCTCCCCATATGCTTTCCACGACATGTCCGCCCAAAGCAGATAATTTTCTTTTCGCACTTGTGCACTATGTTCCTGCTGAACACCAACACGACAGCCGCTACTGAAAGCTGAGCAAGTAACACAAAAGAGGTGAAAGTAGCAGCCGGGAAAAACGATGGTGGAAAAAGGTGGAAGTCTATCCAGTTTTCTCGTTACTCTGCACCAGCTTGCATTGAAATGACCACAGATCATCCACCCACCTTCCAAAACACAGCCTTTTGTTTTTGAGAAACAACAAAGGATTGAGCAAGAAAAAAGGAACTTTTCGAATGCGACAGCTGCTACGTTTAGAAACTCATTTGCATGTTATTCTTCATGTAACATGTGAATTTTGGAATTCAGTTTGAGATCTTTATGTAAATCACATTTTTGTAATTTTTATCAAAGAATTTATTTGCATGAAAACACCCTCAATTGCTGCATATTTCACAAGTTTCATCCGTGTCATGCTGTATTGTTAGTTCCTGTTTTATCTTCAGCATTTTCCGCGCTATCGCGTCGAATTTTTTGATTGCCACTCATGCCATAGCGTCAACTCCCTTCATGCTAGCACCACCATTGTCCGGCTTGGGAATCCGCCGCTTACAATACACATATGCGCGCATTACACGGCGTCGCACCGATAAAAATGTTAACGAGCATTCATTTGTGGTCTCGGCGGCGGCGGCGGCGGCGGCGGCACCCATCGCGCGAATAATTGCATGCCCGCTGCTGGCACAAAAACATCAAACGTGTTGCGCGCGCGAGGCGGGCGCTGAATGTTTAACGCCGGCGGTGCTCAACTAAAAAAAAAGAAAACAAACAAACGACAAAAAATCAAGCGCAAAGCAATCGCCCGGCTGGAAAAGCGTTCCACACATTCATTCCTCCCATTGCTTTTAGATAGAAAGAACGCTAGCGTCAGGGAAAACGCGGAAGAAAACCATGGTAACCATTTGATGAGTTGGCATATCTGCGATAGTGTTTTTATGTCGTTTTATAATAAGCCATCTTGCACTAAGTGTGTGGATTGTATGGATTAGAGACAGAAACATTCCAGGAGAAAGATGGGTAGAACTGGGTTAGACTGACATTGTTTCTCAACTCTTTTAGTATTCACGACGGGCACACAGGGATAAAAAGATATCGCGATCGGCGTCGATAGGAAAGCGGTACATTTTGCATAGTACGTTGCACATGGATTTAGTTGATACTATGTTGTCACATATCATAATCCCAAAAATCTCCAAAAATCTCAAAAATACGGTCTTCCCATTTTTACAAATAAATAGAAAAATTGCAACGTAGTAAAGGATATTTTTGGTGTTTCCCTACTATTTTCATTGTATTTTCTATTTGGTTCACTACTTTATCACACATTATGTGGTTTGTGTCATTGTTGCATCCCTAAGGCAAATTTACCGAATGTGTTACACTACCAAAGGCAACTGCTTTCAATTTCCTATCGTCACTCGACTGGTATTTGTTTAACCACGGACATTTCTCACCCCATGCTTTGCAGATCACGCACAGTCCACAAATTACCTAATGTTAACACTCACATTAACTAAAGTTAACATAATATACCGAATTAAATTAAGCTAGAGTTACCATTACATGATTAAATTGGTATAAAATTATTTCGGATAATCAAGTAAGAATTCAGATTAAAGATCATATAACCATTATGGAAAACCAGCTTCTTCATCGTTATAGTACTCCCTATACTACTGCAAGATCATTATTCTTGTATTATTATATAGTAACATCAGGCAAATACACTTTATAGAATGATATAACAGAATATTTGAATGTACGCTCTTTACTTTATTATCTACTCGTTTAAGTAAAATTTCAGAGTAAAAATGAACTTAATTCAATAAAATTCCTTTCGTGAATGATTTAAAAACGTATGTAAAACACAATCGACATTAATTACAAGCATGTTTCTGCAATTTTCAATTCGCGCTTTTCTTTGTCTCACTGCGTGAGTAATTACCCGGTTTGCATGCTTACGATGAGGGAATCGCGCGCAACGGCCCGGCATAATTAATGCGAAGGAAAAGTACCGGGCGCAAATCTGATGGAGCGCGCAGCCGATGGTGGCGATCATGAAAGGGATGGTGATGAGCAAGGCGTGTCCGCGGCAAATGTGCCCCTTTTCGGCGCTCTGCGTTTTTAGCGAATTGGGGGATTAAATGCGATTTCGAATTAATTGCGCTATGTCACGGGATAATCGTGCCGAGTGCATTACATGTGCTCCACGCACAAAACTGAAAACCTCAGGACATGGAATGATTGGAAGGTTGTCAGTCAAAGGAGTATATTGTGCTATGCAGAGACTGATACCAGACTAAAAGAAG
>JAODGC010000004.1:4792317-4805110 GCA_027574925.1 Ecitoglossa quadriceps
GACATGGAATGATTGGAAGGTTGTCAGTCAAAGGAGTATATTGTGCTATGCAGAGACTGATACCAGACTAAAAGAAGAAGTTTGAAGGAGTTAAAATATCTGCGGAATATTACAGAATAACAAGTCCAAGTTAAAAAAACCCGAAAAATTTTCTTGCAATCTTGCAACTAATAATTAAGTTTAATTTCACAGTGAGGCAATTTTTAGTAAGATCCAACATCGATTAGTCATTCCAACATCTATAACATGAGTACATGGTTTCCAACTGGTGTTACTTAAGCACACAAATTGATTCCAGCATTCAAACGTTCCTTGTTATTATTATGATGATTTTTTAAAGTTCCCCGCTAGCAAATGTCATTTGATTTCAATGGTACCATCAATAGACGCATAGCAAATAAATAGGAATCTCATTAGTTTGTCTCGCTGCGTCCACAACTACTATTGATAAAGCAACCAACTTTGGAACAGCAAATGACGTAATGTCTCCAACCAAGGATGGTACGAGGATGGTACGTAAATACAATTCATAAAGACGCATAAAATCTCATATATTTTATGCGACATAAATAAATCCATGGCACACAAAGTTTACATAGGACCAGCTTAATTTAAATGCTTAATTTGAATGAGGGCAGTTGGTAGGCAACTGACGCTCATTTAGAAACATTTTGCTCCCTTTCGAATGCAGACATTGTATATAAATAAGCATGGAAATTAGTTGTATAGATACGCTGTTTGTTGCCAAACTACGCATGAAAGGATGCCACCCGCCCGCAGTGAATTGGCCAATGTCCTAAATATTCATGAAGAATGTGGTAGTTTTCCAGTGGACCATGGGCCAATGGACAAAAGGCCCAGAAAGTGGACGCAAAACTCGTTAGCCGTTTTCAATAATACCGGCGAGTTGAATAAAACATTGCCATGATGCTGGTGGATACTTTCTCTTCGTGCAACGGGGGAGGAAAACAAAGTCAAGCTTGACTGTTTTCGCACATGTGAAGAAACAACATTGTGTTGAGGTGTGAAATTGCAAAACTAACAAAAACGTTCAAAGTTGCTTATTCAAAAATTAAAAAAGAACAATGCTTGTAACAAACCATCCATTGAAGTAAATTAAAAAATGTGCAAACATTTTTCTTTTATTTCTGATGGAAATAGTTTTCCATCTTTATATCTTTAACAAATTTAATTCCTTTCCATTCAACTAGTACCATATAAGTCCACACTTTGTGAAAAAAAAAAACGCAAATTGTAATTATTTCTACCAAACAAATTTCCTTTCCACTCCGCCGCCGCCTTGTTATAATACGGCTAATATTAATAAGTTTGCGGCAAATCGCAAGAGAGCCACTGGAAGCATAATACAGAATTATTCATTCTCAAGTATACAGACACCTTAGATCCGCAACAGCATTTTGTTATTTAGTGAGCACCGTGTGTGGATTTTCCCGAAGAGCTTAACACCACTTCCGCCTCCGTCGCGTACCGTACATCATAACATCGGCACGCCGGCGACACTGCCGCCGCTATTGCCAGCTTAGCCTACGATTTACACACCCCACACAAAGTGTGGAAAATATCGAAAATGGAAAAACGATGTTATACATGCACATCGGGAATTTATTGTGACACCTCAATATTTTAGTTTTTATTATGAAGAAAAACTGCACAGAGGAATTCTGGCTGGAGGCGGCAATATCGATTTAACATTTATTATTTATAATTTTTCAGAGAGTGGTTGATTAAAATTGCAGAGGAAGAAAAAGAAGATGAAGGCGTAGGCGAAAGAGCAATAACAGTAAATAATGCGAAATTGCACGTGAGTTTGTTTGCAATTTAAGTGCGAGGCGGCGAACAAGTTGGAGAGAAGAGCAAAACATTGAATGAGCAGCGTCTCGACTGGGCAAAACGGAAAAAGTTTGCGAATATAGTGAGCTGTGTATGTTCTCATCGGACACCTTTAAAGTTACGTTTGGGTTCATAATGTTTATTATAAAATACACCGGAAAGAACAATAGAAGCTAAGAAATAATTTGAAGCAAATTACCTTGACTGATGATAGTCGCAATATATATGATCCCCATACTCAAAGTACGATTAGGTTGTTTTCTTTTAAAAGCCATCTTAACTGTTTTTCATTAAATTCTGCACTCCACCTCGTTTTATTTAAATCCTCCCAATTTTTCAATCCTTCCTTTAGCAATGTTCACTTTAAGGTTCAACTTTGTAGACGAGTCTAGTAAGCTAGAATAATCCGTGCGGTCAAAACGTTGCCAACTTACTAACTCTGCTCCTTTTTCGTTTCAATTTTCTGTCCAAAGAAGAGAAATCATTGAAAGATGATGGTTAGCTCGCACGTGCTGCGAATGTGTGGTCACAACGCGCGTCACATTATGATCAGACGACAGCCACGCGAGTGGTAGCGGAAGGGGGCGGCGCGATGCGATGCAAGCGGCGGCTCAGACAAAACTGGCGGCGGCGGCACAGGCGACACGCTGGCTGGCGAACAGGGAGCTACGCGGATGCGCAAGGATGCTCAACTTGGAAAGGTTTAATAACTTATGTTTGATTTTCTTTAAAAAATTCAAATCCATTAATATAGCAGGATGTTGTAATAAATAATATTATACCAGTTTATATTCTTAGTTGCATTCGTTGTTCAAAATGAAAGTTACTTTCTCTGATAGAATATGACAAAAATAAACGTCATGTTATAAAATTGGCAAATTCAACGCCGGAAGCAATTGCGTTTATTTTGTTTTTTTGCATCTTCTACGCCAACATCAAACGACTTTGAAAACATCCCAAAGCCTTGTTCCTTTCCAGGACGAACATATTCACTTTTCATCGCTCAGTCATGATTCCTTTGCTCTCTACATTGTCCGCCACTATATATTCCTTGCGATAAAATAAAATCTAAATCATACCCCCCAAAATCACTTAGTTTTTTTCAGCGGCATGCACTTCTCACGACCCGATAATAAGTTAGGGAAGCAGTGTCACGCCACGCGCATCACGAATTCAGTCTGCGGTCCTCCAGCAGCGTTCATCTATTATGAAAGCGGCGCGAGCGCATGGACCCGATCGTCCGCCAGCCTCACGTCGCGCACTTTACGATCGGCACGTAGCCGGTACCCAGGTGCAAACCGATACTCGATTCATAATGCAGTGCACCGGGTGAACAGCGCGACCCAACGATGTACCCTGTACAACGCTTTGGTTGCGGTCCTCAAACGCGAAAAGAACACCAAGGAAACGAGCTTGTCGACGTCGATGGAGGTCCCACGTCGATAATTGTGAGGTTTGTCGGGATTTGCTACGCGGATTCTATCTGGAGGAAAAGTGCAGACAAGAAAAAAAGGGAAACCAAATAAGAAATATACTGGAATGCATGGAGAATACAATATGTAGAAAACAAATTTAAATATTTTATAAATACATGAGACTAGGTAACGTCGTGGGGGTCGAAGAGACACTAAGGTAAACCCGATAAATAACACGCTTTTAAAGTGTCAAAGAAAAGGGTGACGAATTCAGTGAAAGCAAGGACGATACTTAAAATACTACACTGTAGACCATAAAAGTTAGTATTAAATAAGCAACAGTCATATATTCTTGATACAGAAATTTAAACATTTCCTCAGTTAATTTTGTTACAATATTGCAACGTAACGAGTTGTACGGAAGCATCTTCAAAACTATGTTGTCACAAATTATGCCAAACGTGAAACAAGTTCACGCACGCAATCTACCATGTTCCTTCATTCAGCAGGTACAAGACTCAAGTTTATCCCACCAGTCGTATTCCTCTTATAAAAGCATAAAACGCGCCGTATTTGAGGCGGCGGTGGCGGTAGTGTAGCAGTGGATGATAGTTGCGCGTCGACAAAGCGCAAGACGGATGGGCCGAGCGCGCCGTGACCCGGATGAATGTTTGATACGCAGCAGTCGCGGCACTCGCCGCCACCGACGGTACGCTACCTAGGAGCGTACAAGTGGATTGCCACGTAGCTCAAGACAAGGCATGTCTTATGCAGCAGAACGGCTGCATGCATAATCTAGCGTCGCGCCTACGAAAGAGAGCAACGCCACAGTCGGAACAAGAGCTTTGTGTGCGCCTCAGACACTTTTTGGACCCACTTTACATCCCTCCGCATTCCTTTGTTGCAAGTCAAGACAACTGCACTGCAAATCAAAATACCGACGATTGCAGAATAATTAATCGAGAATATTGTTCGTCTTTTTCGTTTACCATGTTTATTTTCGAAGTCAATTCAATCTTGCTTAAGTCACGCATGAATCATCCCTTCCCGCCTCCCAATCACTTATTACACCCTCGTGATGCCCGCATCTCGAGGTTCGCGTGCCGTGCGTTTTCTCCGAGTAAGTACTCGGCGAGAGATTGAGTACTAGTGGACCTAGCAGGTAGTAGCGACGGAGGCGGCGCGTTTTACGAGGGCTAAATTACCGAAGCCTCCGCCGCAAAGCCTGCCATTTCGTTTGCCGGCAGGAGAGCAGACTAAAGAGCTCAAGAACTCTCAAGTTTAGTAAATAAAATGTTGCTGCTTGCTCTCAACTTGAGTAAAGAGAGAAGATATTTAGGGGTAAATGAACTGGAGAGAAAATGAAAAAAAGAATTGGCCTGGAAAAGATTTTTAGGGGTAAGATGTTGACTTGAAGAAAGTTGAATTTTAACTGGGATGAGGGTAACCGTAAGACTCCCAATACTCAATGCGGTGCCAATGTTTCTTCCTTGTGCCAGGACATTAAATCACCAATAAAAATTCCGTGATTGTTGAAATAATTCACTTCAGTAAATTTCGAATTCCGTGTAATAATGGTATGTGATTTAACTGGTTTCAACTTCAACCAACACAGTTAAATGTGTCCGACGCACTCTGATTCCCCATTCTCACATTGTATTGCACCCTATATCTCTTTCCGACGCATTCCGATTACGCGTAAAAGCCAATATTATTAAATAAACAATGTTTATTAAAGCCCAGCGCGGCGTCGATGCTGTCGCGGCTGTCACAGTCAATGTCGCGTTTTACATTTTGATTGCGCTTAATGCACACCCTCTTTCCGCCTCGCCCCCTCTCGCCCCGCAAATCGATGCTTATGAATGCTTTAATGGCCAATTATTCACGTGTTGTTTGCAGCCACGCAATTTTACGCAATGCTGGGCACGCTGTGAAATTAACAACAATGCGAAAAACACTCAAATACCACAGCAAAAAACAATAGCGGCAAATAATGCGATTTAAATGTTAATATTTTCATAGTTTTATGCTCATATAAAAAATAATCAAATCTATATCTATACTCCATAAAGCATTTATTTCAATAAATTGCGAGTCACATATCAAATTACTCGATCTTGAATGCACCGCGGTCATGCCATTATCGTTGACCATCCGAAAATCAGACACCTCGCAATGAAACGTGTTTTTGTTTAAGCAAACCAATTACGCCCCCGATTCGCCCGCGCTAGGGCGGGTTATTAAATCGGCATCAACGCGCCGGATATCTTCGAGTTGATTGACTCCGGCAGCGGCAATTTGAAGAGCGCCAGAGTGAATTCGTCGGTTGGCGCCTAATGGCCCAACACTCGACGCACCTCGCCGTCAACTATCCGAGGATGAATTAGAGTGGCGACGAGGCGGCGATATTATGTACGAGTTGAGCACTGAGTATATGCACACGGGTATGGTGACAGCGTGTTTACTCGCACACCAGACCGCAATTAACGAAACGTGCGATGCCCGAACTGGCGCAATTGAATCTCCATAATGTCGACTCAAGTTGATGATGAGGCCTGATTGCGGGAGTGTAGATAACTTACAAATGAAACCTGAAGAAATCAATTGAATACTTGCAATGGACGCAATGTAAGTTTTTGTTCGCAGTGCAGCGCGACAATGAGCCAGCTGGGTCAGCTACTGTGGTCGCCCGCACAGTGACAGCGTCATCCCCACTACTCAAAGTACTATAAAACGACGTCGATTAGCGTATAACCTCCAGTCTTCATTGCACGAGAGCGGCGTTAACATCTTACAACCTCTTAACTTACTTTAAACGCATCATAAAGTAAGTAAGGAATGGAATTCAATTAGCAAGTAATTAAATTTACGCCAATCTAATGAAAGTCACTGCATATCTTGCACCCATGTGTATTGCCATAATGAATACATCCGCTCATTCAAATGCATCGCGGTAACCGCAATTGCCGTTGACAAATTGATTAACGCAATGAGTCTGATCATGTACATATTCATATATAACTAGTTCAACTTGTCCTACACCAGTTGGAAAACTTTAGATACATTTTCATAAATAAATTTAGCGTAACACCGTTTTTAAATTATTAATATTTATTACAATGTTATTTCAAGAAATAAATACTTTAAAGAGCATTTTCTGCAAAATACCTCGTCTGCATGAAATGAAGAAGGAACTGAATAAAGTAGATATTATTGGCATCACCACCGCTCGTATTACGATCAGCATTAAGAATGAACGCACCTAAACACGCTCACGTAACGCGGTATTTTACAAATTCACGAAACTGAGCGCACAACTTTCCGGGATAAAAACTAGGAGGACAGGCAGACACGGAAGGCCGGAATGGAAAGAAGAAATATGTATGCGAATGGGGTTTTCGTCCTAGCCTAAGAAGACCAATGTGCGTCTGGAAAAAAGGTTTTTCCACCGTATGTTTGGAGAAAACATAGAAAAAACTAAAGTAATTTGAAGAAATTTTTAAAAACAACCACATGATTATTATGCAAACATAAATTTTGATATAATTAATTATAATATCATTTCACTAGGCATCTTTCGCAATGATTTCTTTGAGCTTTTGTGTACTTTTGTTGAGAAAACAAAGTGCCAGTATTCCTTTTGATCTCGTCTTTTCCACTTCTTTTACCTGCAGCATTGGCCTGTACTTTGGCATACTTCATTCCACATTTGTCTTTTCTACCATCGCAGCCCTGCGTTATCATTTTTTAGCAACTCATTGCGTTATTCAACACTCACGCGACTACCGCCGCGCTGCAGATTATGGCGGCGTGTAAGTTTAATTCCGCTTAAAGTGCGCGCTTCGTGACTCGCGTTGGAGAAGACGTCGCAATCTCGTGGGCAGAAACCGTTGCACCGTTAGCAGGAATGCGAGAATGTGCGATTTGCATCTGCGAGTGGAGCAGAGTGCCGCCATCCACGTCCAAGAAACTCAAGATGCTCAAGACTGCGTTTCTCTGGGCTAATGGCGAATTGAATTGTAAATCTCCGCAAATCACTTCGGCTTACGATGTTTAAGTGATCACTGATCTAGCATAAAGTCACCAGGAGTTCATATAATATTTAAAGAACACGAACAATAAAGATTTGATTCGCTTTCAATTCGAAAAAACAGAAAGTAAACGCTTGGTAACACGTTAAAAAGAATTTACCAAAAGAAGTTATGTTTGAGTATATTTGGCAAATAAATCATTTTTAGAAACAGCTTTCTGATGGTCCTAGTATAGTAAACTTCAATAATACTGAAATATATCATTGTCAGCTCGATGGCATTCGAATCATTTGAATAATTGGCTTTTTGTGCGTTCATATGCCAATTGCACCATTGCATCATTGATATGTTACGTACTCTACTTTTGAACCACCGTTAATCCCAAGTTAACCTCAAACAACAACTTATAATCATTGACAAACAATAATTTAACTCTCAATATACAATAATAATAGTTTCATATCTAAGCTCCATTTCTTTATCGAAAGTGGGCATGCCATTGACTCTATCAACTCTAAATTTTATCTGCCCCTCATAATGCATCTTGATAACAAACAAATCAAAACTGCGAATTGGTGCAGCACATTGCACACCCAATTCCTAGAACATGTCAAGACCTTATCCAAAATGAACAACCTGTAACTTTTGAACGAATTGCAATAAATTAACAAATTTTATATCAAATTAAAGCTAGTAACGAGGGCATTACGATATTAAGATTCCAACTTAACTCAAGAATTATACACTTAAAGAATTTCGCCTATTCTTTATTGTTAATTGTTTTATCTGCATTCAAAAAGTACCTATAGTTTGACTCTCTGATAAGAATAATTGTAATTAAAAAATTAAGCAGACGTTATATTCCCCGATCGTAATCAACCCTCTCTACTGGTATGCCTTACTATAATATGTCCTGTAATGGTTTATACCCGGTTTCATCTCGGTTTTACTCCGATGTGGTCGGTTCTAGTGTGTGCCCCAGGAAAAAACCACTTAATATACGTTTTTTATTTGAACATCCCGCTCTGCCGACAAGCGCGCAGCAGTCGTGTGTAATCCTCATGTAATATTGAACGTGCCCATGTGTCCAACTCGAAAGCAAGCCCAGTCCAGTCCAACTCCACACTGGGACTGCCAGTGTTACAACCAAACGACCTTTTCGCCAAACGGTTTCTTGTTTTCCCTCTTTTGCTATTTTTGTCCCAACTGTGTATGGCTAGCGTTTGTAGCTTAATTGATTCGAGGTTGTGATCATCATTTTTCTGTTACTTCAGGGCGCAAAGATCAACTTTCTTCGTCTCTAATTTTCCTACTTGAATAGGAATATTTTCTTTGTTAAATGTGAATACACTACAATTCCGCCTATTATTTTCTTGTTTGTCTATGGGGGTATAAATCAAGATTGTAATAAATAATAAACATATGCAAATTGAATTTATAAATCTACCTTGATATCGATTATGTTTACGATGCAGTTGATGTTTAGAGATGATGTACGATTAGCATAAGTATGCACTTGCGCACTTTGCATCTGATAGCAATGGATTTTGCACGTTCGAGCTGGCAAAGAGGCGAAAGAAGTGGCCTCAGACTATGCTCAGGTGAAGGGAACCTGGCGCAAAAATCGCCAACAGGTAGGTTGCAAACAGAACACCGCCGATTGCTTCCTTCGTGAATATAAAGCGGCAGGCGTACTCCTGCACGGGCATTTTGCTGGTGCTTAGATTCATGCCAATATCTAATGAATCGCAAAACAATCACGGTAATTATCATATATATTTCCCAAACGAACATAAGATTGATACAGAGTTCCATTAAATGTGAATAATATTTTAATCTTGTGCAAGCAGAAATTAAAATTGCAGTAAAAAGTCAACATGAGGAAATTACGCGACTAAAACTTTGTGCCATTTGTGCTTTTGTGTGTGATTTATTCAGCGTTCACGGTAGTTTACTGCAGTTTGGTGCAGCTTCAGATTAAAATTTGAGGATCACGCGTCATTAATAATGGTGCCACGTGCATTAAACAGGCATAGAATACAGGAATAAATATAAAATTGTATATAAGCAATACATTAAAACATATGGCTTTGTCCTATAAATAAGTGTCTACTTAAGTGGTATTCAATAAAAACAACAAAATATCTTTACATTAAAAAGAAACCTTGACTCATACCATGCGTATTGTTCTTCAATATTTAAATCTCTATCAACCTTGATATTTCATTACTCACTCACAAAAAAAAAATTGTAATACACAAGAAAACTTAATTTACTTCTAGGAACTATGATCCGGTTACTCCTCCTCTGGGTTGGACTCCCATCCATTGCGTTATCGGCAAGAAGTCCTAAAATCTACAATGCTTTAATAACAACTGATGAGCATCTCCAACCAAGCCAAGCATTTCCTATCATTGAGCCTGTTTTAAGAACAACTGCAGTTGGAGTGGCACCTTTGTTTCAACCAATAGTTGTGCATCAAACTCAGCCACAACAACCCCAACAACTCCAAGATAAATCGCAACAAGGAACTAATCAGCAACAAACTAACGTAATACGCTCTTGAAATTATATTTAAACAATTTGCTCTTATTTTTAATCTGTTTTAGCATGTAAGCAATCAACCTCAAATCAGCTACCATGACTCTTACCCTCTTTACCCTGTCTCTTACGATCCTTACTTCCAACATGGATACCATCACAACTATTTCTACTCCCCTCCATTCCCTTACTTCCAACAACCTGTATATGTTGATTATACTCATGGAAATCAACAACATCAAACAAGACCTCCAGGCGAAGAAATCAAAGTTGAAGCTGAAGCTCAAATTCAAGCTCAGCAAACCCCGTCGCCATCTACTTTCTTGGAGGGCAAACCAACTCCTTCTATTCCAGTCCTTCCTCCAAAAGCACCGCAAACAGCTCCACCTCATATCTACTCAACAAACTTTAAGAAGAATCCAGAGATTCCTGATGTTATTCCACCACTTCCTGTTGCTTTGAAGAAAGCTCCAGGAAAGAAAGATAAAAGGAATTTTATCAGATCATAATAAATCAACAAATATACGCGTTACTAGGTTACTGTCATCTACTAATTGAAGTGATTTATCTAGAATTCTCTTTGTTTATTGATATTGGTGTTATTTATTACGTATGACTAACTCATCTAGTACTGTAGTATACAATTATCTGAATTATCTTAATATCTAAATAATAAGCACTGAACTTAATCGTTGTTATTAATCATTTCTAATAAACAATTCAAATGTAAGCATTTCAGTTATTTAAGATTTTTACCAAATATTTGCACAAACAATGCAAAGCCTTTCCCGTATTTCGTTACCACGCCAATTTCTACATAATTATATCCAACGCCGCCTCCAACATACGAAGGATATGCTCCAACTCCTGGAGCTTCATCATAAACATTCACACAGGAAATCACTACATCTTTATCTGTAGCCACATTAAACTAAAACCATCACACTTCAATAGTTTATGATATTCACAAGAGTAAAATAGAATTTTCTTACTCTTATTACAGCGGACAAATGTGACTTTCCATCATTATTAACAACAATTTTCTGCGCATGTAGCTCTCCTTCCTTTTCCATACAACGTCCAATATACAAATTATGCGGTTTGTCAAGCACTTGAACGTCAACTGGCAAATAAAAATGATATTAATATACATAGAAAAAATGGATAACAGATTTAAAAATCAGAACATGATTGAGCCGAAAGCTCAAAAACAAGTCTGAGATTCAGACCAAAATTAGTGTTACCATGAATGTAAGAAGAATGTAAGCTGAGAAAATCAACAAAACACTTAGAAATTACATTTTAAATTTCAAATGTTGTTATTGCTTTTACTCACTGTATGTGTCTCTATACTGATTTAACCTCATATCTGACCCATTTGAGTACTTTATCTCTCCAATTTCTCCATCGTGGGACGTTACTGACGTCCTGAAAAAGGTGCTATTTTCACAAAATACATCCCAGACTTTTAATGCAAATACCAATGCGAGAACACTAAAAACCTTCCAACATTCTAACATTTTCGACCTATTTTGTATTTGATTGCATTTGGTGTGAAATCCAACTGAGAACTGAACTAAAACGAATGTGAATTCGTTGGAATACTTAGAGACCGTTTCAAACCGGGTGGCATTTTAACCTTTTCTATTCACTCCGGTTCACAATATCTCCATTCAACGGATCAATGCAGTGAATGCACCATCAAATTATTTAGATGCAGAGTTGCTTAATAAAAGCGGAAGCGAGAACCACATTCTAACATAACAACAACATCTTATCAGCAATTTATTACACTTCTATTACAGATTAATTATATAGGCATTGCTCAATCATCCATCTTTTGGCTTGAATTCTAATTAGATTCAATTGTGACAGAGTCATTGTCATCATCAAAATTCACACTATCATTCTGAGCTTCTACGGATGGTTCATCAGGTTCACTAACCTCATCACTTACGGCTTCATTGGTTTTCATTGTTTCTATAGCTTGACTTTGGTAATCGTTGGCTACTGAATCAGGTACGGTAACAGATACAGAATCATCATTAACCACAGCTCCAGATACAATCTGCTCAGGATTATTTTCTTCTACTGGGTTTGGTACACTTGGGACACTTGGAATAGGAATACCTTGAACTTGGGCAGGAAACTGACTTTCTAAGAATGGCACCACGTTACTTCCAACAAAAGCAGGATTGTAGTAATTGAGAGCTGGGTCAGCTGCCGCTAGGTATTGATAATATTGATTGTATCCCGGGTTAATTGTGTATCCAAATGTTTGTGGAATGAATGAAGAGTAAATAGGTGCTGAGTCAACTGGGAATACATCAAAAGTCCCTAAAATACCATGGTAGGTACTTTTTGTCCCTAATCCAAAGTGGTTAGATGGTGCTGATGACACCAGTGCAAAACCAAGAAGAATTAAATTAAATTTGAGAAACTGGGATGCCTAAAAATATCAGTATCAGTAACTGAGTTTTTTGATAATATTAAGAACTTACCTTCATCTTGACTGATTATGTTATACTGAAACAATGACCATAACGTGATTTTATATACTTGTAGTGGACCCACCAAAAACTGAGCACATCTTTAGGAGGGGCCAAAGTAAATCTCAAACCACTTGAGACAGCTTAAATCGATTTGTAATAGTAGCATGTGTGTGCGACACATAATTGTTTCTTTCACACCACACAATCGTGCTGAGAATAATTATACGCCCGATTTAGGCTTGGGGGCAGATACCTAAAGAAACAAAAAACTAGTGTCTTTGCCTGATATTGAACTTTAAAAGCCGTGACAAAATAATTCTGTTATGGGCTAAATGAATATTTATTTGATGTCATAATCAACTTATTCTGTATAATCCACCTGAAATCAATTTGGAACTATTTACATCGTTTTGTATTATTGTCCAATCATTCATATGCACAGGGCAATAAATTAATGTTGAAT
>JAODGC010000004.1:4813509-4988279 GCA_027574925.1 Ecitoglossa quadriceps
ACGCTGTTATCTTTCGTCGATAATCAACTACCCACGTCTTATCGCAGCGGTCTTTAAAAATGTGTTCATTGCAAATTAGTAATATCCTAGTATGCATTTATGATTTACTGCTTTTATGACATTCTTCCACCTTTTCGTTTTATGCTAACATTTCAACTTACCGCGGCCTTCAAACACCTATACGCAACTAAACAAAAACTAGAAACTAGCCAAGACAACCAAGCTCTCAGTAATAATCCTAGTTGTTTACCCAATAAGTTGTTTTGCGTCTAGTCATTTCTCAACTCCCCACACCTAACACAAAAATATCAACAACTTAGAACAAAACAATTAAACAGCGACAGGTTGCAAATCAAATTATACCACCCGTGGAATTTATTCAGTCGCACATTTCCTGTACGAATGCGTTGCAGTTCATTAAATTAAGGACACAATGCAACGCGCGCTGTTTCTACATTGAATTGAAGACGAGCGCGAAATGATCAATAAAAGCGCCAAATAGAACTGGGGCTAACGCGATGCGCAAGTGTGTGATTATTACGCACGAAGTGTTAATTAAAAAGTCGCCGGTTGCCAAGCGCACATTTCCAGCTTGGGCAAAAAGTGTAAGTGCAAAGTTACCACCGCGCAGCGTGCAATTTACAACTTTAAATGCGAACCACTCATCCCCTGCACATTGCTAATACAATGGGTTATTAAATTTGCACGCGATGTGACGTTGACTATTGTTTTACATTCGGAATATTTAAATTAACTATATTAACACGTGCGATGGGAATAAAAAGTATAAATTACTGTAAAAATAAACTCTTATAAACCTTCCCAGATCAAAATTGTTTTGACTCGATACATAGATAACAATTAATTTCCTGAAATTACCAAACGATGATTAAACAAGCGCCCAATATTTATCATTCCCAAGATTATCTACCACAATAAAACTACATATGTTAAATACAATTTCTCTTTTGTTTCCAGGTGGAGGTGGTAACAACAATTGATCATGGCACTTCTCCACGATGCTCTCACAGCAACACCCATGTGGATGTTGTTGGTCTATGCCCTTTGTTTACTGTGCTGTAGTCCAATCATCCTCGTTGCAGCCGTTGTGTTCCCGCGCCTGCCGCTTGTATTCTTGCGACGCCTTTGCACAATACAATTCGAGTCCGTGTAATTGCTTCAAACGGTCCTAAAGTGGCCATAAATGATCTACGTAATAAATTGCTCAAATTAATTATACATAATCAACATGGCAGCCATTTCAAACCACACATCAACCATATCAAATCAATTTTGAAGTTTAGAGCATAGTATTACCAATAATTCTGCAACTTGACTTGTAAAAACTTGATAGTTCGGTAATTAAGGTTCAGTTAGTGTTATCATTTCGTTACCTAATACTGTTAAGTCATTTTGATTGCAAACGATATTAATTTTTTAAGTGTTAGAATAAGACCTGTGATGATTTTACAAACTTTTGTATGTAAAATTAGACCTATTGACTATAATCCTATGATAATTAACCAAATTAGATAATAAATTGGTACAATGCACGTACACATGCAATTTTATATAGATTATATAGTTTTAAGTCAATATAATGACATTTTTAAGAAGGTGTACTCGTTATATATTGATTCACACATTAACTAGTCGTAGCAAACGCAGTCTTCCTTTATGCATTACCTTGAAAATGCTTAAATTTCAAGGTATGATCATTAACTCTTTCAGAAATACACGGACAACCTTATGAAACATTAATACAAATATAAGACATCGTCGTATAACTCAAGAATATGTATGTAGGAAGTAGATTTTAGGGAGTATTTTATATACTGTTATTGAAAACGAATAAAAGAACTTTCTTGTAACACGAAAAGCGCGTTGAGTGTAAAAAATTTCCACTTTTCTTTCAAGCAGTATTGACTTCGGACAAAACTGAGCAGCACATTGCAATTACCGAGAAATTCTAGATAGAAGAGAACAAACCGTGCGTTCAAATCCGTTTTTCCACACAGTCCATACTTCCAGTATGTAATATAAGACAAAATTTTGAGCGATTGGCTTCTAAAATACGAAAGTATTATCAATGTAAAATCAATAATTTTTATTTAAAATGTTTTAATGTGTTAGTCTTAACAAAAATATAAATTACCTGGAAGTTCTGGACTTACTCAATTAAAATCCATATTTAGCCTGTGTTTGTTTCCTAGAGAATCTGTT
Organism: Ecitoglossa quadriceps; assembly: GCA_027574925.1. Lineage (NCBI taxonomy): Eukaryota > Metazoa > Arthropoda > Insecta > Coleoptera > Staphylinidae > Ecitoglossa > Ecitoglossa quadriceps. Next base: position 4,815,733 of record JAODGC010000004.1, read on the forward strand.
TGAAGCCCATCTGTTCTTCAGCTCTTGTTCATTAGCCTTAGCCTATAAAACAACAAAATTAACTATATCCCACTTGAATTAACCAGAAACTGTTTCACCTGTTGAGCCAAATAAGTAATGTGATGCTTTCTTTTACTCATTGCACTAATAGGCTCCCCTTCATTGGCAGCTGCTGGTTTATCAGCTTCAGGATCAGTTAAAGCTTTGGATCTCAAGATACCTTCATCACTCAAGACTTGCTCTTCATTGATATCAATGAATTTGACATTTTCTGGTCGTATTTTTGATGAACCTACCAATTTCTTGAACTAGAATTAAAGGAAATTAACGTTGGCATGTGTTTCATATAGCTTTGTGGTATAAAAACACTTACCGCCTCATTATCAAGACCATCATATGGCTTAACTGTTTCAGGTGCAGCTACAATTTCATTCAGTTGTTTTTTGCAATGATCAACCACTTGTACAATTGGTTCAAGTTTAGGTTTTCTTCCACAAACTGCTTTCCATGCATTAATATCAAATTCTTCAACCTTAAAGTCATCATCTTCATCATCAGACCCTAATTTTTGTGCTGCTTCAGCAGCTGGTGCTGTTTGCTTGCTGACTGCTTTAGTAATACTGCTGGAAACCATATTGGTTGCTTTGGCTTTCTTTGCAACTGAATTAGGAATCAAAGATTTTGCGGTAACTGTTGCTATTTTGGGAGGTGGCAGGATAGAAAACAATCCACTAGATTTCTGACAAAATTTAGATCAAATATTTATGCTAAATGTGTTAAATATACTTTAGGCCACTTACAGAAACAAATTTTGGCTTCTTTTCTTTAGGTCCATCCTCTTCATCACTATCAAAGTCATTCAAGGAAGGAGCAACAATTCTTATTGATTTCTTATGAGGTTTCTCTGTAGGTTGTTCTTTCTTCAGCAAAAACTCGTCGTTCTCTTCAACAATATCCTGGTACTTTGATGGCTTGGGTTGTGGAAGTGTTGTGAATAAATCTGAATCTTCATATAATGTTTCTGTTGCTTTCATTGGTTTCTCTACTATTTCAACTCCACCTGTGGATATGTCTTCTTCATCACCCGTTATATTATCACTGTCACTGTTATCATATGCAACTAATGCCATTCTTAATTATTCTCTAGAACTTTTCAAGTAAAAAAGTGATTTGTAGGTTAAATCAAACGGGCAATTCGGCACGATTCGGCTTATTTGGCTGTTTGACCTCTAGAGCCCCCACCAATTAGTACACCGATAACTCGCACGTAAATATGCGGACATGCGCAGTTATTCAGGACGCCACCACTCGCTACGACTCGCTACGCTCGCTACCATAGCGCAATGGTCGCAACCGAATTTTCAATTGGTGGGAAAACGCTGCGCAGCGGGCACGAGGTTTAAGCATCGTTGAATCACGCCTTGGCGGGCTTTTATATTATTCTCTCAGCATAGAATCGAAGAGGTAATCAACTTACTTAAGTAGTTAACTACTATACTCATTTAATTCGCACCTTAATTAACAAAAACAGATAGTTATGTCTTCAATGACCTAACCAGTTAACGGACGCTACCGGTAGCTGTCGAATTTTAATTTGGTGGGAAAACGCTGCGGAACAAAAACGAAATTTAAGCATCGTTGTCACCTTGGCGGGCTTTTTTACTTTGCCTTAGCGACAAAAGATCCAAGAGATAGAAGGCTTACATAAGAACCTAAGAACTATACTTATGTAATTCATATATTATTTAACGAAAAGAAGTGTTTAAGTCTTCAATTACCTTGGAAAAAAATTGATTTATCCTAACCTCAAACAAGTCAAAATGGCTAAACGCAAATCCCAGACCCACGATGCAGGGGCGAGCAAAAAGAATAGCAGACAAGGCTTAGCTCAGGTTTCCAAAGAGAAACAAAACGAAATAAAGTCTCCCTTTAAAAAGCAGAAAACTGAAAAGAAAGCCGACACCTCGTTGCTGAGCATTCAACAAAATGCATCACTAAGCAAGAAGCAGCTTAAAAAACTGAAGCAAGCCAAACAGCTTAACAGTTCATTGAATCAATCACAAACTAGCATTACTTCTAACTCCAAAAAGAAGATAAAGAAGAAAGTACCAAAGGCTCATTCTCCTCCACCACCTGTCCTTCAATTTAGTGTTACGGATGATGAAGATGAAGCAGAAGACATTGTAATTGAACCCATTCAGGATGTGCTCAGTGAGAATGAGCATGAAAAGGCAGAGCAGGAGATAGACCTGTTGGAGATTCCCAAGGAGGATTTGGAAGCTTTATTGACTTCTATCTCAAATCTCTTGCCTGAAAAGGACATACTCTCTAACCGATTGAGAGTGAAGAGGCTTGACTGGGAGAAGGTAATGTCCTTCAGTATTAAATTTTAATAATTATTGTGTTTATTCTGTGTTTAGGTGACCTTCAAGGATTACTCTGCTGATAAATGTAAGAAGGTATGGGATATGATCATGAAGAAGCAGAGGCAAGCCAGAACCACCTCTGAGTTGGTAGCAGATGCCAAAATATGGCTGAAAACACCTTGGCGTAGTGCCAAGAATAAAAATGCAAAGCACCCTGACTTCCCAAAACGCCCAAAATCTGCGTTCTTGGTATTCCTCGAGGATATCAGGCCCTCAATCATTAGAGAACAAAAGGACATAAGGATTACTGAAATAGCGCGCATTGCAGGACAAAAGTACAAGGAGCTACCAGAGGCTGAGAAAAAGGATTTTGTACATCGCGCCGCTTTGGAGATGGCCAAATTTGAAGCAAATGTGGAACAATTTTACATAAAGTACCCACATTTGAAGGTGGAACCAGTTCAGCACTATGTGGGACCGAAAAAACCGCGCACTCCGTTCGTTCTCTTCTTTGAGGATCATATGGAGAAAGAAGATCATGTTGCTGATAAGGTAGCGTTTAAAGCGGCGTCCAAGGGAGTATGGAATAATATGTCGAACAAGAAGAAAATGCCTTGGATAAAGAAAGCCAGTGCTGAATATAAGCAGTATTTGGAGGAAGTTGAAGTGCATAATATTGCACACAAAAATGAACCCATAAAACCTATGAAAACAATTCTTACCAAAGAAGAATTGCAATTTTTGGACGAGGCTGAAGGAAAGCCATCAAAGCCGCCGGCAACAGCATATATGTTTTATATCCAACAGATGTCTAAGAATGAGGACTTTTCTCACATGGGGTCAAAGGAAAGAGTTAAGGCCATTGCAGCACAGTGGAGTACTTTAGACAAGGAAAGCAAGAAGCCCTATGAGAAGAAATTACAGCAGGTGAGTTTATAAGATCTAGTTTACATTACTCCTCTAGTGTTGCAATAAATTGACCATGCTTTTATTGATAGATGCAAGAAAACTATGAGATTGCATTTGAATCTTATCTTATGAAATTGCCAAAGGAAGAGAGGCTTAAGGCAGAGTTAGAGAAGGAGAAAAACTCGAATAAAGAAAGGCAAAGGAAAGATAAGCGACTTTCTTTATCGAAGAAAGAAGTGTAAGTTTTTATCTTCACTATTTTCCGCAAATCTGAAATTTGTCGATTCATTGCGATTTATACAGGTCCATGACTGCATTGCCTAAATTTTGGAACATCATGGAAGAAAGTGATAAAGAAACCTACATGAAAGCTCTGAGCAAAGTGCGTAATTATTATGACGAGAAGCTTAATGCCAGCATGCAAGTCGATCAGACAATGAAGGTGGAAGGTAATGAAAATGACGATGATTCCGAAGAAGAGGAAGACGATGAAGAATCAGAAACTGAAGCGAAGCACGTTGCTGAGGAAGAATCTGAATCCGATTCTGAGTAGTATGTAGTTCAATGTTTAAATTTTGATTATTTGTGCATTAACAAAATTTCTATTTATGTATTAAGTTGATTGTAAATAGGTTGACTATGAACAAACACTTGTTTGTTCTTGACTGAAATATCCTGTATTTTTATAAAAAGAAAATGAAAGTTTAACTAAAACTCTCAAAAAACATTTTAAATAAATCAGTTCTAAATAGTAGCACCCTAGTTACTGATTATTTTGTGCGCTAATATGATTAGAAAACTCCCTCTAGGTGAATGGCGACTGTGACATTACTCAGTTTGTATTTTCGAAAAAATTAACGAATTTTGGATCTCGCGCCGGTATTAAAAGCCCAGTAACCTAGAAATCTACCAAAGCGTACAAAAAAGCAAAACGCACATGAAGTTGTACATTGTGTACTTCATGTACTTGGCGCGTACAGTGTATGCGCACTATTTACAAACAATTTACCAAGTCTAATTCGTACTGTGCACGGGCCCAGGTCGCCAGTTCGATCCATTTAGTGTACTAGACCCAGACTTGGATTAACCAAAGTTAGAGAGCTGCATACAAGGAATGGCAGGATTTACCTGTTCTCTTCAGATATTTATTAACGGAAAATAAGGAAAACCTTATAATCTTAGTGCAAGCCACCATCAAGTATTAGAGTGCCACCCGTACTCCAACATATAAAACGTATCAAATCTCTCTAGAAGTTTCAAGCATTAGTCAACATTTCACTCAGCCCTTGCTTGAAATAATGTGTGACTTGAGTAATGCAACTGAAACATCTGAAACCTTTGCGTTTCTCACCAATCCAATCACATGGCGCACGCGAAAGGACAGAAATGCCTCAGATGATAACGGCAATCATCCTGGAGACAACCTGGGTGAGGCATGTGGTAATGCCACTAGTGTTCGAAAAGGTTCAAATGATAGTTTTGATGTGGAGTATGATCTTATTGTAAATCCTTTCATGGCTAAGGCCTTAGATGTCATTGTGTTCAAAATATGTAAGTATCTCACATTTGTATGTTGAAAAACCATGGAGTATTAAATCATGGGAATAAAACTTCAGGGTATGATGAGAATTCTGATGAGACAGAAGTTATTTCAAAGGTATTTTCTCCCACGTTTGCACACCAAATATTTGGTAGTGAGTAAGTATAACATATTTTAGTAATGACAATTTGTGCATCCATGTTTTTGCAGGGAAATAATAACTGGCTACCGAAACTTACTCATCAACTTCACCATCCTTCCAAATAGTTTTCATACTTCAATGGAGTACTCCTACTCAGCTATAGCAAATAATCCAGTGAGATATGAGATTGCTGATGACATCAATGAGAAACTAAAAGATTGGTTTCCACACTTAGTGAAACCTGAAGAGTTGAAGAAACTCAGGGAGACTGAAGACTTGATGAAGATGTTTGGGGAAGTAATACTTACTTTTACACTTCACGGTTAGTACTAAAGCGCATTAATGCAACAATTTTCTCGTTGCGTTGCATATTCTGACTTCATTGAAATTTATTTGCAGATGCCAACAATGATCCTTCACATGTCTACATGACAAAATGTGATTCAACTGACCCCAATTTCCTGGATTATCACAAACGTTTCCAAGCATTGATTGTCTTCTTCATCAACGCTGCATCAATGATAGATACCTCAGACCCAAACTGGGTGTATTATTATGTCTATAAAGACGTTTTAAAAGATGGCAAAGTTATAAGCAGACTACCAATTGGTTTCTGCACGGTGTATAAGTTTATTCTGCCTAAACGCGCAAGAGTAGCGCAATTTTTCATTTTGCCCAATTTCCAACAACGTGGACTCGGTTTGAGACTCCTAGCGTTGATATATAAAGAGTTTCAGAATCAACAAGAGTTCAAATATATTACAGGTGAGCTTAAATCAAGTGATACCCTTTCATCGCAGATGTTTGAAGTAGGATATTCCAGTTGAATCCCCGTGCGAAGAATTCTCCATGCTGCGTGATAAGTTAGACCTCTCTTTTACCGCAAATCTCCCGGAATTTTCCCGTGAGTGTGTCCTTGAGGGCTACACGCCAGCCATGGGCATCTTTGCAGCAAAGAAGTGGAAGTTGGCTGCAGAGCAGGTGAAACATTTGGTGGCTGTACTTAGATGTTACTACTCGAAGACTGATCCCGAACAATACGACATGTTTATAAGAAGTTTGAAACTGAATATTTATAATAATTATAAGGTACAGTTGGCTGCTTGTTTGATATTCATTTGTTTTGTAACCAACACCTACTATTCACTTGTATTCTTTCTGAATCTAGAAACGATTAACGAAAATCTCATGCAATGCAGCCAAAGAGGAGCGGATCGCACGTCTAAAGCGTATAATCGACGACGATTATCTGCTCAATCGTACAATACACCGCGATGTAACAAATTACATCAAACGCATAACGCCGCACATGAAATACATCGAGCGGTTGCTGTTACAAGCATCATCCAAAGTTTGAATTAGGTTCATTGTAATGTGTACTTGAATGAAGGCACCAACAGATCACTTAAAAATGTATGTCTGCTCCCTAGTTGTGACTACTTCGAGCTTATCACAGTGAAAATACTTGTAATTTAATTGTTGAACGGTATTCTTAATAAATAAATCTATTTGGTCGATGTTCGAGTGCTTATGGTATAGCCGTCTGAGGCAATAATCATAACTAAGAATAAGCAAACAAAAACTGAGTTGCCAGTGGATTCCTAAGTTTCCATCACAACGTGTGAACAAAAGTGATAACTTGTTTGGTCTTTTGTATCACCTGACCCGCAAAAATATGGTAAGGGGTGATAAGAAGACGACCGCATTCAGATATTAGTTGAGTTTAGTGCTAGGTACGCATTCATCGTGTTTGTACGTTCTCTGTGCTCGTGTCCGGTTTGCAGACAAGAATTAATCATTGTAATTATAAAGTATGGCGTGCAAACAACGTAAAATTGTTGTCATGGGATATAGATCAGTAGGTAATGTGTAGAAAGTACTTAACATTTATCTGAAAATACTTTAGAAACGCTTCTTCCTTAATCTACGCCATTTTGAAACCACAGGAAAATCATCACTGAGTATTCAATTTGTTGAAGGCCAATTTGTGGATTCATATGACCCAACAATAGAAAATAGTATGTCGTTTAAAATGTTTCTCTTGCGCATATTAGCAAATTAATTTTGTCTTCTCGCAGCGTTTACTAAGTTAGCACGCTTTAATTCTCAAGACTATGAATTAAAAGTGATCGACACAGCCGGCCAGGACGAGTATTCACTGATAACAGCGCAATACGGGATAGATATCCATGGATACGTCCTGGTTTACAGTATAACAAGCAACAAATCGTTCGAAGTTATTAAATCGCTGTATGCGAAGTTATTGGACATTACAGGGAAAGTAAAGTATGTAAATCACTTTAAAATTACACTTTCCTTTGGTTTCTTCCTAATATTCGCTTAATTTGAAGTTTACCAATTGTTTTGGTTGGTAACAAGACTGATTTACACATGCAACGTGCAATTTCACCGGAACAAGGGAGGAAATTAGCCCAGGAGTGGAAGGCAGTGTTTCTCGAAACGTCTGCGAAGCATCAAGACGTAAGTTATTTCACTTCCATCTTCATTTAGTTAATGAAACAAAATTTTCATGCTTCTGCTAATATGTTAGGATGTCCTAGACATATTTAAAGTACTTCTACACGAAATTGAACGCACGAATGGCAATCTCTCAGAGAAGAACAACTGCACTGTTTCGTAAACAATGTATATCACTTCGAAACACGAACGACAAATTGGTAACCATTAACAAACAATTCAGCCAGAAAGCGTACCCAACCCAACCTAAACCTATTTATATATAAATTATACGAACCAAAATAAGGACCAATGATTATATCATGTTCGTTGATTAAGTAGTATAGAAAAGAAGAAAAAGTTTTAGGTATTTGTTTTACACTACTGTAGTGTACCTAAAGGTTTAAAAAATAATTTTATATATTTATATTAAATATGTATGCGTGATTTGTTAGTCAATTAATTAGTTATTAGTAATTGTAGTGTTAGTTAAACTGTATTGAGACAAATTAGTGCATTAGCAAATGTTAAAATTGACTTATTTGTACCATATGAACAATATTATAAACTTTTTAAGAGAAAAAGTTCATAATACATGCTTCATCATGCTCTTGGTAATTAATTTTTGATGTTACCAAGTAAATTTAGTTGTGTGATGGCCAAAAATTGATATTGTAGAGGTATATTCGTATAGTATTGAAATAATCATTGTTGTCATTATTTAGAACTGTAAATGAACATTATAAGAAACTAAAATGAATAATAAACACTTGATATTGATATCAGCCTGGGAATTATGAAGTGTTCTAAGCTGTAGAATGGGGCGGCTTCAACGAGTCCGTGGTTAAACGTTTTTATTTTCTTTTCATGAACCAAAAAAGCCACCCTTTTAGGTTCGCAATCGAATAAAATGAGAAAAACAGGAAAATTTACAAGAAAAACATTAAATATATAATATATGTGGTATGAATAAAATATGCGGTCATAAATAGTCTATGGCTTTGTGATACTCTGCGTAAATATGTGAATCGTGTAACTCGTAAAAAATTCCGTCACTCTATATCTTGGTCTATTGTATAAAAATGGCTATTGCATTGTTGGCTTGAATCGAAAACGATTCTGTCGCGACTCGGATAAAACGCGTGTAAAAATATCGCGGCTGAAAGAAATTTTTAACAAATTATATAAAATCTAATAGAATAATATAAAATACTAATAACACATCAATATTTCTTGCCTCTTGCATCATTCGCTGCTTCTTAATTTGTTGAATGCCTAATGTAACGCACAAAATACGTGATCCTAATCTCTTTGTCAATAGAATTTTTCATCATCTTCCCGGATAAAAATAATTGTATGTGCTATCACTATGTTCACACCACAGATAATTCCTGTTACATTCGATTTGTTTCTCATAAAAATACGTACGTTTCGCTTGAATGTCGTTGAATGCTGCAGAATTGTCACCTGCTCCTCGAAAATGATTGAAGTGCGTTTTGAATTTAATGTTTGCCTGGTCTAATGTTTAAATCAAACCTACTCCAGGCCACGCGCGCCATCAATTGGCATCGTGTGCAGCACCTCATCCAACAACTGTAGGGCGCGGTGCAAATGCACTTCAATCCAACATGGCGTCTCTTTAATTGACTGCCGTGGGTAATCCGGGCCCCAACCCTTCACGAAACTCAAACGTAGGATGCACAAACGACGCAGATCATCTACACCTATACCCGAAGCAGCTGATAAACCTAGAAAATGTGTTTATTAGTAAGTGGAACGCTTTGGGAAGAGTTGAATTTAATTACGTGACTTACTGATTGCTGGTGCAATCCCACCAACACTATGGGGGCCTGGTATATGCCCAGCAACTGCTGCTGCCTGTGCCGCGGCCGCAGCTTGAGCGGTTGCAGCCTGTTGTGTCATCTGTCCATGACACTGGCGCAAATCAAACACTTTGATGTACGCAGAAGGGTATATCTTGTGGACGGCATCACCAGGTGCACGTCCGGCCTCTCTATCCAGATAATAACTTTGAACGAAAACAGAATGGTCGCTGAGACATCTCAACCACACATCACCTTCACCACGAAGATCTAGCTGCACTCCTTTGCCAATATGAAGCCGAGCACGCTCACTTTGCTCAGTGCGATGTACGTTACTCAATGCACCGAGGCAGAAACGATTCCCCCCACTTGGATCAACATACCCATCAACTGTCACATTAGGACAACTTGAGGGTACTTTGAAAGTCTCCCCAACTTGAGTATCCAACTCGAAGTACGCGACTGAACACCAGAATTCGGGGGCAGGTTGATTACTCAACAATCCTGCGATGTTTCCCACGTCGTTGCCTATTTGATTTGTCGAATTGTGATTCCCTAACATCAATACTGATGAAGAAATGTTGCTACATAGGAGAACATGTAACTTACAATAGTTATTGTGATGATTCCGTGGCAAATCAGGTGGCTGCATACTCTGCGTGTAAGTCAACGTATTGGCACCCGTCCACGTGCCACCTGCACCTGTGAATGCTTGTCCTAGAGTAGAAGGGGCAGAGGGTTGACCACCCCCAGTGCTGACATTCGGCACTGGCTGATTAGTAAAGCCATTTTGTTGTAAATGTGGCGAAACGGGTGATGTACTTCCTAAACTGGAGTTGATATCCGCAACCTGCTGCCGTTCAACTTGCTGCCCGCCACTATTTTGCGGGGGCGGTGCGGTGTAAAACTGCGCTTGACTACTGGGCGCAATGTGTGTGCCACCTGCTTGTTGCGGCATCGAGCTGTGTTGATGGACTCCACCGGAAGCTGAAACCACAAAGGATATTATGACGAATACTTTCACACAAGTAAAGCTCAGCTTGGTACAATTTCTTGGAAGTAGTGTTAATACCTGCCTGCCTTTGGAATGAAGTGGTAAATGAATTGCAGAAAGCAATTAGAGGAGACAGGAAACAAACACAAAGCGCGATATAAACAGGTCAACGATTCATACATTTACTCGTCGGCGGGCAGACGGTGCGTAAACTGTTGCAATAGGTGCAAACTCGCCGGCATGACAAATTGATATGTCGCGTTCACGATATCATAATAAACAGCTCGTCGCGATTGTGTTTACCGCATATAATTGCGATACGCGGTGCGTAATAAAAGCCGGCAAACTGAGGAAAAATCCAAGGAAAGAAACTTGAGAAAATAAAAGTCGCTTACGAATCGGCAGATGCATACGTGAGGGCAGCCAATTGTTGCGTTGGTGCGCGTCCTGCGCGGACGCGACCGTTTCCAATTTTGCCACCACCGGTGGCGGTGGGACCAATACCGGGCGGTTACTTGCATAATTTATACTTGGGTCACCTACATAAATCATAAAAAGCATAACAAGAACAATCCACAAATTATTATAAATCTATGTAACAAAACAGAAGGCTCTAAGCTCCAGTTTAAAGGCTTTTTCGTAGTTTAAATTGTTTACCTCCAGGAGGTGGCGATTGTAATGAAGCTAATGAATATCCCTGCTGAGGTGGGTGATGTTGAATTGTTTGAGAAACACCTCCAGCCATTGCTAGCTCACTATCCACCTCCATTCCACTGCCTCCTGGTACTGGCCCACCCGCACTGTACTCATCTTTAACGAGACGCTGTGTCGGTTGGATGGAAAGTCCTGAGAGATCAATTCCTGGCGAGACTACCCTTTCATAGTGGTAGGGATTGACACAAACTGAGTCACACTTTAAATCAAATGCAAACTGGCAGTATTTTACGTGTTTTAACTCGTTCTTATGCAAATCCGGCCATCGCCAAATACGTGCATAGATTACATGCGGAAAGCCTTTCCTTCCAGCAACCTGTAAAATTGCAAATAATTTCTAAACATTTCTAAAAATAAATCAATTAAAGCTAACCTGAAGTCTTCCATCTAAAGTTCGTTGAATAGTCACACATTTGCTAGGATGGGCCCCATTTGTAGTAATAGCTGTAATAAGAGAATCCAACTCATCTCTCTTTTCCTTTAGCTTTTTAACAAGTGACTCAATGGCACGCTTTGCAAATCCTTCACTTTCACCTCCTTGCCGATGGCACATCAGGCTGTGCACAATGCTGAGGCATGCATCAGCTGATGTCGGCGCATTTGTCGCTAAGCCAGACATCTCCAATGCATCTACAACTTGCATTGTTAGCATCAATTAACACTTTAAGACTTTAATAGCAGAGGTAGGAAACAAATGTAAAACAAAAGAGCAGTGCTCTGCTAACCTCAAATAGTACTAACTTAAATACAGCAAGTAATTTATGCAACTTACATATTCCTGAGTATTAATTGTGGTGTTTATGTGATGTGAAACATTCTTCTTCGAGTTTCGATGATTTATTGATCACATTTCGATGGCAGCGTTGTCGAAATTATTTGTTTTGTTACGTTCACTGGGATGTAGACTGGGAATGCGGCTGTGGCGCCGCGAATGAGCGCTCTGCAAAGAAATACTCACGATATAAAGAATGATAATCACGATAACCACCTGGTACGTTTATTGTTTCTCAGTGTGGACTAATTATATCAAATGTTGAAGAATGGTATTGTGCTCAATCAATGGATCATATGGCTTCAAGTACGTTATTAATTCGTTAGGAATTTGGTGAAATTTGTGACGATTGGCCTTACATTATTATGTTGTGTTGTCGGTTGCTGCGTTCACCCGGTTAGCTTTCGCTTTCTATGCACTTGCCCACAGCTCACCTCAACTGTGACTAATTGTTTACGCTCGCGGGCCGCTTTTTGCCTAGCGACCGCTGCGTAGATTCCACCGGTATGAAAAGAACCCTTGGTGGTTAAGAGGGCGATACAGGTAGAGGCAAGTCGCACAAGTGGCCTCTTACCCTCTTCTGAGTGCTGGAAAATGCATACAACTTGTTCCAGATTCTTTACAGCTATCCTATTGTGGCACGCTTATTTTTGAAAAGGTCTACCCTCTAGATGATTGAACGTAGATTGAGCGTAGAAGACAGAAGAACTATTCCTTCACTCTGCATACGTAGCGGAATCTGAATGCAATCCCCACTACTCTCGGTACGATTTATTTAAGAACCCAATGTAAACGACGTTGCTTCCGCTGATCACCGTTGGCCATCATCATTTACATTAATTACGTCTTGGGAACACACATGACCTGCACGAAAGAAGATGACTATCCAAATTAAAAATAGATCTTGGTTTATTTGCAAAATTTATTGAGAATGTGGTAACTTATCTTTGTTTTCGGCGCCATTTCCAATGTTTTCCTAACACCGTCAGACCGTCAGCATGGAATGCTATATTAAAAGATAAATTACAAATAGAAATTGTAAATAGTAATTACAATCAATGTTGTGCAAGACTACGTCAATTATGTTGTTTAAAATTGCGTTTAAAAGATAGGTTTGTTACTTATATTAATTTGCATCCTATAAGCGGTTAATTTTGTAGCATTCGTATTTATTTATATCTTACCTTCCTGTGTTTCCACGAGATGAAGGAATTTAGGATTTACCGGATTAACTGTTACTGCTCCGCATACCAAGGGATTGGCAAGGTCAATTGGACCGCTAAACATCTCCAACTACCTCCCAATTATTGGACTTTCTTCACAGCAAGTCGGATCAACGAAAATTTTCATACATCAGGAAAGACTGCGCATGGAAAACCGAGATGGAATATTCTATAAAAAGGTGAGGCATGATTTTTTTCCTTAACTTCCAGTGTCGCAAAACATTCAAGGGTCTGTAACTTAGCTGATACGGGTGTATTTTGACTTGTTACTTGCCAGGATGTGTGATATTAGCTTAAGATATGAATTACATAAGAATTATTGGTTTGTAGTGTGTTTTGGATGATTATAAGACAAAATCTTGTTGAATTTGAGGAAACAAAAATTAATGATAATAACACTAGAGAAGATTGATGTAAATCTACGCACTCTTTCTGGTATGTATATCGTCCAAAAGTATTCTTAAAATCTAAACTACTTAACTTGATTTTACTAAATAAGCTAGAGTTTTGAAAATCTATTGATAAACGTATGACATTTTTAAATAACCACATCTAATCAAAATTATAAGTAGTGATGAAGCGTAGAATTTTATCACACTCACTGCATTATGCCCTGCATTTTGCTTAAGATTGATTACTCACATATTTAAAAGAATTTTAACTATGATTTTAGATATTCCAAGATGTGTTCAATCATTACAATGTATCCAACTGCTCCATTCGCATTGATTTTTCGGCTCCTATGAATATCAAGGCCCGTTTAACCGAGTAGTTATCATCATCAAGCATTGTACAAATTAAATAACAACAAACTCTCTGATTGTTGTCGTTGTTTATGACGTTGTGGAGCATGTTTGGTGTCAGACGACGACGAGGCGCGACGCGATACAGTTAAAAACACTGACAAGAAAGTTGGAGGGCGTCTTCGTGTTTTTCACATGCTCTTGTTGCTACCAGAAAAGAACATAGAACCGGAAGTGCATTTAAGTGAGTTGCTGTAGCTGGCTACGTGTAACAACTGGAGTTGTATTGGTCAAGTTTCTTGCAAAGTGCATTGCCATGGGCATCTTCAGCTCCAAGTGCAGGTCGACAGCACGCCTCGATGGTAAAACTGTGGTCATCACAGGTTGCAATACAGGCATTGGCAAGGAATGTGTTAAAGAGTTTTATCTGCGCGGTGAGTGATGTGGATATCGCAACGAGATTGCAACTAGCAAGGAAATTGCCACTCGCATAAATCATCTCTTTGTATTTAGTTTAAGGGCATAAAAATATAGAATTTGAAAGTATTGAAAGGTAATTCTAGATAGAGAGTTTGAAATTATAAAAGTCAATGATTATTACTGATAATTTTTGAGATTACTTGACAAATTCCTACGTGCTCTGCAATTATTTTTTATCTCATAAAAGCAATTTTTCATCCAAGAGGAAGAAATTACTTTTTTACAGTTTTCCTCTTACAATAAATTAGTTTAACAAGACACAAAAGTAATTAGATAATCAAAATTGTCTAAAAGACTCATTTATAAAGTGTTATTAGTTATTAATTTGTCCCACTGACTTACTAATGCTCGCTTAACTTAACTTAATGCCACAAACGAAGTTCGTTCTTCAGCGCATAAAACTCAAGGTATACATAATTTGTTTGACGAGTAATAAGGAAATATCGGCATAGTTCATATTCCCAAAAAATAATTATCATATTAATTCACCTTAAAAAATTTTACAGGGGCCAATATAATTATGGCCTGTCGTAATCTTGAGAAAGCACACGCTGCTCGTGATGAAATCCTTGAAACATGCAAAGAAAATATTAATCTTGGTACCATCACAATCTTCATAGTGGACCTTACTAGCATGCGTTCCATCCGGGAATGCGCTGACCAAATCAGTGCTGCATTTGATAAAATTGATGTCTTGTTGAATAATGCTGGCATTATGATGTGCCCGAAGTTATATACTGAAGATGATTTCGAGATGCAGTTTGGCACTAATCATCTTGGACACTTCCTATTTACTATGTTATTATTGCCGAAGGTTATTGCCAGTAACAGCAAACCAGCCAGGATTGTGAATGTTTCTTCAATACTGCATTGGAGGATGTTTGGTAATTTTCTCATTAAATATTTAATAGATTATTGAGAGGGTATTCTCATTACGATTATTTTCAGGTGGAAAGATGGATTTTAATGATTTGAACTGGAAAACTCGCAAATATTTCTCAATACCAGCTTACTCCCAATCAAAATTGGCAAATGTTCTGTTTACTAAAGAGTTGGCGCGTCGATTAGAAGGTAACGTCGATTAAAGGTAACAATTCTTTTGCGTTTTAAAAAGATTTCTTTATCCTCAGAAAAAGGAATTACCCACGTCAACACGTACAGCCTGCATCCAGGTGTTATCAGAATAGAAGAGGGCAGGAATCTAGATCAAGCCTTCTTTCCAGGACTTGCGTGGTTCTTTGCAACAGTCACAACACTTGTTGGTAAGACCACTAATCAAGGAGCTCAAACTAGTATTTACTGCTGTGTGAGTGAGGATTGCGCTGAAGAAACAGGACTTTACTATCAGGAGTGTGGTAAAGCGAGTTCTTCATTTAGAGCGCGTAACAAAGAAGACGCAAAGAGATTATGGGAGGAAAGTTTGATTTTGACGCAGTTGGGGAAGGATTATGACTTTGTTGGGACGCAAAGAGCTTCAGTAGCTGAAGTAAGTAGTAGTAAATTATAATTTGTTGCAAACATGTTTATGTTGTGTTTTTGCATAGCGTTGTGTTGCCAGGAGCAATTTCAGTGTTCTATGTATGATTTTGCTTTTCCTCATTTTCTTGGAGTTATTTTGCCTTATTCGTATTTTTGTCGCGAAATTAAGTCATTATATAAACGTTTGTATTTATTAGGGCCAATTGATTATTCGAGGATACTCGGCAAAGTACAATCGGTACCATTTGGTGGACTTTGGTTTATCTTTGAATCGCCACTCATATGGTTCGCACACATCAATTCGAATTAATATTTGACTACGAGAATGCAGTCAACAATGTTGCATACTAAATTCCAAACATAATAACATGTTATTAGGCTCAACTAGCCTTATCGCTTAATGTTTCTCAAACAATTGCTGTTTACTTTGCTTGGCAAACATTATAAGCTAGCAATTTGTCTTGGCATTGTTCCAGACCTCTCTTGCACGATCTCCACTGCCAAAGTCAAGGAAAACACCGAAACGGCGATCTTCCAGAAAGAATTCAAATGAATCTGGAGATGTTGGGTAAAAACAAGATAACTATAGGCATTTTTTGCACCACATCCAAGCTATATTTTTGAATGGGTTCATTCGTAATAAAAGTATAACGGAAGCCATCCAAACATGTCTCAAATATCTTCAAATGCGATATTGCACAATGCCATACTATTGATTTTTTCATAACATTGCATCACTATTTATGAATGTAACCAAGACCAAGCCAAGTCAGCGCGAAGTGCAACAAGATGGCCACAACACCGGAGCGTTGAATATGGTCGTCAAACGAATGATGTAGTAGAAAATAGACAACGCTGAAAAAAACTCAATTACTTGGGAGAGTTGTTGTATACGAGTAGAACTGCAATTTCTTGACAAGAATTTTTGCATTTATTTCAACAACTCTTCAAATTTCACCATCTTCGTAAATCACAATATTCCAGGTGTCTTTTTTTCAGTCTACATGTAGTTTTATTACAATAAAGACATATCTTAAAATATATTCTACATATTCAGTCCACAAATTTCAAGAGTTGTTGCGCCCTTCTGCCGAAATTCTTGCCAATCTCGTGCTTACCGTACATAAAATAAATACCGCCTAGCTCCTCGCTTAATGCTCACAATCAGTTGTTTTTCGCTCATTATCCGTTCTCGAATCGCTTCATTTATTGATACAAAAGTCAATATTCCAAAAATATTGTTGTAAATGCTTCACAAAAGTGTCCAGTGAGTGGAAGTAACCCTAAGAGTTGTACAGTATTACAAAATTCAGTTGGATTTTTAGTTCGCTCATCATTCGTACAAGAAAATGTTCGCAACTTTCCTCATAAATTCTATTCGGTCATAATTCAAATTAAAATAAACAAAAAATCGGAACTTCTCTATCAAAAAACAAAAACAGAATCACATAGTCTCGTTATTAAAACCTATCTGGAATTCTTCTTGCAAATTATCTTGTTAGCTATGGAAGAGACATTTTATTATATTATAGTATATATGTAGTAAAAAAACAACTGATGGAATTGTAAGTGGAATCGGCTACTTCTTCTTCTGGGCCTTTTCGGCGGCTTTTGTGACCTTACCGGCGCTGGGATCCTTAAAGTTTACGGACTTGATGACACCGACTGCAACTGTCTGCCTCATGTCACGGACAGCAAAACGCCCAAGAGGAGGGAACTCCTGGAAGGACTCGACGCACATGGGCTTGGAAGGCACCAGGTTAACGATAGCAGCATCGCCAGACTTGATCGCCTTGGGGTTGTTTTCGGTAGACTTACCAGAACGACGGTCGACCTTCTCCTTAATTTCAGCAAATTTGCAGGCAATATGGGCGGTGTGGCAATCAAGCACAGGTGTGTATCCGTTGGAGATCTGACCAGGGTGGTTGAGAACAATTACCTGAGCTGTGAAGTCAGCAGCGCCCTTGGGCGGATTGTTCTTAGTGTCACCAGCAACGTAACCGCGACGCAACTCTTTGACGGAGACGTTCTTGACGTTGAAACCAACGTTGTCCCCGGGGACGGCCTCCTGAAGAGCTTCGTGGTGCATTTCAACCGACTTGACTTCAGTGGTCAAATTAGCTGGGGCAAAAACAACGACCATACCAGGCTTCAATACACCGGTTTCAACACGACCAACTGGTACTGTTCCAATGCCACCAATTTTGTAGACATCCTGATAAAATGAACAAATATTAGTTACAACTGGAGACCAAGATATTTTCGTAATCATAATGATAAATCTCAGTAAAGATTAAGCCAAAGAGTCATCAAAATGCTATGTATACAAAGTAATCATCATTTCAACTAAGAATGAAATTAAAAAGTTACTATGTTTACCTGAAGGGGAAGACGAAGGGGCTTCTCAGTTGGGCGAGATGGTGGCAGGATGGCGTCCAAAGCTTCGATAAGACACTTGCCATCAGCTTTGCCTTCCTTACGGTCAATGTTCCATCCTTTGAACCATGGCATCTTGGTGGAAGCCTCCAACATGTTGTCTCCATGCCATCCAGAGATGGGGACAAAAGCAACAGCGGCTGGGTTGTAACCTATCTTCTTAATATACGAGGAAACTTCCTTCTTAATTTCCTCGAATCGGGCCTCATTGTATGGTGGCTCGGTGGAATCCATTTTGTTGACACCAACGATGAGCTGCTTCACACCCAAAGTGAAAGCAAGAAGAGCATGCTCACGGGTTTGGCCGTTCTTGGAGATACCGGCTTCGAATTCACCAGTACCGGCAGCAACAATCAAGACAGCACAATCAGCCTGAGAGGTACCAGTAATCATGTTCTTGATGAAATCTCTGTGGCCAGGGGCATCAATGATGGTCACATAGTATTTGGCGGTTTCGAATTTCCACAAGGCAATATCGATAGTGATACCACGCTCACGCTCAGCCTTCAGTTTGTCCAAAACCCACGCGTACTTGAAAGAACCCTTGCCCATTTCCTGGGCTTCCTTCTCAAACTTCTCGATGGTACGTTTGTCGATACCGCCACATTTGTAGATCAAATGACCAGTGGTGGTCGACTTGCCGGAATCGACGTGACCGATGACGACGATATTAATATGAACCTTTTCCTTGCCCATGTCTGCAGGCAAACGGGAAAAATTAGTAAAACCGCAAAGATACTCTTCTAAAGTTAGAAAGCAACTACACCATCAACAGTAATGGCGGATAGATCATGTTATAGGAGAGGAAACATGACGCGAACGCATATGGCCAACATGGCGGCCACCTAATGCGGGTATGTACACGTGGTGCGTTGTATGTTTTCCCAAATTTCTCATAAAATACACCGCATATGGCAAAAACGTTGCTTGCAAATGTTGAAGCCTAAATGCAATAATTGAAGATAAGTACTTACTTTGTTTGTGGTGTATAAACCAAGTGCAATTCAAAACTTGTCGGTAAACTAACGCAGACGACCACACCGGACGAAGAGTCGGACAGAAAGAATGATTTGACTTCAGACGAGCGGCCTTAAGATCCTCCCTCCATTCCACCTCTACGTCACATCCGAGCACGCGCAGTGCGCAACAAGTGGTTACGTCGCCGGATGTTTGTAACTAGCGCCCCTAGAATGGATTTAAACGAAATTTACAAGAAGTAAAAGAAACAGTATGAATACGACACAAAAATTAAAAAAAGTAACAAAATATTTGCATAGAATCATGCAAAATCATTCTACTATTACTTACCATTCGTTATTTTTGCTTATTCTTAACAATGTTTCAAATTTTCGAAGAACCAACGTGGAACGATTGCTACGCCACGTTTTATAAGACTCGACTGAACGGAGATAGCCGAAGGTTGAATCATGTCGAGCCCGGCGAGTCATTCAACCAGCATGGAGATCAACACGACCTTGGGTACAAATCAACGCATTATTATGATTTTGATTAGATTCAATCTGCCGATAGTACATGGTACGTTGTACAGCTTTGGTACGCACGATTTGTGCGTTACCAAGAGAAATACCCATTATCTCCATTGATTAAACTGCTGAAAAACCCGCAATTGCATTGAATTTCATCATATTAGCACATGGTACGTGTTCGGCCATTTTTATCACCTGCAAATGCACTGAAAGTAATAATGATACAC
The DNA here is from genome assembly GCA_027574925.1 of Ecitoglossa quadriceps. NCBI lineage: Eukaryota > Metazoa > Arthropoda > Insecta > Coleoptera > Staphylinidae > Ecitoglossa > Ecitoglossa quadriceps. The sequence goes on from JAODGC010000004.1 coordinate 4,835,525, forward strand.
GAAAATCTTTTAGATAATACGATAGATATAACTTTTAAATGTTTAAAGGAATGGTAATTTCTCGTTTTACGTGTTGATGGAGTCGTTATTTAATAATGATTAACCGGTTGGTTTTTGCCTATGGAAAATTCCCATTGTTGGAATTGCTGGAATTCGACCAGTCCCATGCATTTCTCAGATGTATTTGTCCATTATTATGTAGTATTGCTTCCTGCTTTTGGTATAGTGTAGTTTGGCTTCGTTAGCTCAGATGGCGAAGGCAGCACATTTCGTGCGTAAATCCACTTCGTAGCCATCCTGGCAATGACGTTCGGCGTCGTTCAGCCATCTTGTTCACAGCGAAGCTTCTCGATGAATACATTCGGATTCCAAGCATTATCTATCTGTGTGTGTGTGGGGGAAACAAGCGCGCCGTTCGCTCGCCTCTGCCTGCTCAATAACAGCCGATGCGAGTGACGAGAACCGTACGCGTCGTGGGTGTAGGTTAATTCGTGACGAGGGGTGCCTTTCCGCCCGATACTAAGCAGAACGGCCTACCCTTTGTGGGTCCACAACGTCCGCTAGCTACCCACGGCAACCCCTTGGTGCGCGTGATTCTTGCGTGTGGCACAAATAGCCAAGTCGACGGAAAGTACTCGCCTAACATACTCACGGACCTCCGTGGCTGCGTAGATCGGATTCCTGGTATTGGAGAGACCGATGCACCGCGCTCAGCGCGTGGATGCGAACGCAAACACGACGCAAATTTAGATTTTCAGTGCGAGAATAGTGCTAGAAGCAGTTGTTGCAAGTGTTACAAGTGTGACTTTGAAGAGGGAATTGGATAACACTAGGAATTGGCGGGTGAAGCAGTGATTTTGGGGTAACAAGTGATTCTTGGATTTTCGTAGATTGAGGAATACAGAGAAGATTAAATGGTTGCTTGCGAGGTGTTATGGCATCGCGGTGAGTGGAAACTGGAGTCATTTGAAAGGTTTTAAACTATGATTATAAGGGTCAAAGATGGCTACAATAACAAATTACAATCGAGGCAAAACAACAGCATACTTACTCTTATTTCTGAGTGGTCGGAGATTTTTAAGAGGAGAGAATGAAGAAACATTGAGAAATTTGACGTTTAGAATACTGACAATCAAAATACAACTTGTAATGTTGTTGCCCAACCTTGGTAACAATTAGCAAGTTTTGAAATCTTTACTTGGAACACCTAGTAACCAAAACAATTTACAATTCACGCAAAGAAACCCTGTATCACATTCAATCATCTTGTTTATCATTAAATCGCAACTGTGTATGGTACTACTCTGTCTCTTCATACTTGTTCTCGGGGAAAGAGGAAGAGTATTGGTCGCCTTCGGAAACTGGAAAGCAAGGAACGCGCGTTCACAGAAGCCAGCAGCCGCTTTTTCTCTCCAATGCTGTCGTGTGTTGTATCCACACAGCTGGATTTACGTTCGCGAATCCAATGGACGCAGTCCTGCCAAGTATGCCTGCGTATGTATGTTGGTGGTAGTTGTAGCACGAGTGACGGCCGGATTCCTGGAAGAGGCTTTTTCGTGCCGTGTGTACACAACAATTACGGAACACACGAACGGCCCCGCCAAGCGCAGTGAGCTGCGATAGCTACTATTACTCTGCGGACGCGTCTCGTGCACCGCTCCCGGTGTGCCCCGGACCGGATTTTCTTTATGGCTTTACGATTCGAGAGAAACGCATTCAAAACGCGCCCGGGGAGTCACTCTGCCTGGCGGGAGGAGACGCCTTGATATTGAATAATAAATCAGGCGGTGTGTTGGACATTGTTGCGTGTATCAAATGATGGGAATTTGTTATGATTCTATTTAATGCGGTGCATTCTAATTGCAGTTGAAGTAATGAAGAGTGTTTTTTGAATTGGGCATTGTCAAAATGTAATACGTGGTGTATGTACATAATCTTAAGTTAGAATGGGCTTAGATAGGTTCAATTTGGTGTCCTTCAACTCCTCACGTGCTTTTCATGGAAGCATGTTTTCAAGATACCTATTCAGCTGTAACTTGATAACACTTTATTCTCCAAATTGAAGGGAATTCTTGAATGTTAGCAAAATGTTGGAAACTGGGGGTATCTTTTTGTGGATTTAGTGCTTTTCCTAGAAGGTATCATTAGATACCACTGAGTAAGCGTGCTTTTGTGATAGCACTTCATAACGATGCTTGCAATTTGTCGCCCTACTTAAATTTTCAGCACGTTTAAATTTAAAACGTGAGAAAATGCCATATTTTTCTACCGTTTGTTTCATTTAATTATGCAAATCCTTCGTTTAATGATGGATTGATGGGAGAGTTTCAGTTTTGTGTGATTATTTACGAGGAATAGTACAAAGCAATTTATTTTCTCACAACTTTATCTACCAATCTTTCGCAAAGAAAATAACTTTCTTATTACTTTTATGATTATTTGCAGACGATGATTAGATAACTCCAACACTTCTTTGTATGGTTTAAGTTTCCAATTAGCAAGCTTGTTATGATCTTTCATAGTATCTATTTCTAGGCTAAAATTTCAAGTTTTAATTACAATTTCACACTACTTATGGCTTCGTTACGCATTCTCTTGAAAGCTTAGGGTTTTACTTTCAAGTTTTATGAGAATTTCTTGCCTTTTGATTGATTTTTTGATGTTAATTACGAAGTTTATGCGAATACATTATGATTCCATTGAGATTTACTTCTATATTGTTATAACACTTTTGGGATTGTTGCCTTCTTGTGTATATATTTTCGCTTTTCGTTGCCGCATTTTCTCATATGGTCTTGACTTTAGACAAAACAGGTAACGGATTTGAAATCTACACAATTGATTTTTAACCAAAATTTTAATGCAGTATAGTAATCTTATTTTAATGAATTTTTGAAACAACCATCCGTTATACGCTGTATTTCCGGGGCTAACAGTTTCCAAGAAAATGAAGCAAAGAACAGGTCGAGTGCTCAGGTTTCAAATTTGGACCAAAATTACAAATGCGCAGCAATGAATCATAATCTTTAATCAAATCAATATTTTAAAGGCAAAACAAGCGTAGTATTAGCCGAGAAACTGAACGCGTTTGTGGAATTTTCGCAGAAACTATCTGTCACTAAACTACCACCTTAAGTGGAAATTTTTCGATAAGAAATCAAAGGCATAAATTCAACACTACCAAGTATTACATTTCCATTTTCTAACAGTCTATCGCCGAGTTCCTGCAACTTTTAATACTAAAATTTCGCGAATTAAAATTTTTCTTGTAGCATTGGGCACCAACAGTTGAAGACCTCGAAATCAGTAGGATGAAAACTATAAGATCTAAGTCATACAGACTGTTCTCATTTTGAAATCCAACTAGAGCTAATATGCCACATATTACTAACAACTTTTGACTGATCCCTTTTCCTTCCAAGTTGTCCACATTCACCTATTCCACCGATTGTTGCATTCTAAATAGCTCAACGTGCGCATATACTGTGACAGAAACGTTCCATTTTCTATCGGCCACATATCATTGTGTTACGGTGCCATTGTTTGCGTAGCGCAGCACTCTGTTTACGGCATCGGGTGATATCAATCATGATTTGCTTTTGAATTCGCCAACTAGAAACTATTCGCGGTCGCCATCGATTCAGACTAATCGTTTATGCGCGAGTGGACTTTCTATTTGCGCACTGCTTACTATGCTGTTCGCCGAAACACGCGCGGTGTTTTTCGCGCTTTCGATAATGATATCGTTGACGGGGTATTGCGCAGATAGTTTTTGAATTTGGACTTTTCGTCGATTAGTGATTAGTGAAGTTATTGGTGGACGTTTCAAAAAAACTCCTTAACATCCTTTCGTGAATAGTTTTTGAAATTTTTGCAAACTAATTGTAAATTTTATTCACGCAATTGATAAAACTTAAGGTATCCCTAAATTAATTTGATCTTATCTGTATTTTACAACACAATTTAAAAACCCTCGCTCTGAGTGCAGCTTCTTGTTATTCACCACTTCCCCCCCAACAATAAACATAGTCTCAATTTGTTTTTTTGTTTATTATGTATACTTAACAATGACTTCTTCTATGCCAAGCCAGAGGTCAGGAACAAAAGGTAGAAGCAGCTTACTGCACTCCTCCACTTCTTCGTTGTATCTGCACCGCGTTCATCCTACGTAGAAATACGAAATTAGTGTCAGCAGACCCTGTTTTCAGATCACTGTTTACACAATTATTACGCATTGCGCCGCTAATACACAACACTAATGGGCACAATTCTGTGTAGTTTGGAATTGTTTGGAGACCACCTATTCTGCTAAATAATTCCTGGACGTGTGCAGGATTTGAGCTTATTAACTTGTTTTGCTTGTGCTGGCCTGCGAATTAGAAAAATCATGTCACAGATATTAACGTTCCTGGAAGGGATTTCGGTTACTTGTAAATAGCGTAGTGTAAGTGGGTAAATGACGTGCAGCAAAGCGGTTTCTGGGTATACCGAAATTTGTTTCACATCAGCATAGATCTTCTGCACGCGCAAATTAGGCGTTGACGATCAAGGAGTTGTTGTATTGTGATACCGCTTCTGAGAAATTGATTCAGATTTGATGTGGTATTCGAGTTTAGTGAATCAAGACGTAATCTAATCAGTTCACTGGTAGTTGACAAAGGCGCTATTCTAAGTGTGAATTATAACAGTCCCGTTTTTGCCCACAGGAGATCATGTCATCGCAAAGGATATTGTTTAACTTAACGCGGAGGAGTTTTTAATGGTAAGGACATCACAGTTTTCATAAACCTTGAACTACAAACATTTAAATTGGCCATTCTAGCGCAGATACAACAATGTGGCCGATATTCACACCCATAATCTTTGGTGTTCTGCTACTTTCGGTAGTGACACCGGAAGAAACCCGTAGGGTATGCGGAAATATCAAGAACAACCTTGGCTATACAGCTTTTCTCGACGCCAAAACGAAGGAAATGCGCTTTGGGGGCGATATTTTCCTCGAATATGGCGTTGATGATTTGGATCTATATTGCGTGGTGACTGATCCAAAGAAAATTAATCCGAGTCAATGGTTGACGTTTAAGAGAGGAAATGAAGTCCTGAATGGAGTAAGTAATGAGAAATCTGAATGAAGTCATATATAAAGGAATTGTTGCTTTTGTAGACGACTATAACAAACTCAACAGCGATACATCTCCACATTGATAAAGATGATTGGGAGATTGGCAGTCCCACAATTGCTTGTATGTACAACTTGACTATTGTTTGCGACAATGCTGTAATGGTTGGAAGTAAGACCTTAAAATGTTTAACGTCCGGTCGATTAAAATATTAAATCGTCATTTATTTTAGTTCCACCAAAACCGACCAATTTCAATTGTGTGAGCTACAATAATGAGAACTTTACATGTTCCTGGAAGTACCCTAAAAACAGTGTTTCAACAACATATAATTTGTCGTACACTGTACTAGCGTAAGTAAACAATAACTGCACCATTCAAACATAAGTCAATTGTTTATTTTTCAGTCTCACGTCCAGAGCTCAAACGTATAGTTGTCCCCACCAGGAATATAACCACCATGCAAATACTGTAACATGCGTCTGGTCCTTAGCAACAACACCTACTTATAGACAGTCATCGGACCACTTCAGCATTTCTTTCTTCGCGTACAATCACTTTGGTAATTATTCCTATTTCTTGCCTAACTTTGATCACCTTGCCCACGTCATCCCCAATCCTCCGGAGAATCTTGTTGTGGCAAATAGGACCACGTCGTCGTTATTCCTCCAATGGGGTATCCCACCGACTATCCAGCACCGGCACCTACAGTATCGTGTTATGTATACATGTGGGTTTACAATGCCCGAGAGGGTTGCTGATCGCACCTTCGAGCTGGCAGGAATTAGAAACTTCACTGGTGTCAAATCGTGTTCGTTTAACTTGACGAATTTACCACATGCACATGAAATGTGCGATATTCGTGTTGCTTTGAGAATGAATTTAACCCAGGATGAAAAGATGTGGTCACAGAATGCGACTATTCTTGAACGTACAGCTGCAACAGTTCCTGGAGATGGGCCAAAAGTGAACGTCGGCAGCTTCAAACATATTAATGATACTGCGGTAAGAATTTATTGGCATCAAGTGCCGCAAGAGTTGGTAAATGGACCGGATTTGAGGTACAATGTAAGCTTAGTTCGTGGGAATGGCAACGTGATTATTGAGAAGATAAGCACGATGAAAAATTCTGTTGTGATTGGAAATCTCAGCGCTAATCAGAGTTATACTTTTGCATTACATGCAATTAATGCAATTGGTCCACAATCGACGCTACCTGCATTGATATCGATTCCAGCGCAGTCTGAACGGCCTTATCAAGTGAGGGAATTAAAGAAGATTGAGAATACAAAAGGGTTTAAGCTACAATGGGAACCTCGCCTGCAATATCAAATTGTGAACTATACTGTGTTTTGGTGCAGAGAGATTACAACGTCTTATAATGAGGATTGTAATGGAGATTGGGACTGGGCGGTAGTTCCACCTGATCAGAAGGAGTATGTCTACGAAGAACCTTTGCAACATTTAAATAGTACCTCGTTCCGAGTAGCAATTGCTTCCAATTCGGAGTATAGCAGTAGTGGAATGATTTTCCCTACTTGTGAAGAATCCGGGGAGCAAATTCCAACGATTAATTTAATGAGACCATATGATTTTGGAGATACTTCCGTTAAACTCAGCTGGACTGTGAAGTGCACAACGGAAGGCATTGCGAATTACACAATTGAGTATTGCATTGTTGAGCAATTGTCGAAGGATTGCAGGAAGAATACCAAACAACATGCTCATGTTGATGGAAGTTTTACTGACTTTGTTGTTGCCAATTTAACGCCCTATGCAACCTATTTGTTTACAATTTACCCGACAATGAGGAACGGAAATAAGGGCAAGACATCAGATCCTGAGCGAGTTACGACTTTGGAGGGAAAACCAACTGAACCGATGGATTTAGAAGCTGCAAAGGTCACAAATACGTCGATTGTGTTGCAATGGGTGAAACCAATCATATCCAATGGGTTTATTTATTATGATATCTTTATTAATGGTGATAAAGTTGCATCCAGTATCAAAGAAACTGTAAGTTATCAGCTTCTGAATGTTAGGAGGACGTTTATGGAGGTAATTTATTTTCGGGTATTTTTAGAACTACGTTTTGGAGAATTTGAAGAGTTATTATCTGTACAACATCACAGTCGAAGCTTGTACTTCGAAGAAGTGTTCAAATCCATCTAATAGCTTGTCGTTGAGAACTTTGATGGGCATTCCAGATCGGGTGGGTCCACCATCCGCACGATCTATTAATACCACGGATATTTTGGTGATTTGGAACAAACCAACCGAGCCAAGAGGTCCTGTGACTTATCAAATTAAAGTGAATGATGGCGAAACACACATTTACACTAATAAAACTGGTTAGTACACATTCCCAACATATATGTGCATTGCATTAAAATATATAATGTTTTTAACAGCGGAATATCATTATACCTGCACCCAAAAGTCCAACTCCTACACGATCATTGTTCGAGCTACAAACTACGACGAAGAACGCAATATTACATTCTTCGGCGACTGGAGTGACGAATTTGTTGGCAGCTGCTCTCCAGGCATGGGCTGGTTGATACCAGTTTTAGTTGTGCTTGTAATTACTTTGATTGGTACTGCATACTTCAGCAAACGTCTGTACACCCGTTGTAAGAAGATGCAGGACATTGATGTGAAACTCCCAGCCACTCTTATGGCAAATGACGTGTCAATCTGGCCTCCAAAGGATCCCAGTCTTCGAGATCCCAAACCTCCACCATCAGCAGATGAAGAATTACTGCTGCAATCACGTCCTGAAGTTCTGAAAGCCCCTTATGTGGGTGACTCAAGTGGCTGCAGTTCAGCACAAGGGAGTGTCACCTCAGAATCTGATGGCACTTTCTCCGCGGCATCAGATTCTGGGACAGAACAAAGTGAACTACGAAAAAGGTCTTTCAGGAACTCGTCTAAGACCTCTCTGCTTGGTGCTGAAGGTGGAATGGGAGCTAAAAATGATAACTACTCACAAGTTGGTGTAGGAGGCATTGGGGGGATGGGTCTTGGAATGGGCATGGCTGGCCTTAATATGGGCATTGAATCCAATCCATTGTCAGAAATGGATGATGCGAATGCCAAACCCACATTGTGTACTTACATGCAGCCGTATTTAGATGTAGAACCCGTGAATAGACCTCCGGAGCCTCAAAATTCATCATATGTGACTGTGGCGCAGGCACGGAGTTTGCCCAAACCCAAGGAAGAACCAGTCAGCAAACCTTACGTCCAAGTAGCAGATATGAAGGCGCTGACACAGAAGCGAGATCCACAAATAGACACGAATAGGTCCTATGTGACAGTGGGGCAGATGCCGCCCGCATTGAAGATGAATAAACCCTTTGATGTCAAACTACTGAAGGAAGATTGAAAAGGTTTTAAATGTGCAATTCGACGAATAGAGAACGCTGGTGGTAATGAGAATACTCACGGTGGACATTTTATGCTGTGACGATCTGGATATTGTACTGATTGTGTTTGAGAACGAAGTAATATCAACGAATATTATCCCACATGCCTACAAAACGCAGAGTTATACATCATTACATATATTTTTGTAAATAGTTTGATTAAGGAATATCTCGCGTAGTATCTAAGCATAAACGATTGCAGATGCAAGAAGGAAAGAAGAGATTGAAGGACTCATATTTTTCTAACACTTACAAACTCATGTGCTCATATTAATTACGAACTGTGTAATTACGCGTAGAGTTTAAGATGAACTCATAGGTGTAAATTGGAAAGGTTTTCACAAGATATTTGCAGGCTGATTAATATTTTTATATGCAACAGTGTTGGAATGTTGGTCCCTATGAGTTGATTAAGATGAGTAAGAAATCATATGATTTTATGATCAAGAAGGGGTGGAAGCACAACAGAACGTGCCTTGCGTTTGCAAGCAAATAGCTTCGATTTGTAACAATTGTGATGAATGTAGTTAGGAAAGTTATGATCGATTGGCGTGCGAACAGCAGCGGAGCGAGAATTGGTGACGGAAAGATTAATTGCCATTTATGTTAATTGTTATAATACTTAAATAGTATAATATTGAAACATCCAACAACTACTGAAATGGAGCGAGCAACTAGTGTACGTGAGACACAGATTGAATGAGCGCCGATTGCCGTGAATTTTTTAAATAGAGTTTTCCGGGTACTTTTCTACGATAAGAGTATTTTACCTGAATCGTCTATGCTTTTGAGAATTTCATACAATTTAATATCACATGCAGCAAGGAAGTAATTATGCTTAAACTTAGACAACTTGTTAAATTTGAGAACAGTTAAGCAGAAAAATGATATTCATGTTGCAACTTGATGGTTGAAGTTAGTATTATGTCAATTTGAAATTCCGGCCGTGCTTACTTAGTCCGAAAAAAATGAGAAGAATGTAAAGGAATTTACAAAATTTACTTAAGATTGTGATGAATTAGTTTTAAATCTATTGAATTGAAATTTTAACATTGCTTAAATAATTTGCGATTGGAATGTGCAACTGTCTTATTGGTAAATCAACAAGAAATCTACTTTACATTTGTGTGAATGCTTTTGATGCTTGAAAGAATACTCATTATTTTCTTTATTTAGTTGTATCCTGATCTTATTCATTCTTTGAGCCATCTGATGACCTACGTAACTGAGTATGTTATGTGCATCTTGTAAATATTCATCTTTTCATTGCTGGCGCTAAGTTTCAAGTACTTTTCAGTTAAGAAAATAGACTATATTTAAAAGATGACAAATCATTCGTAATTATTGCTAACAGGGATAATAGTGCATAATATCCTATACTGTACACATTGAAATATTTAAATTTGCACTCGCACTTGTACATATGTTGCCCCCCAAGCATATCATTGTTCCTTTATTGATAATGATTATAGATACGAAGATGTATGTACAATATGTAATGGCATGGTATGATATGGGATCATATTTAAACAGAACGCACCAGCGCGTGCTGCACATTTCATATTCAACTTATATCTTAAGTATTTGCGTGCATTTTGTTACAACACCGTAAAAGCAGGATGTTAGCGGAGGAGAATTGGATGAATTTGCTTCGTCATTATAATAATCCATGAACTAATATGATAAACAAATATATTTATCGCATTTGTATTTGAACATTGTATATTTTATAAACCTACTTGAAATAGGTTTTTGAAAATATGTTTAGTTCTACTTTGAGGCAGAATTGCAAAAAATAATACTGTACGTCTTTGGAATACAACTGCACTCATGTGCACTACCCACATTGGAAACCTTTTCATTGAAGCAAATCCAATTCATGTGTAAACAGAAGCAAAGTTTTGTTTTCCTTCTTTTATGTCCTATGTATCCGACCATCGTTCGCCACCAGGCAGAAAATAGTCTTCTACGCAGCAATTATAATGAAAACCGGCAACGCTTAGAAACGAAAACAATAGAAGTGTGGAAAAGACGGAGACTACACGAAAACAACGAACATTTATCTGTTAAGTCGTTTATTTTCAATTTACAAATTGCAAAAATCGTCGCACACGACTTTTGATTTTCGGATCCATTGAGATCCACGTTCTTCATTCGCTCGTATGCATGCACTGGAAGTGTGCGTCCACGCTTCGAAAATATCGTATCACCTTCCAACTTCATCAAAGGTACAACTATTGCCCTGACTTTCTTAAAACCGTGGACGCCTTTCCGCTGCAGCGCCGCGTCCCTCATCAACATCATTAACATAATACAAACTAAATCACTAAATTACTTAACTAAACGTGAATCAATAAGGAGAATAGAGAATTCAAATACGGGCCCCGGGCGTTTAAAATTAAAACTAGTTGTAATCACAAGGCAGCATCATAAAATCATAATTACATAATAATTAAATCAGTGCTGCTCCAACGTATCAAACCAAAGAGTCATGCAGGAGACAATCTAATTAGAGAGAGAATTCTTTACACATTTAAAGCTCGCTTTTCAATTGAACCAATCATCACTAACTGAAGGTGTCAAACAAACTATACCAACAAACGTAAATCTTCAATTAATTACTGGTCGTTTATAAATTTCTCATCTTCATATTAAATTCCTTATCAACCAATATAAACTATGAGACTTGGTCAACTAAAAGCATCGCACAATTACAATTACCATGCCTTCACTTCAGTTAAATTTCTAATTGTTGACAGTTTGTTTGCGTCGTTTTTGCTTAGGAATAGAAATCTTACAGTACATTTATATCATCGTAAGGTATGTACAAGAAAAATTCCAGTGCAAATTAGCCTCGAAAACTAACAAACACTATAGGCACTATCAAAATGTAGTAATCGCTCTCACCGCATCGAAATGAACGTTGCAAACGGTTTGCACAACGCATTTATACCAAGTGCACATTTGGCCACTGCGCCGAGTGTGCACACATCACTCAATCAGCTCGTTTGCACAATAAAATTTTCATATATCGTTAAAAGTACAATCAATACAATTATCTGTCTACCTTCCATCAATCAATGATACCCCGAATAGAATTTTCTCGCCAATAGCGTTTCGTCGATTCGTAGAAAAACACCGATCACAAACAAATCGAGGCGTCCGACAATGTCATATTTTGCGCGTTTTGTTCTCCTCTTAAATACAATAACATACATTAATTCTTTATCTCTTTGTCTTATCACTTTTCATAACTAATAGATTTCTGTGTCTGCTTAAATCTCTCACAATGATGCGCGGACCGCGCGCGGCAGATTCGGGTGTCACAAACACACATTGCACAAATTACATATGATACAAATAATTTACGAACTGCAGCTATGCCCTCCTGCAGCTGTGGTGCTGCTTGGTTTCTGATCGCAGCGCGGCGCTCGCTTACAAATTAGTTTACAAATCGCTCTATTTTACATCATCAACGTGAGTATGTTACAAATTACATGTACATCTAACCGACAACTAGCGTTCGCTACACGATGAGAGACAAAAATTCGCTGATGCTGCTGACGATGTAAAATAGCTACATTTACCTTTCCTACTAATTTTTCGCATTCATGCAGCTACTAATTGATACGCTCTACAGTTCGCGATGAGACTGACTGACGATTAAGTAAATCAATTCGAGGCTAGAGTGAGATAAGTCTTTCCAGAACAACTCAACACGCTTTTAGAGTGTTTAATACAATGAAATTGTAAGTGTCCCTCTGCCTCTTCACTACCTTTGTACCTACGATGAATAAATTTGTGTCATGTGAGAATTTCGAAGTTTAAGGCCGTCTCTAATTGTTCTCGTGTCACTCCATGATTGCAACAGTTCAAAGTGTTGAAAGTCGAAGCCTAGTCGTTGTATGAATATTGACGTATTGAGAAAATGGTGAATGATAACGATAAAAAGGCAATGCGATGGTCAAAAGCGCGTACCCTGAACTCCAACGAAACGCAAGAATTACATACACACGGATATGTCAAAGTCGTAAATGCGCAGAAAAACAACGGTTGAGCAATGACAATGAACACAATGCACACGCTAGCAACGAAATGTTTTGGATTGTGCGCCGACTCGAACCTAACTTAAGATATGCAACAAGTGACTTAGTTGGGATTCGTAATGCATAATTTGCTAGCGACGTTTGAGATCAATCGGCGTTCAAACTCGTGTTACTTGTGTGTGTTTAGTCAGTGTGTGTGGCGAGTGATTATGCATCGCATGAAAATATTGTACATACAATAGTAAGTAGTCTGAACACCTGTTTGGCAAAGATTGGTGTGGAAACATGAGTGCGAGAGCTAGTTTCATAAGAATTCTCAGTGTATGGTTTGGTGAAATTGTTTGTGGTTGGTTTGAATGTCATTGCTAGTGCTAGTAAAAACTAATTACAACGACGCCTCGCGTCCCTTCGCCGACAATGTCCACATCATTCAGTTCTGCGCGCGTCGCGTCGACAAATAAAAACTACAACAATTAACTAAAGTCGGGGGGCGTGAAAGTCTGAGTGCGTCCGCGCGGACTAATCTAAAATAATCACATATCGGAGTAGTGGGTGGCGGCTGCGGCGGCTGCTCGGGCGGCTCCGGCGGCCGTGTCATGGCTATGAAATCGGCGGCAGCTTGCCGGAGTGGTTGCTGTGCTGCGAATGCAGCGTGGCGGAACGCTCGTCGCTGAGCTGCACGCGCACCGTTGAACTCACCGGAGTGCGCACGCTTCCAGAGCCTGTAGTGGCGGCAGTCTTCGAAGACTCGTCGTCAGGAGGCCGTGGGAGGCGGCGACGCAGCCACGCATGTCGCAGCGCACCATAGGGCGTCATGCGGAGCTCTGGGTCCCATTCGAGACAACGACGAATGAAATCAATGAAGAGGGGATCATCGCAACCCTTCAACGCGCGCTTTAATTCTTTTGAACCAGGAGGCCCTCGTGGTTTACCTCGTCTGGACAAACCTCCATTGAGTACTGTGGTGCCATCAACGAGAGTCGCAGCGGTACAATATCGAGGGTAACCTTTTGAGGAGATAAAGTTCTTCGCGCGTTTAGACTGCCGCAGAAGTCGTTGTGGTGGCATCCCTAACAATTCCATAATGCAGGCGAGTTGATCTGCTTCGTCTTCCCCTGGTAGCAGCGGGAATCCAGTCAGTAGTTCAGCCAGAATGCATCCTAGGGACCACATGTCAATGGGCATTCCATACCTCGCACCCAATATCACTTCAGGTGCACGGTAGAACCTTGACTGGATGTAGGTATACACGCGTTGGTCTTCGTAACAAGAAGAGCCAAAATCAATAACCTAGGGCAAAGAAGTAAATTAGAAATAAATATAAAACAACACATGTGTTATTGACAGCCACGTTTTTAGTTTCGTGCCTCGTGTCAAGCAAATGCGTGCGCTCGCCAAATAGTAAATCAATTGACCATTATCCGACTCAACTAAAAATAAATCACTCACCTTCAACCCGCTGCGACCCTGCTGTTTCAGCAGCACATTCTCGGGCTTCATGTCGCAGTGGATGATTTTGTAGCTGTTGAGTGCGTCCAAACACTGTAGCAGCGAATGACAGAACTTGCGCACCAGCTGTATACTAAAGCCTTGGAACTTGTTCTTCTTGATCAGCTCGTACAAGTTGATGTAGAGCAGCTCAAAAGTGATGCACATGTGATTGCGAAACGTGAATGAGTCCAGCATGTGGATGATGTTCATACCATTGTCCTTGTCCTTTTTGCGGAGGTGTTCGAGGATGCGGACTTCTTCCTGGGCCTGGCGGTGAAAGCGTTTCTCATTTCGCACCATCTTCAAGGCGACATGCATGTGGCACTTGTGGTCGTACGCTTTCACCACCTGGCCGAAGCTGCCCTTGCCGATTACCTTCAGCACTTCGTAGCGATAGGCTACGTGGTCATGTGGGATGTGGATATAAGAGCCTTGGTCATTATCATAATCACAATTGTAAGGGTCACCTAAAAAACAAAGCAAAACCAATGTAATAACAATTTATTGTAGATTGAAATAATCATATCCTGTTAGCTTAAATATATCCTAAAATAATAGCATCTCCATTGTTTCTGCTTTGGAAATCTGCTAAAACTGTAGAACATATATTTAGCACGCGGAACTACTTTAAAACATCGCTATTTTTAAACGTCATCCTCTATCCTCAATTCAAGTCCTAGTTTTTGCTAATACAATCCTAGAAATCACATGTTGATAGCACCCAATGAACAAATACTCTCAATTTGCGTCTGCAACCAAAGCAGGATAATATCAAGATAAAAATGAAGATTATTCTGATTTGCGATGACATTCATGCCAATTCCGTGCACTAATTGCAGTGCAAAACTTTAACCGGTAGGCGTAAATGGTTCTGATTAGTTTAATTGCCGATTTAATTAGAGCACCGTGTGCGCTCGGCGTCGCGCCGACCAGTGGTCTCGAGTGCCACTTTTTCCGCGATATTTGGGACGTAAAGCCGCGAACCATGTAAACGCTGGCACCTTGCATCCAGCGAGTTTGCGATTTGTCTGTGACGCAGATTTAAATGAAAAAAGTTGCGATCAATGCAATAGTGGAAACGAAACAAATGCGACGTCAATTTCATGTGTGAACAGTGGTGATATTGTAAGTTGCTGTGTGTAATCAATAAAAAGTTGCTTGCAAAAGAATAATAAGGAAGCCCTTGATTGTTTGTGTTGTGGGTGAAGGGTGTGCAGTGTCAATATATGGGGCTATAGACATGTCAACAACACAAGATGGCGTACAAAAACAAAAAACCAACAAGTACCTTATATATATAAAAAAAGACAAACAACTGAACACTTGCGTATTGTTCACTCGTGGCCTCGCACGTTTTGCGCAACGTGCTCAGCCTCTATGGGTTTATTTAAGGTAAGAGCGAGAATTTTCTAAACTTGAACTTGATTTTGGCCAGCTACCTGGCTTCCTCATTTTGTAAGGTTATTAAACTTGAGCCACACACTGTGACCAGCCGTGCAATCATTTTAATGACTCTGAAATCGCTTCGTTTCCATTTGTAATCCTAGTTTTGGAGAATAATTTCATGCTGTAGGTTTTTAGATCGCTGGTGAAAATGTCACACCAATGAAGCCGTGACTGCAGTGCATGTTTAGATTCTTTCAATGACTGATTCCTCATTAGACATTGTGAGTCAATGCTTGTTCGTAGGAATACTAGTTGGATTGTAAGGCTTTAATTTATAACGAAAACGAATCACACTCACCTATGATCCCAGGCCTTTTCTTCGCGTTGGCCCCAATGAAATAGATGGCCGGGTAGTTGTACACCTCCCGATGCTCGTACGGTGTTAGTTTGTTCTTGTACATCTTCATCACCTGGTCGGGGGTGGCCACGGTGGTCTTTCGGATGATGCCGCCTGGCGATTGCTGCGCGGGTGGCTGCGTCGCCGGCTGGGACGCGTGGTGCTGCGGCGTTCCGTTCGCGGCGGTATTGTTCGTGGGCGGCGAGGGCATCTTTACGGCCTGGCGGGCCCAGTTCGCGGACAACTCTGGAAGGATGCCGGTGATATGCGGCTGGTGTGCTACCTCCTTGGTGGCCGCCGTCGTCGGCGGTATCTTGCCGTTCTCGTACGGATGCGAATGCCCTGGCGGCGGCGTCGGGAACAGGATGAACGTGCTGCGCGACAGCGGCATCTTCATCGAGGCCGGGTTGGCGGCGGCAGCGGCCGTGGCGCTGGACATGGTGCGTGCATCCGAACGGGCGGCGGCGGCGTCACAACGAGAGCGGAACAAAGAGACGTGCGGGTTATTTCAGCGCGGCCATCTTTATACGCATCTCTTCAGGCTCGCGCACACGGTGCACACGCACTCACAGGGGACGCACACGACAGAAGGCCGCTCGAAGTTGACTGGGCGCTGGGGGCTGCGCTGCCGCTGCTGCGTGTGAGGCAGCAAAGCGATCGAGCCCGAGTTGCAGCGAGTATTCGAGGTTCGACGCTCGCGGCCACGACCACATGCAGGCGCAACGACATCAGCTGAGGCTTGCTTTTACCTGCCTCCGACTTGCTAAACGTATCTCTCGCGTTCTTCTTTGTCCCAGCCTCTTCCGTTCTTTGAAAACATCATACACGAAATGGAACTGACGTCACGACTACCTGTTCAGGTCGCTGTGCGCGTTCTGCTGTACACCCCAGCCTTTTGTTCCGTTCACCTTTTGTTACCTTTCTATACGCGTTGCAACGACGAAAAAACATCCAAAACCGACAAATGTATGCCTGCTCTATACGCTTATCACTAGATAAACACATTCGCGACGGACTACTAGAAGATAGCTGTTTGCTTTTTGTTATCACCTGTCCATTTTTCACAATTTTCTAGCCATATCACACTGAAAAAATTAGTGGAACACTTCCATCCTGCTCAGTGACGCACGTACCATGCTGCCCATTACAATGAAACATTGAAAATTTAAATAAAGACATTCTTACAGACCCATCTACGACATAATGTACAAGATAACATTTAGAAACACACAATAAAGAGATATTCACGATTTGTTTATTTACAGTTTCATATTCATATAGATTAAATCAATTTAACTCCTTCACTATAGGCAACCAAAAATACATCATTATTTAAATCCTCCCCGAAATGTGCATCCAGCTTCTCTCATTTTTTCAACTACCTGACTTTCCCTTTGATTAAACGCATCAAGCCTTTCCTCTAATTATTTATTTTAAGGCAGTGGACACTTTCACTTATATTTACATTGCGCCAGTAAGAATCTTCTCGCGTCCTCAATTCAAATAGTTTGAAACAGGTCAACGATTTGAAGTATATCATATAAAATAAGTGCACCACATAACAGACAATTGTTACCATATTGGGCACCTCATTATTCTTCGCCTCTAGATTAATATTTGATCATAATGAATTATCTATAAGTTCGTATAAAAATACACAATCCACATCAAAGCTAATACTTTAACAACATTTCACAATTTCTATACAGCGTTTACAACCTTCGCACGCTTAATGTTCATTATCGAAAATTATTGGAGATCGAATATAATTGGCATCCCTGCCGAATTCACCATCTCAATCGCCTTAATAGTAGCTGCGTGATAACCTTTAGCACAAAATGATCACAATTCTTAACACTCAAAGTCTAGCTGACTCTAAATTAGGCACTATCAAACTAAACCTAGCTAACTACTTCTAGAACAATTATGAAAGTAAAAATAATTAGGCAATAACTAATCAAAGGTGATATAAAACTATTTGTCCGTTGCGAATAAATACTAACACGCTGTCGTGGTTAATAATTTACTCATTGTTTTGATTTCGGTTTTGATTTCCGCTGCGAAACTAGGAATTTACTTCAAAAGGCACTATCACTTGTAGTCGATTACATTAAGAGTACGCCTTCACCAATATTTACTCCGCAAATATGGACCTGGTAGACGTGATAACGAAGTAGGAATGTTTTAACTAGTTGCAATTACGTTCTACATAGTTGCGAGCTGCATTAACAGTATTTTCTACTATATCATTCCAATTCATATCATAGACTAATATAAATAAAACTTGCTTAAATGGCGTGTGTTCGATGCGCTCCCGGCGTGAAGCGCGAATGTGGTCGAATTGTCAGTCTTCGTCTCGAACTCGGCGAGCAATCTAATCGTCATTTGAAACAGAAACATCCTAAGAGTGGTCGTAAGTCTTTGGTTGTTTTAATTGAAAAAAAAAAAACGCGCTAAAGGATGTCTGTTATGTCATTGAGTTTCGAACCTATGATTGTAGGTTATTGGGAACCTAATTAGATCTAGGTCCTATGGGTTGATTAATGCGCATCTGGCGCGCACTTACGGGTTTAATTAAGTACCATTTCTGCGACCAGTGTGTTGATTAGCACCAAGATTCCTCGCCACCATCTTGGCTATCATCGTCACTTGGATCTTCACCGTACATATCTGCTAGCTTGCGAAAACGGGGACCAAAGCTTGAAAGGTGGTTGAATTTTAAATCACCGTCATCCGTGCCTGGAAATTAAATTAATAAATTATCAAGTTGCTAAGAGATTGTGCTTAAGTTGAAGGAAAAAATACTTACAAGAAGCAAGTGATGATAATGATCCTTGGCTATTGCTATCACCGCCTCCTTCATAAGCATAATAGCGGACGTCATCGAATGGATAGCTGTTTTGGTCCCGATCGCAATTGTCTTTCTTGTGCCCCAGAAAACCGGAAATATCTGGTACCTCCGGCATTTTAATCTGTTCCTTGGTGGCATACTCGTCGTCCTGTACTCGCCGCAGAACGCTCATGTCAAAACCAGTGTCAACTTCGCCGCCGCCTTCGTCTTCGTAAGAAATGATGGTTTCACGAATGTCGTCGTTGTCTTTGTCAGGCCAGTTATCATGCTTCCGTCGATGGACAACCACAGCTAATAAAAGAACTGTAAACAAAACAATGAGCAAAACCAATTCCGACATTTGCTTGCCTTTTAACTTACTTATCAGGATAGCTATGCAAACCAAAATGGCCACCAAAAAGTTAGAATCGATTCTGAAAGATACAGCTCGAGCTACACTGTACAAACAGTTCGGGGAGCTGTTAATGGACTCCCCAGGTTGTCCCAAATTCCAAACTTGCCCATTGAAGGTTAAGTTTCGTATACACCCGCTAAAACCATAGTGGGTTGGAATGTGCGACCATCCGGTGATAGCTGCAATTTGTTTGATGTTGCCGGCGATGCCTCCAACTTGAAGTGGGCCATTGACGTTCAAAAAGCGGGATTCACCCTTTGGAGCGCGAAGAACTTGACAGCTGCTCTTGTGACAGTCATCAACAGATAACAAAATTTCCTGAAAGAAACAATTGCGTAATTTAGAAAGGAAAACTGCTTTGGACAAAAAGAAACAAAAGTACCTTGTGTTGTAAATTGATCCTGATGTTATGATTCAAGTCATCATTCAATTTCTTAAAGTCCAACATGACCTCAGTAACATCTGGTCCTCCATAGCTTAATAAAAGACGTGGGAATCCATTTCGCAACTCCAATGAAATGAAATCTAGCGAATAAACACCCAAATAAAACCGGCTCCATTTATGATATGATTAAATTAATTAAAATTATTACCTGATGATAGTGGAGGTGGATGAGGAAACTGTGGTCCTTCATAGAAAATAAGCCCATTCTCCTGTTGTGTGGTCAACTCCAAGCTAATCTCAGTCCTTGAAGTGGCATCAAAATTGTCGTACATTCCCCACCCGTTGCCAGAAAAACCTATGCCAAGTATTTCACACCTCGGGCCATCAAAACCATCGGGACATTGGCAGACAGAGTCTTCAATTGGCGCACCTCCATTGAGACAACTAATTCCATTGAATCCTGGGATCCTTAACTCACAGACTGGTTCAACCAAAGCTCTAACACCTACAAATGATGTTCTATTTGTCAGAATCACAGCTGGTTCTTGCTTTACGTTGAGATTGTTGTAGCAGTTCTCAGGACATGTATCCTCAAAGCACTCATTGATGGAAATCATGATGAATTCCACTCCTAACTTCCTTTCAAGATCCACTGAACTGTTTGCAACTCGGTAGTTCAATTTTTCTGCTTCGTAGTAAGGTGACCCATGTGCTGCAAACCTCACATCTATTGTGGAGTCATTATTAGGAGTGGGCATGACTGTGATTACGTCAACATTATCGTAACTCGTGTTAAGTATTTCCGAGAGGTGCTTCTGCAGGATGTCTTTCTTGCTCATAGCAACGCCATCTTTATTTATAAACTCTTCAGCAGAGCATTTCGTCATTCTGATAGAACCTGATTTCCTAACAGCTTCTTCTGGAAGCTCCTTAACTGTTACAGTTACTTTTGCTTTGACAACATTGTTATCAATTGGGGGATGGTGTTCAGTGACAACGAAATCCAATTCGTATGTCCCTTCAGGCGCCCCATGAAGCAGAGTAATCTCTCCATTATCAGAATTCAGTCTGAAGAGTTCGTTTTCTTGCTCCCATCTGAATGATTTGTCCTCAAGATCCCAATCATCAGGATCTTCAACAAAGACACGACCAATAACCATATCTGGCGATTGTCCCATGAAATTGTAAACAAATATACTACTAGCGCCATCTTCAGCTGCATTGTCATTAACATCTCCTATAATAACTTTTAAAACACCTATGCCAGTGAGGGATGGGTTACCACTATCAGTAATCGCTATCCTAATGTTGTAGAATTTACGTTCCTCGCGGTCGAATTCTACATTGGCTCTGATCATGTTTTGTTCTACAGAGAACAATCTCTTGATCTCTTCTCCAGCGTCCGCAGCCAATTGGAAAGTAAAGGGGGGGCCGTTGATGGGACTATCGTAGTCATCAGCAAATAGCTCGGAGATGACACCAGGTGGTCTGTTTTCATACCAAACAACTTCAGTTACATTCAAGAAAGGCGCATTGTCGTTGATATCCTCAAGATGGATAAAGATTTCAGCTGCTCGGTTGTTAGAATTGGGCCCATCTCCATCGTCGTGTGCGTAGATGTATCCTTGGTAGACTGGGTATCCATTAGGACGATCTCTGTCCAATGGGCGGGCCAGTTTAACACAACCGAATTCATCAACAGTCAAAAAGTCGTTGTTTTTGATCACTCGGTAGACAATACGTTGATCTGCTTCCTTGTCTTTGATATCAGGATCATAAGCACGCAGTTCAATAATGCACCCACTTGGAACCACCTCTTCTTTGATGGTAATATTACCGTTGTAAGGATAAAACTCGGGTATTTCATCGTTGACGTTCAAAATCTCGATGTAGACCATAGCAGTATCCTTAAAAACACCATCATTTGCTTCCACCGTGAGATTATAATTCTCAATCTTCTCAAAGTCCAGCTTCTTATTGACTTTGATTCTACCAGTAGTGTTCATTATCATGAAGACATCTCCAATGTTACCATCTACAATTTTGTAGTGAATTAGAGAAGCAGTATCTTCATCTTCAGCCTTTACCTCGATGACATCTTTACCAATATCGGAATTTTCTGGGATCTTTTCAGCCACGTAGTGAGAATGAACGAAACGTGGTTTGTTGTCGTTGATGTCTTCGATGGTTATCCTAAAGGTTTGTGAAGCTGAGTTGAAAGGTTTGCCAGTTAAAGCTGAAGGAGCGTTATCCTTCGCCATTATGTTTACATCGTACACAGCCTGCTTCTCACGATCAAAACTGACTTTGGTTGTAACTTTTCCATTCTCGGGGTTGATTTCAAATAGATCCTTGTGGTCTACCAATTCATAGGACACAATATTATTCGCAGAGGTGCCATCTTTATCAAGGCCCTTGACCTGCATAACTTCCGCACCAGGCGGTTCATTTTCAAGGACGCTGCCTTTGAAGAACTCGATAAAATTGGGGATTTCATCGTTAACATCCTCAATTCCGATGTCTATGGTCCTGATGACAGACCAGGAGTCTTTATTTGTGCATCTTACAGTCAATTGATAGTCCGTAACTGTTTCATAATCCAACGTTCTGGCAACT
Organism: Ecitoglossa quadriceps; assembly: GCA_027574925.1. Taxonomy (NCBI): domain Eukaryota; kingdom Metazoa; phylum Arthropoda; class Insecta; order Coleoptera; family Staphylinidae; genus Ecitoglossa; species Ecitoglossa quadriceps. Next base: position 4,857,639 of record JAODGC010000004.1, read on the forward strand.
TTGATGTACGCTTTGGTTTTGTCCTGCTCCAATTGGAACGTATAGTCCTTATTGGTCTGAGTGGTAAGCCCTCGTACCAATTCAAAGAGTACGGATGGGTCATCAATATTAGACATAGCTTCCAATGTCACAACAGGGGAGTTGAAAGTATTGAAGTTTTCCTTTATCATGGTCTTACTAACTGGGTACTGAACAAATGAAGGGGGCTTCTTGTCAGAACCCACTACAGTGATCTTAATCTGAGCTTGATGTTCTTTACGCTCTGTAGGGTCTATCGGATTGTCCCTCACGACAACAGTTGATTGGAATACAGCACCTTCTTTCTTGTTCAAAGGCTCCTTCAAAGTCAAAACGCCAGACTCCGAATCAATCTGGAAATATTTATTAAATTCGTAACCATTCTCACTGTTGTCGTTTTTGATCTCGTAGGTCAACTTTGCGTTTTCGCCATCGTCAATATCATAAGCTACAACTCTCATCACTTCAGCACCTTTAGGCAGGTCCTCGGAGACTTTTTCATTGAAGTCAACCTGATCAAAGCTAGGTGTATTATCGTTAATGTCAGTTATGGTCACTTTGAAGGTGCAAATATCTGTTAAGGGAGGACGACCATTGTCAGTGGCCTGGACAGTGATGTAAATCTCTTTCATTCTTGAAGGTTCATCACGGTCAAACTCATAGTTGGTAGTTATCCTGCCGGTGGTATTATCAATTTTAAAGTACGCCCTGTCCCCATCACGTTTATTGATGGAATAAGTGATGCGTCCACCGTCATCCTCAGGGTCTTCATCAGTAGCTTGCACTGTAATAACATGCTCCCCACGAGGTTGTTGTTCTTTAATGGATGGATTGTAGTTAATGCAGTGGGTAAATGTGGGTTTATGGGCGTTTCCATTCCGTGGAGCTTCCCGAATTCGTGAAAAAGGAAAGTCATCATCCATGCCATTGCCTAGAGAGCAGAAATTGCAGATTGTAGTATGAAGTACAGTATTGTTTTTGATAGGACAGGATGTTCACGGTGTGATGGCTCGTGATAATTTGTATTTGAATTCGAATAAATGGAAGTCCAAAAAAAAAATAAGTCACGAAAGGATTATCAAAGCCGGATCAACACTGAGTCCCGCTTTTTTTTTGTGCGCTGCATGTTTAGTGGAGTTGTGAGTTGGTGCCTAATAGCACACCTCCGGGTGTACAGAGCATATCCAAACATGGGTTGAATGTGTCCCAGAACGGAAATGATTGTTTTTTATGCCTTTCATACAAAAACCATCCATACAATGATAAACCCTGCTTAAAACCTTAAAATGCTACTCCTGTCGCAATAATCTAACAAAGCATAACAAAAATGTCCCCAAAATGGTAAACATCCTTCGATGAAATACCAATGTCGACAACACCGATCGTTTAAACATAAGTCAATTCAAGCAAAGCTGTGAACGTAATGTGCAGTTACACTGTACATAAGCGCGTGATTCACGTTCTCGGAATGTCGATTGTTGAGTATTGCTCTCGATCGTAAACTGTAGATGTAGCATTCAAGCGTTTCGTAGAAAATGAAAACTGTAATATTTTTATTGCAACGATATTAATGCCATGATGCGTTTACTGGCAAGTTGGAATCATTGTATTTGATAAATTGTTAGTCCGATCAGAGGAAGTTATGCAAGTTGATAAGATAAAAAATTATCTGTGTTTAATTTGATGGTGACCAATAAATCATTACAATAACAAAATGTGTCAAAGAAAGGTGAACTGAACATGTTGAAATTTCATTCAATATTCGTAGCACACTTTGTAGAAGTAGAGTTTGATTAAGTTGGTTAAAGTGTGAGCCACTTGAATGCAATTCTCACGATATTGTAAAAGAGTCGCAGTGTCGTCAATGAATACAATTGCTGTTTGAAAAAAGGCAGAACGTAAGAAGAAAACAACTTTAACCGCGTTTTTACTGTGACTTAAGCCATGGTTCTGATGCAGACGTAGAGCATGATTACCTGCAAAGCTGTTTCAGTGGCTTCCGCTTCCAGTGACGGTTGAACAAAGAATTGCTTCAACTGGGGATGGGTTGCTAGGAAACCAGCAGGGGACGAAATAGAATGTAAATAGAGGGCAGGTGCCATTGCAATAATGATGTCTTAAGTCACATTACTGTGACTTGTTCAGTTAATGTCTGGCGTATTCCTACGGTTTTCCATTCCAATAGTTGGCTTTTTTTGTTCCCCGCAGGAACGCATCCAACCTAGCATGAAGGGTTGTTATCCATGCGTGACTGAAGGCATTTAAAACTCGTCTAAGTAGTTAGGGATAATTAAAGTGTAGTGTCATGTATGTGAGAATGCGTGAGGCAAGTAGTGCATCAAGTGAAGACAAGAAATCATACATGTTGGAGGAAACAATTCAGTTTAATATGGCTCAAAGCTACTTGAGATTCTTGTAAGTGTACGTGTTTTCAGTAACCCAGTTTTTGGCAAGTTATACAATATCCTTTTCGGGAAGTCTAATGTTGATTGTCGCATGTATGAATCACAAAAGTCAACGTTGCGCACGTGCTTCAATTAACAACATTTAACGCCATTGTCGACTGGCTTTGGCTGAAATCCTAAGCAAATGACGTGCGGCTCGAGACTAGAGGAAAGAAAGTCTGTCGGACGTTGTTTGACTTTTGTTGGAGCGATTGTTTGCTCCTTTCTGGGTCTGCGCGACTACAATGCTTCTTTGTGCTTTGTCCACGAGTCGACACAACTGCAATGATTGCAGCAAGGTAATGAGTTGAGTGACTTTGTTCTCGGCGTGTGCTATCCATTCTTTTCCAGAGAGTCAAGAAGTGATTCAAGTCCAATAAATGTAGGTGTTATCAAAAGTGACTTTATGACGTGTCCCCAGCAATTCTTCAGCCGGTAAAATACATTGAACACCGACTAGTTCAGATAGGACTCCTGCAAGTGCACAATGAAAATGTTAAAACCTCCACGACTGATAACTTCAGCAGAGATCTTAGTTTATTGCTTAATCCTCAATCATTTTCTGCGCCAACTGCGCTCGTATACATAAATGGCCAGTCTACAAAACGTGCCACATTTTGTTTAGTCTCGGTTTGTTTCCGTCTCTACTCTTGGAGTTTGCTAGAAGCATTAAAGCCAGCAGTTGGAGACGTCGTCGACATGGACGGCGATTAATATTAATGCCCCGATCGCGCTTGGCATAAATCACCAAGCAGGCCACTGGTAATGGTGAACCAGTCGTAATCGACGCAAGCACCGGATGAATGTGAGCTGTAGCAGCAAGCTCTTGGTCGCAGGAAAGAACGAAAGAAAGAATTGAACAAGAGGTGCGCATTGTTTATTTATAGCGTGGATGGACCATGGGTGTGAGTGTGAAGTTTACGGTGGAGCGTGACAAACCAGAGGATTCGTCACGAATCACGAACCACGCAGTGAAAAGGACCAAATCATTATTGGGGATTGTGGTGTAGCAATAAAGATTGTACTTAAGAAGTTAAGAGCCTCATTTAAATCAATGTTCGGAGTGACTTAATAAAAGATGTAAAAATAGGACGTGATGAGATTATCATATTTGGAGCTTATTGCGGTTAAAGAGTTAAGTTGCACAATGCTTAGTCAGTGATTTTAGTCAAAGATTGTTTCATGCTGAATGGGCAAGAAATGGAATGCATACTCTAGGATTAAATTGTTTCACTGTTTAAAGCCACTGGTTTTTGCTGTGCTAGCAGAATTTGAATAAAATTCAAGCGAACATCATATCGAGTAAAGTTACTTAACGGTCGATGTCGATGATGATATTAATTACTTAATGTTATTTAATGCAGTGGCAGTTAAAGACAATTTAGCTGTTTACTGAAGACCCATTATTGAATTATGCTCAATTGACGTGAACATCTTTGTTGGAATTGAAGTTGCAACTTAAACTATTTGCATTCAAGTGGAAATTTTCACAACACTGTCCAAGGTAGATTTAACTCATCCGTTAAGCATTCAAGACATTACAACTTCCTTAAATTCCCCTTCCTTAAGATCCTGTATGTCTAGATGAGTCGAAATTCCGTAAGATCAATACGTCGGAGGTATGCAAAGGAAACTCCACTTGGATGAATCACACTTCAATTATGTCTTCCCGGAACGAAAGTCAACGAAGAATTTGGTAATCAAGCAGCATGAGTGGACATAGCTGGTATTTTTATTGACGCTGTGAAAATGGTTACTCAAGGGGAAGGATAATACAATTGTGGGAGTAAAGGAGATGATGAAATACAAAGATGAGTCACACGTTACTCTGCAAATTAACGCAATATTCATTGTAAGTTCCGCGCAGCCCATACATTCATTCAATCATAAAATTGTTACGTGTCCCCAATTTATAAAGTGCTCAGCAACACGATTTAGAATTGTTTATTTGATTTCGTTACTCATCAGATCATCACATTTGCTATAGTCCTAGTCCTACCAGTTGCAAATTTTGTTTGACTAGTTCATTGAGTGCATATTTTTAGAACACACACGTTCCATTCACTGATGTTTTGCAATGTCAAGGAGATAAAAGAAATGCAGGATGAATCATAGTAGTAGGTTCATCCTAACCAAGAGAATTGTGACTATAAATTGGAAATGTACCTTCTTTGGATGGAAGTATGTCTTTGATGATTCTAACACTAGGTAGATGTTGTTATGTGTTTACCGCTAGTTGCTAATGGTATTCAGTGTCGCAGTGTCTTTGACACATCGTGGTACTCTGGATGAACGTGATGGTATTTGAGGCTACGCACAATTTAATGCTTTAAAGACAACAAGGTACAAGGTGACTGATCCCACGACTAATTGTCTCTTAGTGTTAACAATTCTACTATCTCTACTTGTGTGGATTTCGAATATAAACATAAAACCTATCAATTTGCTTCTGATTAGAGTAGTGTTTCATGACTATCATAATGAAATAACCACATGATGATGTGGCATAATTTTGTTTAGTGCAAATATATAGGACATATGAAAGTAGTTGGGCGAAAGTCAGGAATAATCAATAGTTGCTTACGCCAACAACAATGCTCCCAACTCCCACGCAGTGACGTAAACAAGTCCATAGTTGGACGATATACTAAATTACCTGTGGATATTTACAACGTCAAACAATCTACGTTATTTCCTGCGCAGTTTTATCAAGGGATCAACAACACCCTCTTTGATAACAAAGTATTTATTATTCATATACTTTACGTTTTCACCGCGTTCGGCTTCTTCCCTTCCTAACTTTGAGCTTTTCGCTTCTTATTTCCGCACCTATTTCGAAAACTATTGAGTTGCGATACAAATGGACAACCGGTTTTGAATCACTGGAAAGCCCCAGATCGGATAGACTACAATTAGATCATTAAATCGAAAATATCGTTTCAAATCTGTTGTCAGTTTTTTTCTCTCTCCTGGAATTAAACCAATTTGTTTTGTTTTCCTTGAAACGCCAAACTCAAAGAAAGAATAGTTCCAGTTAAAGTGTATCACTAGGAACAGTGCAACAAAGTAACAATTACACGGTGGTAACTAGAAATACGAGTTTTCAACCGAAAAACCGCACAATTAGCACCTTAATGTTACTTCTTGGAAATGGCTCATACCTCAACATACATTTAATGCAATGTAATGCAACTAACGACCGTCCTACCCAATTTACTTACTCTGCTTTTTGCTTTGCTACTGTTCAAAGTAACATGTTGCAAGTAATGAGTGCACGTACGCAGCGATTACGTGTGACTATGAGGAGCATGTGGAAAATGTGTGTGCACGATGCTCATTTACTCTAGTTTACTATTATTACTTGTGATATAATGGCACAAGGTGAACCGAATTGAAACAGAGCAAACAAGGGTGGAGTTTGGAAGTCATCCCGACATGCCACCACAAGAAATAGGGAAAAATGAGAGAATTCATGGCATGGGTCGTGACTCGAACCCATTAGCTTAAATTAATAATAATTACATAGTTTCAGTGCAAATCTAAAAGTTATGAGAAAGTTTCGTATTTGGTGATTTCAACAATGAGTGGTTAGTGAAGACGCGAATTTCAACTTTAAACCCCAATAGCTCCGAAACAAATCGAGATTCTAACACGAAAGTTGGTAAAACTAGAAAATTACTATAATTATCATTTCCTATATTTGTAATTAAACAACAATAGTTTGTCAATCAAACATTACTCCCAGTTGTCTCATTGACTCTGCAGTTGTTGACTCTGATTGTCCCTGATTCATAGTTCACTTGGCTGATAGACCAAGTCATGATTTATTTCACTGTCGAGCATGATTTTTACTTGTCTACCCATACCCGCATTGGACGCGTAACGCACGTTGGTCGAGGCTCAAACGTCATTCCGAAGAATGCTACTGAGCTGATAACGAATTTTAATGGGAGCGTTGTGTGCCTTGAAGCAGTGCACCATGTAACGCAACGTAGAGTAACAAATGCGTCATGTTCAATCATAAAAAAAGTCCCCTATGTTTTCATTTGAATCCAACATGCGGTCGAGGAGCACGTCGTCTCGTGTTATTTCCACTTAACTACTACTTTATCGGTGTTGTGGTACTGCAGTTAAATCATATTATGCCGAGTAATAAGCATTATAAGCGGCCGTAATGTCTCGACATGAGTGAGCAGAGTGTGGGATTGTTTTTACTTTGATTTCCAGATTTATTAGTGAATGGAATTAGTTATGGGGTTCGTTAAAATAGTTTCGAACATTGCATCTTGTTAGAAGGAACACAAACAGAAAATCTATTAGTGTTTCTATTTTTTAATTCCCAAGTCCTAAAAACGTCCCTTTAGAATGTAATCCCTGCCACGCGTCTTTTTGAAGTCGTCTTGGGTTCCCTCTAAGAATGATATTTCTAGTTTCTTTGCATCACTAGTTGACAGATGAACTACGCCAAACGATGCATTACTGCGACACCCAATCCCTAGATCGTGCTTCAACTACATCGGCGTGCTTTGTCTTTTTGCCTTTGGACTGACTGCTTGAAGAGCTCCAAGCCACGAAGGGTGTCGGCGTTTTTCTGGCACGTTTTAATGATGATGATTTATGCGCGCTGAGGCGATGTTTATTTGTGCAGGAGAGTAAAATCAATGAAGGCCTGAAAGCATTGGAACTGGTGCTGACAAAGCGACATGTTTGTTATTGCAGGCTGTCAAGTTATAAGTCAAATGTGATGTGATTATTTTTAGAAGAAAATAAGACAGTTTCGAACAGAAATAACTAAAGATTATGTAAAGTACTATGCGTTCCTTTGACATTATTATTCGTATTTCAAAGATTTCCTTCACTTCAAGGCAAAGTGCATCACGCAAATGCATTGCAATGCGAGCGCAATGCATATAATACAACTTTACTTGATAAAGTCCAACTGCAACTCGAAGGTAATGTTTAAAGGAGACGCACAGAAAAGAGAAACTGTTGCTGTTGGTTTCAGACGGATTTCTTAAAGGACTTTGAAGCGCTAAAGCTTTAAACTTTCCTTGAAGCTGGGTTTGCACTGCTTGTAGAAGGCGAGGTGCTGCACAGCCGGCACATACTGGTTATCTACGGAATTCTCTCTTTCTAGCTATCGTCGACGAGAGTCGACCAGTCATTGTACTATATCTCGAGGAGTGCATCGGACATTTCAAGACCAGCACAACACTACTAGCTAGAACACACAAAATGGGAAGTTACAAATATAAAGGTTTTCATCAATTCCTCTGCTGTGAACTAAACGCAAACACAAAAAAACTGAAAGCAACAAGTTCATCTTCCTACCTAGACCAATTTGTTTGCTTGGAAAATGTCTGTTCCTTGTTTTATCTCTTGTGCAAAGTTTGCGCCTGCGCCACAGCGTTAATGAACAGAGGTAAGTGGCGACCACACCTCAGTCTCAGGTACTGACTGAGACACACCAATGCATTTACATTCACCGCATTTCGCCGAGTATTCGTCAATATTATCCAAGTCAACCAAGTGTAGGGTACACTCAGCGAGTACGTGTAATCGGAGTACTGCTAAGCGGTTATCTGTCTTATCTACCTTAATTGTTTGCAGTGATAATAATTATGAAACGGTGACATTACGAAACAGACACCGCTGAATATAATTACTCAATTCTGAATGCAATTCTTAGGTGTCGAGGTATTTTTTGAATCACAGAATGGTTGAATCATTCTGAGAAAACAGTGAATCATTCCTCTCATAGAATGTAATGAGTAAGTCTGGATGATTTCAACAATATCATCTCGCTTTACTTCTTTTAGATGTTCGAAAAACATGTAGGAATTTGTGGACGCATAAAAGAGAAATGATTAGGTATTGTCAGGTCATGTTCGAAGTCTTCATTACTCTTGCAAATTCTCCGAAGGTTTGGAGATCCGCACCATCTTGGCACTTCTTTGAAAAAGTTACGATGAGAAGGAAATTAAAGCTACCTATAATTTCCGGCCAAATAAATGGTTTACCAAAGAAATTTACACGTGTGTTGCATTCCGAATTTTCAGAAACAAAATACAACTCCACTCGGTAAATTTTGCTTCGAACTATAATCACACTAAAATAGGCATAGATTAAAATTGATGTTGCACTTTTGAAAGAGTTTTATTAATGAAATGTTGACCATTTCATGATTTCCAACAAAAGCCATTGTGTATTGTTTCATAATGCTTAGAGGTTATAAACAAAGTTATTAAGCACTTCCATTTGTTTTGAGATGATTGGGGCTTGTTAGGAGGTTGATTTAAAAGATGTTTTCGTATTTCAAGAATTGGGTTCCTCGTATACTCTACCTTCGAAGTCCCTGTATCCCTGCGATCCCGCTCCACAGACGGCCATCGCGCAGAACAGCACCGCGACCGCCGCACTCGTGCATGTCCTCCACTTCTTCATTTTCTCAGCACTTTTTCACTGCACATGCATGCGTGTCCCACGATGCACTCTATACTCCTTCGCCTGATACTTCAAACTTCGTTGAAAATGGCACCTATTCCACGGAAAGTCTGCACATGAACTTGATGAAACGCAACGTACTTCGCTGCACTCAGCGCCGTGAGATCACCTCTTGTAAAATGGCTCCACACTACGCTTCACTACTCCACGTCCCACGGTCGTACACTGTGCACAGGTAATCCAAATCCGCCTTCCGCGTCTTCTTTCAGGTAGCCCCGTTGCCCAACTTTCAGGGGGAATTTTGCGACCCTCGTTAGTTTTCCGATTGCCGATCGATGGATCGATACGAGACGCGCATTACTGCTGAGTTTCTACATGCGACTGCGGTATGCGCGTCTCTTACGTTGGATTAAAAATCCGGCTGGCGGCGACCACAACGCAAGCACCGTTAGCGCAACGAGCGCAATAACAAACAGCAACAGGCTTCAAGTTGAAATGCACGAGTCGCAAGCGCAATTGTTAGAGATGGCGCTGTTGCTGCGCATGCGCAGCTGAAGGTTTAACGCGGTGAATCAAAGTAGTGAATTCTCCGAGAAATTTAAGAAATTTTACACGGAATAACAACAATACACAATACTTAATAAGCACTTGTAGACAAATATGATACAATTAATGTTGATTGTGTTTAAAAAGTTCTCAATTGTATCTATAAAACAAATGTTTAGAAACTAAACAAACTAATAACATAACATATAACCAAAGATAATAAACGTGGAAATAATACTCGTTTAACTATTAAACAATTAAATAATAGTGTTCTTCAATTTTAGATTTCTTTTTATTCAAATTTCTAGTGATTTTTCTATGTTTCTGCCTCACATTAGGCAACTCGTTATGCATCAACATGACCTCTTGCAGCGCACAGCCAAATATCTCATTGACATAAAACAGCTCCGTTAGTAATGAAATAATTTATTTTTCGAGGAATGTTAACAAAAATCTAAGAATATAACATATATACATTTACATTCGAATATTAAAATTATATCTACGTAGCATAGTTTAGTTACAGTGTAATCATATTAAATAAAACTGCAGCAACACAAATTGCAACCAATTGATTGAAAAGCAAGGCAACAAGCTGAGTACAACCAACATCTTAATTAGTGCAGCCCAAGTGCTAACGTATTCCCGAGCCAGTCATTTCATCACAAAGCGATGCTAGAGCCGCACACTCCCCTGTCTTTTGCTCCAAAGTTTGCTGCAAAGACTCATTTTTGATCTCCAATCGTTTGATCATTGTGTTTATCTTGGCCATTTCATTCCGGTGCGCATCTTTTGCAGCTATAAGATCTTTATTTGCCCTGAAAATCACAAATACATGAGTTTATCCAAAAGCGTTGGAAGAGGAGTAACTTACTTGTCTAATTGTGAATTTGCGTGACTTTTAAGTGTCTCATATCGCTCTTCATACTTCAATGCAATTTGATTACTCTTTTCTAGGCGATCTTTTAACGTCTCTTCATTGCGGACGAAACCACTAATTATCTCTTTGCACCTATCATATTTAGAGATAATGTCTGAGAAGGATACTTCGAGTGTTGCTAAGTGTTGTGTCACTGTCTGGTGCTCAGTTTTCAGTTTTTCATTTTCACAGTTGCCAGCACTGAGTGTTGCTTCATATTCATTCATTATTTTTCTGAAGGAATTCATTTTAATGATATGCTAAATAATATTGTACTTAACTTACTTGTAGTGTGCATTTTCCTCCATCAACCTTTTAGCATCAAGTTGACTCTCTTTAAGTGCCTCCTTTACTTCTGATAATTCCTCATTGTTATTATGTTCTCTCACAGACTCAAGCTGCTCTACCAACTGTTTAAGCTCAGTCCTATACTGCTCTTCTTTAAGTTGACAATTGGCCTCAGTCTTCAAACATACTTCTTCCTTCTTTTGGATTTCCAATGTCAATGAAGTATTCTCCTGTTTCACTTGGTTATTCTCCAACTTTAGTCTGTTTACCTCTTGAATGAGGTTCATCTTCTCCTCGTTGAAGGCATCCATCGCACGTCTGTACTCCACGTCGGCTTCTAGAGGTAAATCAACCAAACGCCCTGCACTTTTGGTTTTACTTAATGTTCTTATTTGTTCTGCAGGTTTTGATGGTTCTCCAATAACTGTACTACTTCTATGGCAAAAGAGAAGGCGGTTGTAAGTTGTCTAATCTAATATGGACTAATCGGCAACTTACAAGGTTGGTAGTGGATCGAATTGAAGTAGGACCGAAGTGCGTGGACGTCTTCCCGGCTCGCTACGATCGCCAGCTGAAAATAACGTGTTTCAGTCGCGGCAAAGGTCATGAGCGTGGTGTGCAGTCGACCAAGGCGGTCGAAATAGGCGCAAATCAAACATTCGCTAACATTTGTTCCATTCGTATTTACCCAAACACCATTAGAATCGACATTGACGCGACGCGACACCAAAACTTGACCAAAAACGCGTCAGCTGCAGCGCTACTGGATTACTAAGCAATGCAGGGAATGCGAAGTGCTTATTGGGAGATTCCGAGGGCGTACAACGTTGTTGCACTTGTGTAGTTGACGTCGTACGCGCAATGCCACAAATGCTACGTATCGAATTATGACATCACAGTTGTGCTATAGCTGTGGCGATGGCCGATGTTTCGATTACTAATTTACTGCACAACGCGTACAATATACAAGGGCACAGCATGAGTAATAAAAGTCTGACTGGATTGGGAGAAGCATTGGAAGTGCAAGCACGCAGCAGGAAGCAGAGGGGGATCAAGAGTTGGAGAAAGCTTTCACAATGCGCACGCGACGAAGCAGAGAAAAGAAATACAAAGCTTTCTGGGTTGAAAAGAGATGAGTGTAACAAATGGTAGGGATATATGTTTGATGTATATTCACTGCAAATGCAGCTGCAGCGAATTTAAAAGCAAAATAAACAAAATATGCTTATATTAACTTACTGTATTCTAAACATGTTTTGAATTAGAATAGTTCATAGATGGCTTACCAGTTGTTGCATTTTTGATGTTCTCTTTATTTTCAGCCACATTTCCAATGGATCTGCCCAAAGGCGACACGGTGTGTATATCTTTAGCTACAGGAACCCTTTCCTAAAACCAAACGAACCGAATCAAAACTCGTTTAATTTGCTAACATAACCAAATTACATCGTAATTGCCACCAATTGTTATATATCTTTTCAGGACACTCGTCACAAATTCCATTGTTTTACGCACTAAATAAACCACAAATAAACAAATAATAAACACGCCAAGAACTTTAAAAATACTGTTTAAAATTGTAGAACTCTGGTAACTAGTAAAGCAGCAACTTTTCACTATTGTCGCCGAACGCAAACTTTGCCAAAATGCGACAATTTGCGACTGGGTCGTCGTCTCCGAATTCCGAGATAATTTTAGCGGCTCCGAGGCGGCTGTGGCCATCGCGACCCCGATGTCCCTGATCATGAGCGTGGAAAATTTGTCACCTTTCCAGTTTTTGAACGAACGGTGGCAGGAAATCAGGACGCGAAAAGAAACAATCGTTGAAGACGACTGAGTACGCACTGGCTGCATGTGGTAAACTTGAACTATATGAAGATGGAATAAGTTTTGGAATGTTGCCTACTGGAGAGCATCTTCTATGGTATTAATAGATACACAGAACAGACACAGAAAAGACGCCTTCACTTTGAAGTGAAATAATCAAGCAACGGCAATAAAACTAAGCAGTGAAAGAAAAAAATGAACGAATCATGTTAGAAAAGATCTAAAAATATTTACCAGATCCATCCGGTTAACACTCTGTAACACCTTATCTTGTTGTTGTACCAAAACTTCCTGCATATTCATTGAAGTAAATGAGTCTAGGCTGCAATCCAACAAATTCTTCTTCACTGCAGGATCTTTCAATGAACTATCACATCCTACTTTAAATCCAGCAAGGGAATTATCCAACAGCAAGTTAGAACTATCAGCAACTCCATCAGCCACGTAACTTCCCATCAAGTTGATTGAATTGTTCGCCATTTCATGGCACCCATTCAGTGTGGATTTCAATAAAGAAGTGCTTTGAATTGATCGTGGTGGTGTTTTCCTCGTGGAAAGAAGGATATCAGGTTGGATCACAACTTCGGGAGTTTTAGGAACTTCATCCAGAAGTGATTCCCTTATTTTCGCAGGTTCAATAACAATTGTTTCGATGGCATCAAGATTTTCAACTGTTGATAAGGATTGAACCATTCCAGCAATGTCCGCGTTTTCCAATATTGTATTAACTGGATTGGTAGATTCCCCTACATGTCTCAGGGGTCCTGATTTGATTGTTGTAGTTTGATTGAGAGATTCAAGCTCCATTCTACTTTGAGTAACATTCAAATCCACTTTAGTAATAAAGTCTGAAGCTATTTCTGGGACATCTTGATAATTCCCAGATGAATGTTCTGAACTATTCTCTTCCTCAACTAGTAGACACCTTGTTATCGACGGTGTTTGTTCTGGATAACATATATCTTTTTGGCCAATTAAAAAATCAAGTTGTTGATCATCCAATTTGAATTCCATAGCGGGTCTTGTTAGCGAGACTTTTCTATCATCTAAAAACTGGCGGATTTCTTCCTCTGGAGGTAATGCATCTTCAAATATTTCCTCCTCAGGTAATTCAGACTTGACAACCTGCTGCTTATTTATAGTAATACCTAGCAAGTTCGTTTCATTGATGGCATTTTTCTCTTCAATTACAACAGTTGCATTAGCAGGATTTCCATTCGTATCATCAGCGACTCCAAAAGTTGCATTATAATCATTCTTCTCCACCACGGCGAGGTCAAACGTGGGATTCTGGCACCTCTCAATCGTCACATTCTTAACAGTCTCGAAGGTTGAATTACCGGTTGTATTTACAAATGTCTTATCCTCGTAAGTTAAATTCAACGCATTCGAATTGTTCATAACTTTATTCGCTTCAAAAGTGAGATTGTGGTTGTCGTATGAAAACGTACTGTTGGCGTTCACGCTGGTAAAAGTCGAGTCAGCTGCAGGAAGGATATCCCCAGTGATGTGCGCATCTTCATCTACGTTCACGTGAAGTCCATGAGGTGCCTGCAGGTTGATTACTCGCGTTCCATTCAAAAGTCGACTGATGTCTGAATCTGCCATTGATATGTCCATGCTAGTGACGTCGCTAAAGGACATATCTACTTCCTGAAAGAAGATAAATACAAGACAATTAAACAAATGCTTGAAGAAGTGGTGCAGGTAAAATTGCGTTGCTCTAGTTGCCATAAATATGGTGCAAGTTACCATAACTGGCCCGTAAGCAGATGCAAATTGAATGAAAGTTTCATGCAACCTACATGCTAATTGCAAGATATTGGAAATAAGGAATGAAACCCACATTAATGTGAAATTAATGAGGCTGATAATGAGCACATGATGAAATGAGAGGTAAAAGAAGGGAAAATATTTAAGACTAAAGGAATCTGAGTTAATGTAGAAGGTGTGTTAATTAATTGGCTTGAAGATACAATGGGGACAGGTGTGATATGTATTGTTACTTGTTTCACTTGTTTATCTCACCATTGCTTCCGCCATCTTCTCTGCAGAGAATTCTTGTAGACTGCGCCAATCCTCCATCAAGTTCTCTAGAACAATTAGAAAACCTACTATAGATTTGATAATCAACTGTTGGTAGTTGCATTCTGAGTGCATTTCAATTTGTTATTTCTAATCTACCTCGGCAATCAAGTGCCAAACAATTTATTTTTAGCAACAACATTTTGTAACTCTTGCACACAACGCTTGCAAGTTGTGTGTTGTAAATTGAATTAATTCCTCTGTAAGCCAATAACCTGTTGACATTTAAACTCTATATAAGAAGATAAAAATTACTACACTTCGTTTTGCTTCCGATTTTGTCGCCATTTTATACATTCAAGTTAATAATTCCACTTTCATGCATCTGTAAATCATACACATGCTATCCCAACTGCATCAAACTGCGCTAGATTTCTTTGCAAATCCTCCTCCCGAGAGTACTTCTTATCATAAAGTATTTATGCAGATACGTAATGAGACTCACCCCTTTTCTGCTTTCTCGCCGACTGTTCAGGAACACACTATTAGAACGATTTCACAGTGGACTCGAGTTCGCAGCCTTTGCAGCTATTTTTAATCACTTTCAATGGCACTCGCGCATCTGTACCACAGCTTGGTGCACGGCTTCGATGCTTGAATTGTGATTTTCCAACCGTCAACAGTACAAACCGCAGCCGACTTACTCACAACAGGCGGCAAAACACCGGTAGACTTGAATCAACTGCAGCTTCGTGTTACTTCGACAAACTTCGTTTTAAATTGACCAATGGGAGGCTGGGAAGTTTCCAAATCGTGCAGAAAACGAAACATATTCAGTTTTCTAAAACGATAATCAATTATTACATTCAGAATGTGGGAAGAACAAACGGATAAATATAGTTAAAGTTAAACGCAAGGTTTACTAGACTTATTTTATTTCACATTTTTAACATTGAGGTGACGCATCCTAGGTATCATTATTCAATAAGAAAAATTAGCTTGTATGAATTAGGTGAAAATGTAAAAATTATGTAATACAAGACGGTTTTAAAGTGATTGTAAATTATTCCAAAACTAATTTAGCATCCTTTCCATTAATCTTTCGACAATTTCCAAACTTCAGCAAGTATTCTCTCTTAGAGTATGCAAAGGATATATCAGTTACAATGAAAATATGTGCTGTGACAAAAGCCAGAGTTGCGCCAAAGAAGAAATTGGCATTTGCTGTTCCCCAATAAATCCACAAATCCCATAAAATTGGAGCTAAAATGGTTGTGACGACAATAGTAACGCAACTGATCAGAATCTGCTGCATACCTGCAAAAATTCCACGATATAACAATGAATATAACGATTCCCCAATAAAAAATTCAATAAACTACAGTTGTAAAGATGTTTCCAACTTGGTAACAAAGCCAACGTCAACGCAAAATCTCCAATACTCGGATACGACTTGAAAATGGTGATGACTGAGATGAAACAAGCAGCAAGAAGAGAAGGATCACGACGGAATTTGATACTCAATGGAACCAGATATAAAATAGTGACATTCATCTGATAGGACCATAAAAAGAGAAGACGGAAGTGTTCGAACATCTCCATGAAGAAATACCAGAAGACTCCGACGTTTGGTTGTTGATCATTCACCTGTAAACTGCAAAATAAAAGGCAATTAAGATTAGTTTCTAGAATTAAGTAATGATTTATAAGAAATAGTGCTTACATAAACCCAAAAGTCTCATCAAGAAATTTCCAACTTCCATTCAACTCTTTTGAGAGGACTAATAAGCCAGAAATTGCCACTAATGCTGCTACAACAACCAAGCATCCTTTCAACACACTTTTTGTCCCTTTGTAGAAAGATAAATAAAGTGGTGAGATCAAAACAAGTGGATAGAATGATTGAAAAGCACTCAGTGCTAAAGTAACCACACTCAGAATCCAATTATCTGCAAAACATCCAATTTGAAATTTCAACCTTGTTAGAGTAAACAATTTATTACTTACTGTAAATAGTCCCAACCAAAAACCATGTCATGACCAAATTACTAAAAACACTTGTGGTACAAGCAACACAATTAAAAATTGTGTATGGGTTCAATATGAATACAATCACAGTATACAAAGGAGGTAACATTAAATCTTGGCCTTTAAGAAGTTGGTTAGCTGAGTCCTTAGCATAAGTGTGCTTTTCAAGTTCTTGTTCAATGAAGAGTTGTAGCATGTATCTCCTTGAAAAATAATATAAACCAACAGCTGTGATAACATCAGCTAAGATGAAAGCCAGAGGAAGGTTGTCACCTAGATTTGTGATTAGAAATGAGTAGAATTTCAAGTGGATTGGACTTTCATGAAGGATATCACTCTCATATGGGTCTAATCCAAGAGAGGAGCGATAATGTCCTTCAATTACTGGAAATAAAGAAATAAACATATGTTTGCAGTATGTAGAGTAATCAATCAATCCATTCATCAATTAATCCACAGAAATGTTAAATGATCATTGTTGAAAGTGCGATTAATTCAGGGAATTATTACCTCTCTTAATTGAGTTTAAAGGTGTGGTAATCTCAATTCTATCTTGAATATTTTTGCGATATTGGCTATTTACAAGAGACCATCGTATGGATATACCCAGAAAGAACACAAATCCCAGTGTCAGCTTATTGGAATGCATTTTCGTTGGTACTTTATATGTTGTAATTCATTTAAAACTAATTTTAAAAAAGCCGACAATCAACAAATGAGGTAATCGTAGGTTATACTCTGAACGGTATGCAACCTTTAGAGATTGTTATAAATTTTTTATAGAAATATTTATTTTGTAGTTGCTATTGATCTCCTCCAATAGTTAACGGTCTTAACTTATATTCATAGATGTAATGTAAACAATGTTAACAAGTCTTTATTTAATATTTTTGTCTATTCAAAACCGTATTTTGAAACCAAACGTCAAAAGTCCTCTTGGTTCTCTTAAGTTTTCATCTCTTTCTGACATGCAGTTGTTCCTTTCTAGGCGGTTTGTTGATGTAAAATGGTCGTCGAGCAGTGTGCATGAAAACAACAATGTTTCGCTCAAGTAATCGTTCCTAAACAGTGCCCAAAGCACGAAAATTCCGTACTTTAATATCCTAACAACAGTGATAATGCGCGCGTAATCAGCGTTCGGACGTGAAACTTTTGGTGGTCGTGTGTGCTGTTTGTGCGCGTCGAGGAAGTGCAAAACGGCGCAAACGGCATCGCCATGTTCGCTTGCCCTGCCCAGTGGCTCGTCCATACAGCCCTGCTCCTTATTCTGTTGAATACAGTGCATAAAGTGCACGGGAATCCAATTGGTATATAGCAATGTCATTGTTTTTTAAGTTACAAGTCTTGTTTATTACATGTTTCCTTATTTTCTGTTTGCTTGCGAAAACTGCGACCGGTAAATGAATTGCGTGCTTTGCTTCATTTAGCCGGGTGTGAAGGAATTACTGGTTGCATACATTGTAACCAGGAAGTTTTTCTTTTGTTTGTTATTTATTTGATTATCGAAGTGTTGTAATCTTGTGATCAGTGCGACAGGACTTCCGGTTATTTATTCTATTATTCTTGTATAATATTAATACTATGTTGAAAACTACACTTGGAAAACTTAATATATGAACTATATTTTTCTTTTAAAGAATTTGACTTGGAACTCAATACCACTATTGAAGTTCTTGGAAATTATGAAGCTACTCAACTTCCCTATGGACAGAATGTCAGCATTATTTGCAAGACCAAAATGGCCAAGAGCAAAATATGGTGGACTTTTATGGATGAAAACATCACAGACAACAATAGGTAGGCTTTAATATAGATTATTGTTTTATGAGATACTAACATTTTCAAAACTTCAGGTACATAATTGAACATGATTCAGAAAACATCAATCTACAGAAACACAGTAAACTTGAGGTGTCTATCGTGCATATACTCAACGTGGATCTTCTGCACTCGGGGGTTTACACTTGTCACGCTATTCAAGAACTTGATATGGATATTTCACAAATCAACCTCAACGTCACACTAGCACCTGCTGTTCTCAACGCAACTGAATCCGTCAAAACAAAACTCCACCAGAAAGCAAAACTCTCCTGCCTTGTGGAGGGATATCCAATGGAAGAGGTAGGTTTCATGAAGGATGAAGTACTTATCACAACTCACCAAGAAAAAATTATCACTAAATCAATCAATGACACTTTACATGAGGTATCTATGATTATCAATGAAGTGACTAAGAAAGACAACGGTACGTATACCTGCTTTGCAAGGAATATATTTGGATTAAATGACACCCGCGACATCCCTATTTTGGTCTTGGATAAACCTACTGTAAGTCTTGCTTTTGTCAAAGCCATTGGTATGACAAAAATCTACTTAAATTGGACTGTCAATGACGGGAATGAGCCACGTTCATTGAAGTATACCTTACAGTATAAGAGCCTCAATGATTCAAATTGGTTCTACACTAAAGATGTAATCGGTGGTTATAATCGTTCATGGGTTCTTGCTGATTACTTTGAACCAGCGACTTCTTATATCATAAGAATAAAAGCGGTAAATTCAGAGGGGGAAAGTCCCTATTCAGAGAGTGACATTATTGAAACTCTCCGCGAGGAACCAATTTTCAAGACAGAGGTGAAAGTAACCGGTTTAACTCTGAATACAATCACAATTTCTTGGAAAGAGCCCCCAGAACATCTCGTTGACTACGTGCAAAGTTACAGACTGCTTAGTCAGACCACGGGAGGAGATGCCCTGGAAACAATCAGCTTAAACCCAGCGGATAATCTTTATATGTTTTCGGGATTAGCAGCAGCGACTACTTATTACTTCCAAGTACAAGCATGTAATGAGTACAGCAAAGAATGCGGTCCGTGGTCAGAGCAGGTCAATGGTACAACTATGGATGGCATTTCAGGGCCTCCTGAAGATGTCCAGGTAGAGTGTAGGTTTGATAACATTAGCCAGAGAAATTGGGTGCTTGTTTCGTGGAAACCTCCAAGCAACCCACATGGGACTATAATGTCTTATAACGTAAATTTGGTCAGCAATGCTTCTTTTATCAATAAACAAGGCTTACTAGAGACTACAACCTGGGGCCCTATAGCAACATCTGTAAAGCAAGACAATCTCAAAGCAAAGTTCATTAATATGACCGCGAATACTAATTATACAGTGAAAATCTCAGCGGTTACAAAGACTAAGAAGAACGGAGATGTTGTCGAGAAACAATGCACAATGCCACCTGAAATTCCAGATAAAAACCTGTGGTCTACGATATCGTGGTGCAAAATAGAGGAGCAAGGTAGGTGGATATTTAAGTTGTCTGTGCGGAGAGTCTCGGAAAGGAACGGCCCTATCTGCTGCTATCGTGTGTATTTGGTCAAGATGGAAGCTCAGCAGGGATATGGGGATTTACCAGCTCCTGATGAATTGGATGTTGTCTCCTATCAGGAAGCGCATAGAACACCAAAAGGGGGAGCATATGTTGCTGAGATGTTCACTAGTGCCAATTTCCACAACGAGATCTTCCTCGGTGACGAAATGGTTTATAACATCACTTCAAATGATTGTGATCATTGTATAGGGTTGAGACCTTACATGGGAGCTCAATCAAAAGATACACACAAAGAAAGGCATCGTTTCCATGATACAAAAAGAGTGAAACCTACTCAAGCGGATAAGGAAATTATTGTTCCTTTTACTCTCCCAGATGGAGTCACGGACGAGGTCATAACGGATAATGTTAGCTTTATTGAGAGTAACAGAGTTAGAAGACAGAATGCACTACCTGAACCATTAGCTCCTTTTGATGGCATTCTTGATATTAACGCGAATTATACCGGTTTTATTGAGATTATTGTTCATGGAAAGGAAAAAGGCATAGTTATGGCAGCTTATAGCGGCTATTTCACGATTATGCATCCAGGACCTGAGGTTGTGATTGCTCCTCCTTCGAGCAGCATGAGCTTAGTGGTTCAAATTCTTTGCGGGTTGGTTATAATTGCGTTGATTTTGTTGACGGTTTTGTGTCTTTTGCATCAGTATACGAAACAAGCGCATGCTCAAGCTGTTGAGATGATCACATTCAGAACATCTTTGAGGAATTTAAGAGGTAGGCAGCGGTTGGTTTCGCTTAATCCACCTGATATGTGTCCTATTGCCAAAATTGAGTTGGTATCTGCTTACATTGAAAGACACAGGGATTCGGATTATGGTTTCCAACAAGAGTTCGAACTTCTTCCGGACAGATTTAATGACAGGACGACAAGATCATCAGATGCTAGGGAAAATGTATACAAGAATAGATATCCTGATATTAAGAGTTACGATCAAACTAGAGTGAAGATCGCACAGGTCGATAGCATCGCTGGGTCGGACTACATTAACGCTAACTTTGTTCTGGGTTATAAAGAGAGAAAGAAGTTTATATGTGCGCAAGGACCGATGGATACAACTGTCAATGAGTTCTGGAGAATGATTTGGGAGCAGCATCTGGAGTTAATTCTTATGTTAACTAATTTAGAGGAGTATAGTAAAACGAAATGTGCGAAGTACTGGCCGGAAAAGACTGACGTAGATAAGCTATTCGGTGAAATTACGGTTAACCATGTTCAGGAAGCAAGGTTTTCTGATTATATTGTCAGAGAATTGAGGATTTCACGGAATGGATCTAGGGATAAAGAAGAAAGGACTATTACGCAGTATCATTACTTGGTTTGGAAAGATTTTATGGCTCCTGAACACCCCCATGGAATCCTGAAATTCATCAAGAGAATGAATGAAGCGCACTCACCAGAAAGAGGTAGTATTCTCGTTCATTGCAGCGCAGGTGTTGGCAGGACGGGAACATTAGTAGCGTTGGATTGTCTTCTGCAGCAGTTGAGGGAAGAGGGGCATGTTTCCATCTTTAATACTATCTGTGACTTGCGACACCAAAGGAATTTTCTTGTGCAGTCCCTCAAGCAGTATATATTTATCTATAGGGCTTTGATGGAGGTTGCACAATATGGTGATACGGAAATACCAGCTGCTGAATTGAAGTCCACAGTAGAGAAACTGAGGCAGTGTGAAAAGGACAAGAACAGGACCAGGATGGATGAGGAGTTTGAGAATATCAAGAACGCATATGAAGATCGAAAGTCCTGCTCGGTAGCTTCTGGGGAAGAAAATGCAGAGAAAAATAGGTCTGATACAGTCCTACCTTATGACAGAAATCGTGTTATCTTAACTCCCCTCTCTGGAAAGGAACATTCCACCTACATCAATGCTTCTTTCATTGAGGGATACGATAATTCCGAGTCCTTTATCATAGCACAAGATCCCCTGGATCCGACAATTCCTGATTTCTGGCGAATGGTTTCTGAACAAGGCATTAGCGTTGTGGTTATGCTTTCCGAATTGGGCGAAGGTAAATGTCCACGTTACTGGCCCGATGATGATGTTGCCTATGATCATATTGCTGTGCGGTATGTCCAGTCAGAGAACTGTCCGTACTATACCAGAAGAGAAATGTATGTTAAGAGTAGAGACGGTGATGATTTTCGTGTTATTCACTTACAATACCACGGCTGGCCCACAGTCGATGGAGAAGTTCCCGAGGTAACTAGAGGTTTGATTGAGCTGGTTGATCACGCATATGGCGCCTTGCAACAGCATGGAACTCCGACTTCAATGGTGGTGCATTGTGATCTTGGCTCGGATAGGAGTTCAATGTTTGTGGCGTTGAGTGTCCTGGTGCAGCAGCTAAGAATCGAAAGGAGGGTAGATATTTTTACGACTGTGAGGAAATTGCGGTCACAGAGACAGCAGCTAATCACTACTTATGTAAGTTTGTTGGAAATATGGAAACTTCTTTTGCGATGTTTATTGCTTTTTTTTTGCAGGCGCAATACGAATTTCTACATCGAGCTATTGTGAATTATGCAGAATTGCACAATCTCTGTGAGATATAAATCATCTAATGGAGGACAACTTGGGCGTATTCGCCAGCAGCGCTTAACCAAAAATATTTTGTAACTCAACAACGTACAAAACTTTACCTTCTTCTATTTTCTACGGTTAGGGGTATTGAAAGTAATGAAAAGATGCGCAAGTATCAGAAATGAAGAGACTCAACGACCAAAGCGGATTTTTTAACGAATTGCCATGTATTAGGCGTTTGCTACAATGCTATGATTGCTCACATTTCCTAAATTGAAGCCAAAAAATCACAAAATATTTTTTGTAAAAACTAATGTGAGGATCGAGTTTGTTAACAAGTGTTTAACGAGTCGATTTTAAGGGTGCCATAACCAATTGTAGCCGAAATGAATACTAAACTGAGAACACAGTAGGGCGGCAGCTAGGAAAGTCAAAGGATAAAAAAAAGACTGTGGAATGTCAGTTTAATGTAAGAAATCGTAGTAGAAACTTGAGGGAGGTGCTTATATCTATTCAAAAACCTTTTCTAGTTGATATTATAATCGATAGATCAAAGTTAAAGTACGTAGGACATAGGATTATTTCTATTTGACTGTTTTTTAAATGGTGAATTTACACAGCAGCGCCGGAAGACAAATGTTTTCCGACACATTCCATGTTTTCCATTTTACGTAGTGTTTTTAGTTAGGAATATTTATTATTGATGCAACAAATTATATTCCGTTGTCAGTGTTCAGTTACAACTAGTAGCGTTAGTGATTTATAGTTTTCAAAACTTTGGAACCATTACTCTTTTTTCAGCAGCTCAAATACGTCACTAATCCCTTCAAGATGGATTGCACTCTGATTTTGTATCTTGTATCATTCGTAGTTTTTGTATTTTTGTATCTGCCATGCAATTGGAAAGCTTAAGCAATACGTGTTACCAGTCATGCTCTTATTCTCACTATAATTTTATTGCGTGTCATATATTACGATATGTATTTTAAGAACTAAAAGTGTAAAATATGTAGGTACTTTTTGTTTGTAAATGATAGCTATGTCTCAATGACTACTCGAATATCGGCATCGTCGACTCATGATATCACCGTCTAATTAATTGTAAACGTGTGTACATATATATGACCGTCTATTTTTTGTTTTTATTTTGTTTATTTAGTTGCTAGTTATGCATACATTCGATGGTAGTCTAACTCTGTGCGCCTTTTCTCGTTTGATTGATGGGCAAGGGCGTGAGCGGTGTTTTCTACGCATACTATATGATACGATATGATATATACGTAGGACACAAATATTTATTTATTATTTTTTGTATATTATTTTTTGAATATTATATTGCTTTTTCGATATAATAAATTTAAATCATTAGCGATAAATAAATAAAATAAATATGAAAAATTAAAGAACTAATCAGTTAGGACATGTCAAATTTAGAAAAAATTGACCAATCTATGTCACCTTTAGTGGAGCTTTCTTATTTGTAAAAGGTTTGCTTGGTGTTGTCTTCTGTTTACAACGGATTACAGCACAGCGGTATTTCTTGTTTGTGTATTTACCAATTCTGTTTATTTGTTTTACCAATGAAATTGGCCCAATACGTTGCAGCAACCTTAAATATCCACATTGAAAATGTAAGACTTTGCTGTGTTAGATGGTAATACTCACTTGACAAATCTGTTGTTGTACATCCCTAAAGCATTAGCCGTTTTTCCAGCCTCACAAGCTAATCTCTCACTGCAATCAAATCCATCAATGGCTTCCAAAGCAACTCTACCAATACCATAAAACTCTTCTTCCGATGGCCCATGTCTCCATTCCTTTGGCCTCAACTTCTGGAACTTGGGCAGGACCAAGACAGACAAGATAAACATCACCGTCATCCCAATGAATCCAGATATCGCCATGAATAAAGGTTCCAAACTCTTTTTCTTGTCATCCATCATGGGGGCGGAGGTAGTGGCCTCAATGCGGACATTATGCTGCGATTGTTGCAATTGCTTTTTATTCGCATATTGCATTAACAATTAAAGTGTGCAAGATTAGTGCTGATGACAATGATCTAATGTATTGCATTAGTGTCCACATGCAATGGCAGGTTTTAATTTATCTATTAGAACCAGTAGTTCTATTGCTGCATACTAGGTGACGAAGTGTGGTATATTGGATTATGTTTTATTTCTTGTGTGTTAACTTGCTTTACTTGGTTGGTGGTTTTATTGGTATATAATTTGTATTGTGTTATATTGCTTTGATTTCCATTACTGCTTAAGTAACCTGTGCTCTGGAGTTGCATATCATTTTAGAGATCAGTGGTTCTAATGATATATGATAAGAAGTGGATTTTTCATTGAAGAGAGTAAGTAGCCATTAGACCACGGTGTCTTTGTGGCAAATATCGTGATTATCCCTCGACCAATTTTGTTAAAACAGCTGTACGTGATTTTTGGTTTTAACTATGATTTTATGCGTTGAATGGTGACTTAAATTGTTAACCAACCTGATGGAGATGAGAGTGATAATACGGATCATGATGATGGTGATAATTATATGGGTAATGCTGCGTCTTATGCACTGATCCAGTCTGAAACTGTCCATGTTTGCGACTGCTTTTATTCTTGCTATTAACAGTACTATCAGCGGTGGACTTCTACAGGAATAAGAAGAGAATGCCCGACAACAGATTAGAGAATTAACTTCTTGTCTATATAATTTTATAGTTTCACAAGTTGATAGCTTGATCCTTAATTAAACTAATTCATAGTTTGTGAAATTTGTTTAAATACTCGCAGTTTCTTGTGTTGCAATTTATTGTGTGGTAAAACATTTGTAGTTAGCGTGTATGCTGTTCCAGTTGTTATACAACTGTTCAACTATAGTTGAATAGTAAGTTAAGAACCCAGGAAGAAAAAAACACAGCAATAACAGCAATGTTCATAGTTTTGTTATGGGCTATTTTTTTCAAGGTTTAACTGTTTATGTTAGTGAGTTAGATATCATCAGTTTTTTTTAGTGGCTTTGCTATGAGTTTCAAGTAGGATATTTTTAGCATTGACAAGATTAAATTTATGTGTAACATTTTACTGTTAAATTAAATTCCTACCTGTGATTGACTAAGTGACACTCCAGTTGGAAAACCAGCCAATTCATCCATAAAACTTTTCAGCGGATAGTAATAGTAGTAATATCCATGGCTAGGTTTTTTGGCAGCATTCAAATTTGCGTTTGTTTGATCTCCTGTTTCATCTACCTCATGCACAGCAGCAGTTAAAGGTCCTTGATTACTTTCCCCAGCATCCAACTTGATAGTATCTCCTTTGTGGACAGCATTGGCATAAAGGGAAGCTAACTCTGCTTTGGTAAGATGCAGAGAAGGCACTGGTTCTTGGGAACCTTGAATTTGAGATCCAGGTTGTTGATATTCCTGGTAATTTTCAAGTGCGGGAGGTGATTGTAGGTGTGGCGATGGTGGAGATTCATTTTTTTCGTTATCATCTGAAGCTGCGGAAATCATGGAAGCAACGTTCTCCATTATTTTATCTACTTCTGTTGATAGCGCTGCGTGAGATTGAGCAAAACCTGCCATTTCCTGGGGTTGTGTATAGATTCGACGCCTTTGAAGAGTGTTCAAAGATGGTTGTCTCTAATGTAAGATACAGAAATAATTTGTAAATGACTTTGGGGTTTGTGGGAAGCTATTTTCTATTGTATTTAGGTACTTACTTGTCTGTTTATGGTTGGACGATTGCTAGTTTTGGATTTAAGGTTCATTATTGTGTCCTGGAGATATTTCTGGGAAAGTTGTGTGCTTACAACGCACAATGCGGAGATTAACACCAGAAGTACATGTAATAAGTTCATTGCTTTCGAATTTATTTATCATTAAGTCCACTAAACACTGATAATATCATAGTTTGCCCAAATAGTCATGGTTTAAATCTTATTTTATCATTGTTAATTATTTCTACTTTGGTTTTAGTGATTTATTGTTTACGAATTTGCAAAACGTTTGAACAGTTTGGAGCGTGAACATCAACTGCATCAGCATTTCGCCAATAGCCCCGACTTTGTGTCTGTCGCGTTTAACATAGTTAACATCGTCAACATGTGGACAGGTCGATGGACATTTTAGAGCGTCCGTTAGTGCTTCAAATACGTATGATTTACACTGCCATCCACGCGTAAAGTGGCAATTTTTGTCGGGCCAGTCGTTATTCAAACCAGGCTAGTAATGAAAACATGGTATGAATAGAAACAAATTGATAACTAAGTTTGCAGAGCTACTGTTTAGATTCCATTTGCGTTAAAGCACTATTAATCTGGGCGGTGCTGAAAGATCTACTTTGTTTTGAAACAATTTTAATCAACTCCGTCAACTAACAGTTGGCACCTGCCACTTTAAAGTGCTCGGAAATAAATAAATATCTGTGTTCAACTGTAAAACATGCAGAAACTAAACCAATTCGTTGGTCTACAATGGTGCCCATCAAGAATGAACATCGTAGGGGCCATTTATATAATGATGGACGTCGTGGTGTCCCAACTCAATAGCCACTTCAATAAACCTATCCCAACTTATCTGGCAACTTCTATAATCTGTATCTTTACTGGGATATTTCTCTACTACGTTGAACCCTATGGAGATGACTACCAAGGCATTACCTACATACCTCCTAAAGACTTTCTCTTCTTCTTCATGCCCTTCTATGCTCTTTGCACCTTCTACCGCATGGATCTGTTTCTCTACACCAGGACTATCACACCAATATGCGTCATGGGCGTATCAGTTCTGATCTTCACATTTTTAAGTGGCTTTGTTACAATAAAATTCATCACACACCCTGAATGGGACTACTTTGAAGCTTCTCTTGCAACTTTTCTGATCCTCCCAATACAACCTGGACATACAGTTAACTTACTTCGAGAAATGGCCAAGTATCGAAGTGTGGCGACCATCTTAGAACTGGAGCAGATCGGGACCTATACAATCACTAGTTTCTTCTTTGATTACTTCAGAGAGTACCCCTTGAGTGCAGCTAAATCCTGGGTACATAAATTATGGATGATATTATGGCACTTCTTGGGTGGAATTATTTATGGATTGGTTGCAGGAAAGATGACAACCCATCTAATTGGAATTCTATATAATAATGCTACTGGTGCTGGAGTTTTAATCCTGGGTGTTACTAGTCTAGTGTATTTTTCGTGTACTTGCATCATGAATTTATCTGGAGACCTGACAATTATGATCCTAGCAAGTCATCTCGTATTTGCTAAGAACAAACTTAACCAGGCCGTGGAAAGAACCATATCAGACTTGTTACTAGTCCTGATGTACTTTGTGAAAATTAGTGTACTCTCTTTTTTGATAACTGAGAGTATCCCTCACATCCTATCGCATTCTGGAGAGTCATCAGTTTGTTCATCGCTTGTTCTCTACGTGGCAATCACCACTGCAAGAATAATAATCTTTGGAGTATTTGGGTTCTTCCGTAAGTCAATTAATGTGGATTATAATTTTAAAACTGCATTAATTCTGGGACTGAGCGGGATAAAAGGGTCATTAAACTTTCTTATGGTGTTTATTATTATTACTCATCCGATTACATTTTCTTTGGGGAGAGTAATGATGCCGGAAGTATTATTGATCTATGTTTATACTTTACTGGCGAATGCTCTGCCAATGAGGCATATTCTGGCCAATATTGGGTTTGCTGAGCTGTCGGGTGCAAGATGGCAGAATATGAATTACTGTTTGAAGCATATTATGTTTGCGAGGAAGGTTATAATTCAATCATTGAAGTCCTACAAGTAAGTATGGTATGAGATCTGACAGAACTTTTAGTTCTCCGAATTTTCTCCGAAAATATTGATAGATACATAACGTACATATTTGAAATTGCCACGAAATTCTGTAACAGACTACTTGATTTGAGATACTCAGAAATTTAGCGATTTTTGATCAACAACTAGATTTCTGTCTTATTCCTCTTATTTTATGAAAGCAGATGCCGCGTTTCCAACTTACATTTGATAACCGAGTAAAAGACAAAATCTATTAGGAAAGTAAAGCATAAATCACTATGACACTTAAACCTATTATTGACATCAAGAACAAAATTATTATAAAGGGTTTTATAGCTTTTTAGGTGATGCTAATTGGGAGGTCATTCGACAAGAGACAGAAATAAACCATCCTTACACTCATACCTTTATCAGTGTGCAGACCTTGGAAGGACGAGTTGATGATGCCGAGTTTTTCCATGCGAGTGCTGCAATTTGCCCGGATTGCTATAAAAGAGTTCCTTATGATCTTTCGGACAAGGACATCTATGACTTATGCGAGTAAGATATCTCTGGATGGTGGTTTCCAATGCTTAATCTAATTAATGCGTACTGTGGTTTCAGGGAGGCAAGATCTAAAATCCTTAAGTCCAAGAAGGTTTCGATCAATCGTCAGTTTGAAACTGGAACCATTAAAATCAACTGTCAGCAACTTTTGCTTTACAATATTGATCTAATGCTGGATGAAGAGAATGCCCCTTCTAAATTGAACATCAGAGCGTACTTAAAGCCACATGTATTCAACGGTACTTATCATGTGTCATGCTCCACTATTAACATTTTTTACTTGTAGCCATTTGCTATGTACCTACGGAAAATCTTCCTCAAATTCAAAAGTACCTCCAAGGTAATTGCACCGAAGAACCACATTAAAAAGGGTTTCTTCTACTTAACCAACCACATTATCTACGACTTAGCAATCATGTGTATAGTCATCTTTATTATTACAATGACTTTTTCCACATTTTTCTCACCAGTTGCTTTAATTGACGTCATCACTTTATTAGCAATGTTATGCCTGTTTACGATCGATGCTTTCCTACGTTTGATGGCATTAAGTTCCCCACATAACTGGAGAAAATGGGCATGGTTAACATGGTCTGTCTTCTTACTTTGCATTGAATGTTATCTTGTGACTGCTCTCATCAATTCCAAAGCATATCCTAATATGCCTCTTGTGATTTACGTGAGAACAGTACTTGCAATAAGAATCACTTACTTTTTGGTTGCTTGGAAATCAATCGTGCTTGGGATCATCAGAATGTTGGATAGAAGGACCACCGGAAGAATTGCATTTGGATTTGATGTAGTTGCTGCCTTGCAGTTCTGCTGCAGTGAAACGATGGAGGACCTCAATCAAATTCTAGATGTTAAACTGATCAGAGACATCTATATGAAGGATCTCCAAGATGAGAAGAAATTCCTCACTAATGAAATGAAGCGGATTCAGAAGGAGTGTCCCTGGATTGCTATCACTATGAAGACCAAGCAAGTGATTAGGTCTACACTACATGTGATGAATGAGGGTTTGAAGGAATTAAAGAATGCTGGCTATGTTGATGCAGTAGAGTATAATTTTATCCATCGATTAATCAATGAGAAGACAAAGATACTAAGAGCCCTAAGGAATATTGAACAGTCGACGGCTAAAAGTATTTTTGCAGAGATAGCCTGGCTATGTGGAGAAAGTGAAATCATCGACTATTTGTTTGAGAAGGTGGAAGTAGTTAGATTTAATATGGGCGAAATTGTGGTTGCAGATGGGCAGAAAGCGAATGGAGTATATTTGGTCATTACAGGAGCTTTAAAGTTACAATATAAAGCCAAACCCGGTAAATTATTGGATTATGCGGGGAAAGGATATATTCCGATTGTAGATTATTTAAACTCTATTGACTTTTATAATGATATGGAAGATGATCTCATGCCTGGAAGTACTTTTGGAGAGAAGAGTATTTTGACTAGAAGGAAGTCCAATTGTACTATTACAGCAGAGACTGATGCGATGGCGTTATTATTGACTACTGATGTTGTGCAGGGAGCTTTCAGGATATTTAAAAACCCTGTAACCGGGTAAGTGATAAGGTTTAAAGTGTATGCTCTTTATTGCATGACGGATGTTATATTGTAGGTTGGAAGCCAAGATGTGGAAGTACTGTAACATCAACCTAGCACTTTCAATTATGTCCCATTCTTCAATGTATAAAAATATTAGCCACAAACGGATCAAGTTTAAGCTTGATAGGGCTTTTGTTCCTAAACTTCGCTGCTACAAGACTTTCATTGTAACTGAAGCAATAGATGATTTAATTTTGATTTCTGGATTGGCTAAGGATTGTGTCACAGAGGAGGTTTTTACTGCCCCAACATTAATTCCCAAGTAAATACAACTTTCCTTGTAATTCTGTTGTTATTCTTCTCATGAATTTCACCTTTCGAAAGGACCTCTCACAAGTTATACATTTCTAAAAGTCCCGTACTGGGGATTAATAAAATGGACACGAAATTGATGATTGTTCCTCTGCCCAACAAATCGGAAATAGATGTGATGTGGGAGGAAGAGGAACAAGCTGAAATTGTGTCTTACAATTCAAAATGTGTCTTGCATTCTGTGGCAGAAATGGAAATTATTCACCATAAGGTCAAAAGGTATTCCATCATGAAACCGTCTTCACAACTTAGAGAGGTTTGTAAACATACTTGTCAGTTGCTGGTACCTAAATGTCATTTGTTTTTAGGGTGAGAACTCAGATATGGTTGTTGATGTCCAACATCTGAAGGATTTAGAGATGGGTAATGAATTAGTGTCTGTATACAGTTTGCCTAGCACAACAAAGATTTAAAAACAATAATAAAGTCACTTCTTGAATAACTACTTAAAATACTTATTGTTTTGCTTTAATTTGGTTTATTGCTTAAATGACCAGCGGTAGTAGTAGTAAGTCATTATCCTATTCCTTAGCGCACTTGACATTCATTTGACCTATAAGTTATTACTTTAGCAAATAGATGCGTAGGTTCCATAATTTCCATTTCTAATAGTAACGTGTGTCGTTTTATAATACCTTTTCAAATATTAGTTTTGAAAAGCATTACAAAAATTTGAGGAATTGTTTTTATATTTTTAAATGCCAAACATGCCCACCAATTATCAATATGCTTGGAAGTAATGTTTGATATTTTTAGAACGTTTTGCATTTTGTTGATAAACATTTAAGGTATAAAATATTCCATATTTGATGAATGGTTGGTTGTTGGTTGGTTGTTATTTTAGGTTGATACAGTGCAAAACCTTGCAAAGTTTAGAGTTTCTTTAAAATAAATTGCAATGAAGAGAAATAGCAAGAATTTCAACAAAGTTGACGAATTTGAAGCACTTGAGGATATTTGGCAACCAATCAAGTAAGATTTAATAATTTTCTTTGGCAATAAATTAATTCATATGGTTTAAGAACCAATTTAATATCTTTTACTCTCAATGGTAACAAAATAAACATTCCGTCCGATACAATTACCCCTGCTACTACTTTGAATGAGTACCTCCGAGATGAATTGCACCTCACTGGTACAAAGTATATGTGTTTGGAAGGAGGTTGTGGTGCTTGCATAGTCACAGCAATCATTCGTAATCCTGTGACGAATTCTAAAGAAACCCATGCTGTTAACTCTGTATGTATCTTTTCTTACAACACCCTTCTTAACTTTAACTAAAATATCTTCTTTGTAAAGTGTTTAGTTGCGTTGCTTTCATGTCAAAACTGGGAAATTATTACCATTGAACACCTTGGCAATCAGAATGATGGTCTCCATAAAATCCAAGAGCAAATTATTAAATTCAATGGTACCCAATGTGGTTTCTGCACTCCAGGGATGGTAATGAATATGTACAGTCTTCAGGAATCTAATAGAACCAAAATGGCGGAAATAGAAAACTCGTTTGGGGGTAATATGTGCAGATGTACAGGGTACAGGTCCATTTTGACTGCTTTCAAAGGTTTAGCAACTGATTCAAAAGAAAATAGATCAGTAGATGATATAGAAGATTTTTCTTTATGCTCTACCCAAGACAGACAAAATTGTAAGAAGACTTGTTTTCCTGGTTTATTAAAACAAGCAATTGAAATCGAGATAAAAGGGAGCAATCATATGGTAGAAGGTACCGATAGTCAGAAATGGTATAATGTCCAATCAATAAAAGAAATTTTTATATTATTGAGAAAGAATTGTGGGAAGAGTTATCAACTTGTAGCTGGGAATACTGCGAAGGGTAATTTTACAATTTCTGGCATTGGAAGCACTTACAAGACATTTTTTTAGGTGTTTATAGAGATATGGCTCAAAAAGAAATCTTCATTGATATCACTAATGTAAAAGACCTAAAGACATACCAACATAACACTAAAAGTTTAAAACTTGGTGGGAACATGACCCTTACTGAAGTCATGAGAGTTTTTCGTGAAGTAGCAGAGAAAGATGATGGTTTTAAATATCTACGCAAATTGGCTGAGCACATTGATTTGGTTGCTCATGTCCCAGTACAAAATGTAACTAATATATTATTACTATCTCTTAAAGCATACAAATTAGTATGTTACATTCTAGATTGGAACCATAGCTGGTAACCTGTCAATAAAACACACTCACAATGAGTTCCCATCTGATATATTCCTCCTTCTTCAAGTGGTCTCAGCTGAAATAATAATTGATGATGGTTCTCTAACGCAAGCTTTACTTCCCCACGACTATCTTAATGTTGATATGAACCAGAAAATTATTCGACAAATTAAGCTACATCCTGTGAATGCCACATATAAGCTGGAAAGCTTTAAAATAATGCAAAGAGGGCAAAACACCCATGCTATTCTTAATGCTGGTTTTTTATTCTCCCTGGATTCTAAAAATGTTGTAACTTCAGCTTCAATTGTTTTCGGAAATGTTTCTGGATCCTTTAATCATGCTAAGAATTCTGAAGTATTTATCAAAGGAAAGCAACTTTATGATAATGGGAACTTACAGAAGTTGTTCTCGATAATGTATGATGAAATCCATCCTATTGACAGCCTTCCAGACCCGTCTCCTGAGTTTAGAAGACAGTTAGCTGTTGCATTGATGTATAAATTTATTCTTGGTATAGTTCCAGACAATATCGTATCAATATGGAATAAAACAGGAGGACAAAAGTTGGAAAGACCTCTGTTATCGACTGGGGTACAAGAGTTCCATGTGGATGATTCAATGTTTCCGGTTGGGAAACCAGTTGGAAAGTTGGAAGGGCCAATTCAAGCTACCGGGGAAGCTAAATATATAGTAGATATGCCTGATTTGAAGGATCAGTGCTATGCAGCGTTCGTATTAGGAAAAGCAGTAGCTGGATCTGTTTTGCAGGAGATTGATCCATCGGAAGCTTTGGTAAAACTAACATCTAATTGGGTTCTATCAAAATTTATAGTTAATTTACAGGAGCTGGAGGGTGTTGAAATTTTCCTCCAAGCATCCAACATTGATGATCTTAAAGGAATCAACTCTTTCATAGCTCCGGATGTTGCTTTCGGGCATGTAGACGAAGAAATCTTTCTTCCAATTGGACAAACTATTAAGTTTTACTATGAACCAGTCGGGGCTATTGTAGCACGCTCTAGACGTCTTGCAGAGAAGGCAGCAGAGATGGTTAAAGTTATTTTTAATTCAACTGTACACTCTCCAATTCTGACAACAAAAGAAGCCATTGAGCATGATAAAACAGAGAAGGATGAGTCAAAAAAACGTATCCATTATATTGAAACACACTTTGCTCGGACGCAAAACCAAGAAGTTTCACAAACCATTCAAGGTGTTTTTGAAACGGCACCTAAATATCACTACCATATGGAGTTACAAGTGGTTAATGTGATTCCAAATGATGATGGTACCTATGACATATATCCATCTACCCAATGGATGGAATCAGTGCAATCCTCAATCCATAGAGCTCTAAATATCCCCGCGCATAAACTCAGGGTGTTTGTAAACCGTGTTGGTGGTAGTTTTGGAGGTAAAATCACCAGGAATAATTGGATATCAGTAGTAGCAACTCTAGCTGCCCTTAAATTGAAGAAACCAGTCAAGTTTATGATCAGCCTAAGAGATAACATGAATATTATTGGAAAAAGGAATGCTTACAGGAGTGAGTATTCTGTTGGGGTTCATAAGGACGGTAAAATTGGGTTCCTCAATAATAACATCTACAACAATGTTGGCGCTTTTGAGAATGCTATGTTGGAAAGCTTGTTGACAATGTTATACGAAGGTACATATACTGCAGACGCCTTTCAAACTAATTTTTATTGGGCAAGAACGGATAATCCAGCGGCAACGATGATGAGAGGTCCAGGAAGTTTTGAAGGTTGTGCTATAATTGAAAATATTATGGAGCATGTGGCTTTCATACTGGACAAAGATCCGATTGATGTAAGGTTGGCGAATTTAAAGAGTGATAAGGATCTATTGTTGACAAAGTTGATTGATGATTGTTTACAATGGTCCGATTACAGGAAGAGAAGGAGTGATATTGATACCTTTAACAAGGTATGATGGGATTTGCTTTTATTTGATTACGTTGCATTTTTTTAATCTATAAAATTTATAATTAATTACAGGATAATCGTTGGAGGAAGAAAGGTATAGCAATTGTACCAATGATCTACAATTTATATTTTCCTGCGCCGTTTAATGTGCAAGTTAGCATCTTCCAGACAGATGGAACAGTTGCAATCTCACATTGTGGAATAGAAATTGGGCAAGGAATCAATACCAAAGTATTTTTTGTTTTATTTCATCCCTTTTTTCTTCATATTTGTTTTGTTTTCTTTATAGACCGTTCAAGCTGCTGCATATCTTTTTGGTATCCCTATCTCTATGGTCCATATCTGGCCATCAAACAACTTCACGTCTCCTAATTGTTTCTGCACAGGTGGTGCAATAACTACTGAATCAGTAATCATTGCTCTTAATATCGCCTGCAAGAATCTGCTTACTAGAATCAATGTAGCTGCAACCAATGCTCAACTGCCTTCAGATGCAAAATGGCTGTCCAAAGTTCAATCTGCTTTCAGTCAAGGAGTCTCTCTAACAGAAAACCAGCATTTCTCCCAAAACCCTAAAAATCCTATTACTTATAGCGTTTATGGGATATGTGTGAGTGAAGTGGAGGTTGATATTTTGACTGGATCCCACTTGGTTACTAGAGTTGACCTCATGGAAGATGCGGGCAATTCTTTAAACCCCGCTTTGGACATTGGACAATGCGAAGGAGCTTTTGTAATGGGTATGGGAAACTGGACAATGGAGAATATAGTCGTTGATGAAGAAGGTGCTCTGAAAACCAATTCAACCTGGTGGTATAAGATACCAGGAGCCAAAGATATTCCAGTGAATTTTCGAGTAAAGTTACCGGATGGGATTCCTAATACTAATCCAGCTATTCCTTTTAAAAATAAAGGTCTAATATACAATTAATAGTATATAGAAATAGGTATGTGATTAATTTTTGTTTGTTTCTAGCTACAAGTGAACCACCTATCTGCTTATCTTTCTCGGTTCCTTTGGCTATTAGACATGCTTTGAAGTCAGCTCGTCTTCAATCAGATAAGAAAGCAGATCCATGGATAACAATGGGTATAAAATTCATTGAAATAAGCAAATTGGGAGCAAATTTTAATGTCACTCAATAATTCCAGAGGGTCCTGCAACTGTCGAATGGATTTTCAGCAACGCCTTATCTAATTTCCAACAATACGTACTTTAAATTACTTGTAACAAGGTTATTCATTTAAATATCTTCGCTTTGTTCATTAGTTACAACGGTGTTGGTATGTTTATCTGCTTTTATTATGCGTAATTATGATTAAAACATGTGGTATAGTAATTGGTATGGTTTATATGTATCTTTTATAGTATTATGTGATGTGCGTGCTTGAAATGATAGAATAACTATCTTATAATTGTTGTTAGTGCTTATATAAATGAAGTTGTCCATGGTAAATGTATGTCATTTTCTGGAAAAAAAAAACCGTTCAACATGTCTTCTTCCAATATAGAAAATGACAAAACTAAAGAAACGCTTATTAAAAAAGTCAACAAATTAGAGTTTATCCTTCAGGATACAATGCATCAAGTTAATACAAATGGTCTTGCACTAGACACTACGTTAAATGATTACATCCGACATAATTTACGGTTAACGGGAACGAAAAAGATGTGTGAGGAAGGAGGTTGTGGGGTTTGTATGGTATCTGCAGAGATTGTTAATCCAAAAACAAATGTCAAAGAGATATTTGCTATTAACTCGGTAATAATTTGTGAAGGTTTTTTATTGGTGTCCTAATTGAAAATTTATTTTGAGCCAGTGTTTAGTTTCTATATTCCAATGTAGTGGGTGGAACATCAAAACCATTGAAGCTCTTGGAAACCGCAACAGTTTACACATCATTCAAGAAAAAATGATTGAAAATAATGCAACCCAATGTGGTTTTTGCACGCCAGGAATGATAATGACCGCGTATACGCTGCAGCAATCTGGAAAGATGAGCCAAGTTGAAATTGAAAACTCCTTAGGTGGAAATATGTGCAGATGTACTGGTTACAGGCCAATATTATCAGCATTAAGATCCATAGCATCAGATAAAGTTACCCAAGATAAATCTTCGATGCTTCCCGATATTGAAGAGATTCAATTCTGCAAGAGGAATGGTTGTGAGAAAACTTGCCCCACACCATGTTTTAAACTTGCAACAACACCATTCTACTATGATCATGGTCTTATTAACCCAAGATTGGGATCTAGTTCAGTGTCTGATAAGATATGGTACAAAGTATCATCAATCCCTGAAGTGTTCTCTTTGCTAGAAACTGAAGATAAAACGAGAAGCTATAGATTTGTAGCTGGAAACACAGCAAAGGGTGTTTTCTACGACATGGACAAAAAGGACTTCTATATTGATATTGCTAATGTACCAGATTTACGTGGATATACGTTGAGTACCAAAGCGTTAACAATCGGAGGAAATTGTACGTTGACAGAGTTTAAGTCTATCTGTAAGGAGGTCTCAGGAAAAGACGATGGTTTTAAGCATTTGATGAAAATTGCAGACCACCTTGATATTGTGGCTATTCCGTCAATTAGGAATGTAGGTGTTTTATCAACCATCTGGAAATTAGTGTAACAGATATATTTTTAGATTGGAACCATTGCTGGCAACCTTATGATGAAATACACTCACAATGAATTTGTTTCCGACATCTTCTTACTTCTAGAAGTTCTCTTTGCTAAGATAATCGTAGATAATGGTTATAAAAGCACATCCTACTCGCCAGCATCATTTCTGAATACAAATCTTGCTTATTGTTTAATTCGCCAGATTGAAATCCCACCTTTAGATAACACATACTTTCTGGAAACTTACAAAGTCATGCCAAGAGCACAAAATGCCCATGCTAACGTCAATGCAGGTTTCCTCCTTCGTATCAGGAATGGAATAGTAAAGACTGCTTCAATTGTTTACGGAGGAATCAACTCCAACTTTATCCATGCAACATTTTCAGAAAACTACCTTAAGAACAAGCACCTGTTCGACAATAAAAATCTTAAAGTCGTTTTTTCTACGTTGGATAAAGAACTGCAACCTGATCATGTCCTACCTGATACATCACCACAATACAGGAAACAATTAGCTATCTCGTTATTTTACAAATATGTCCTATCTATAGCTGATCCAAGGATTCTTTCTGCTAATGTACGTTCAGGAGCCTCAAAATTAACCAGATCTCTATCAACTAGTACTCAGGATATTAAGGATAACACCACTTACAGTCCAATCGGAGTTGGTATTCATAAATTGGAAGCAGTTGACCAAGTCACTGGGTCCTCTAAATATACTTACGATCTTCCTGATTTGGATAATCAGCGGCATGCTGTGTTTGTCTATGCGTTTTACCCCGCTGGGTCCATTGTTACTGGTTTAGATGCAGAAGAAACTCAGAAAATTAAAGGAGTAGAGAAGTTCTTCCAAGCCGAAGATATCCCAGGGATTAATTCCTTCGTAGCGCCGACTAATGATATATTATCTAGAGAGAAAGAACCAATTTTTATTCCAATTGGGGAAAGCTTAAAGTTTTATGGGCAACCAGTTGGGATGATAGTAGCGGAAACTAGAGCTATTGCAGTTAAAGCAGCGGCAATGGTTAAAGTTACTTGCAAAGTACCAGAAACTAGTCCACTATTGAATGTTAAAGATGTTTTAAGTCTAGGTGATGCGGCAAAGGACAGGATTGTTCATATCAATACAATCGTTCCCAGTTCGCAAGGTATAATCTACTGCTATCCTATTTTATTGTTTGTTATTAACGATGATCTGTTGACATTTTATAGATATGAATGCGGAGGTACAATTTAAAGGTACTTTTAACATTGGTTCACAAGCACATTTTTCAATGGAAACCCAAATATGCCAAGTAATCCCTACTGATGATGGAGGTCTTCTCATTCACCCATCAACTCAATGGATTTTTGGCATTCAATTTGCAGTTTCACAAATGCTTAATGTTCCAACTCACAAAATAGTAATTTCCATGAAACGTGTAGGTGGTTCTTTTGGCGGAAAACTCACCAGGGCCAATTGGTTAGCATGCGCTGCATCCCTCGCAGCTCATACTCTCAACCGTCCCGTAAGAATGCACCTGTCCATCCAAGAATGCATGAATATCATCGGTAAACGACACCCAACTTATAATACATATGAAGTAGGAACTGATCGCAATGGTAAAATTAAATTCTTGGATATGAAGATCTTTTCGAATACAGGTTGTTACGCTAATGCAGTAGTTGCTCATTTTACTTTGAATGCTTTAACCGAGACTTACATATCCACTTCATTTGATTTGGAATACAACTATTGTACAACGGACATACCTTCCTCAACATGGACACGTACTCCTGGTACTTTAGAAGGTATTGCAATGTTGGAGAATGTCCTAGAGGATATTTCTTATAAAACTGGCAAAGATCCATTGGATGTAAGGATGGCCAATTTGAATGAAGCGAAACATCCACTTTTAAAAAAGATGCTTGATGAATTTGTAATTTGGAGCAGTTATAGGGAACGTAGAAAAACAACTCAACAGTTTAATGCCTTGAATAGGTGGAAGAAGAAGGGCTTGGCAATAATGCCATTTGCGATGAAACTTTCTTTTCCTGTTAGCCAAGGTGTACAAATTTGTATCTATATTACTGATGGTACTGTTGCTGTAAAACATGGTGGCATTGAAATTGGGCAAGGTATTAATACCAAAGTAGCCCAGGCAGTTGCTTACGAATTTCAGATACCTCTAGAGATGGTTCATGTGTTAGAGACGGATAGTTTCACCTCAGCGAATAATTTTGCAACTGGAGGGAGTTTAACAACCGAAAATGTTTGCAGGGTATGAAATTATATTTAAAAAGCAGTGATTTAAAATTATATGAGGTTTTTTTTTCAAGAACGTGAGACTTTGTTGTGATGAACTAAAAGAACGAATTGAAACTGCCAGAATCTCCAAGAAACTCCCCGAGAACACGCCATGGCTCCAACTGGTTCAAAATGCTCATGCAGGAAAACAAAACCTCATTCAGAATTCAAAGTAATACCTCAACATCTTTATTTTATTACTGCTGATTTATTGTCCCCAATAATCTCTAGTCACTTCCCGGACGAATCAAATGATTACCCAATTTATGGCGTTTCCTGTGTTGAAGTGGAAATTGATCTTCTCACTGGTCTGTACCAGATAACACGCGCAGATCTTATGGAAGATGCTGGAGATAGTTCAAACCCATTTATTGATTTGGGACAAGTTGAGGGTGCTTTTATGATGGCTCTTGGGTATTGGACTCAGGAGAGGATTATTTATGATCATGATGGACAGAATATGACTAATAGGACATGGACTTACAAACCACCAGGTCCCAAAGACATCCCATGTGATTTTAGGGTAAAGATACCAACTGGGAATCCAAATCCTAAAAGTATTTATCACAATAAAGGTAAATTACACATTTCGTGTTCGGAATGGTGCTTAATTGGTGTGGGGATGTTTTAGCTACTTCGGAACCACCAGCATGCTTGGCTTTTGCAACTCCTATGGCAATCAATGATGCTTTAAGGACAGC
Source organism: Ecitoglossa quadriceps (assembly GCA_027574925.1). Taxonomy (NCBI): domain Eukaryota; kingdom Metazoa; phylum Arthropoda; class Insecta; order Coleoptera; family Staphylinidae; genus Ecitoglossa; species Ecitoglossa quadriceps. The sequence continues at coordinate 4,898,122 of JAODGC010000004.1, forward strand.
AAAGACACAGAGTAATCCAGCAGTTGATCCTTGGACACCAATAGGTGTGTTCTAGAAGAGATGTAAATTTACAGATGCTTTTCTAATTTGCTTGGTTTTTAGATGGATCTTTGACTGTAGACACAATTTTTATGAATTCCTTGCCTAATCCCAATCAATATCGACTTTAAATTCAATTCAATTTGGAAGAAAAGAAACACGCCAGTTACAGAATACAATTTATTACATCTATTTCCTTCCTGGTATTCATATACAATCTAATTGATAATTGATAACTTCGTTGGACATGTTTTAACATAGTAACGTAATAACAGCCTAACATCAACTATTCATGGCATGAACAAACGGTCAACACGATTAACACAGTTCCAACTCAATTAGTTGACAAACAACATTAGAAACACTAGAAACTGTCGTAGGCAACAAAATAACACTATTATGGAATGATTAACAAGATAAACATTAACTACAAAAATTTACAAGAATTGGGATAAATCATGATGATCATGAAAAGAATGATCATAAAATGGCAAATACCTACATGGCATACAAGAAGAACTGAACATGTCACGCACCAATCGATAAGCACATGAATCGCCTATTACAATCTATTCAATTAGTTTGAGTATATAGTGACTAGGTACTTAGTTGGTTGATTCTTTGCTGGGTTTTCGTTGTGATTGTTATATTGAGTGTGGTATATTTTGATTGAGTTGTTTTTGGTGTGACATGTTTGTTGAAATCCGTTCTACGAGGTTGCCTCTTGTGATGGTCTACTGTTCGTTCAACGCGTGTACAATCAAGTTTATGTCCGTTTCGTAAGCTACAACAAATATGCACAAGTTAGTTGTGCAATAATCCCTTAAATCTCTCTAAGAACAAATGGCCAAAAACCAAAGAGGACAATGGTCTAAGAAAGAATGGAGAATGTGCGTGACTTTTTCGGAGTAATTGATTTATGATAAGCGCACTTTAGGAACCTTATAATTATCTGAAGAGTCCACAATTTCTAGATTTAATGTTAGCTTAGTATTATTGTACACTAAGGTACCAAGATCTTCACAAGTTGTTTACGATTTCAACTTCTTCTATCTTTTACTTTTGGCGACCAGTGGTGTATTATCTGGCACCTCATACTTACTGTGGCTGGCTGTAAGTTCGCCACGTCGATTGGGCACTCCTGCGCCGTTGACAGCACCGCCACCAGACTCGATTGGGGTGAGGACAGAATCTGGATCATCGGAGTTACCAAGGCAGTACTTGCAGCGCATTTTGGTGTCATCTCCAACGCTGACAGACTGCATTATGATGCACAGGGTGAGGAAGGAGACGACGAAGAGGATTGAAGGTATGGTAGCGGCGATAATGAGTTGACGCCATGTTGTATTGAGGTCATAACGGGCTACAACACGTTCAGAACTGTTCTGGAATTGAAGGAAGATAAACCGATATTAAATTTGATCCTGGGAAGTAATATTTCTTCAAACAACCTATCTTTTAGTGTCCAATCAAAGTAATTGCTTTTTCATGTTAGTTTGCTTTGTTATAGAGCCGGCTTAATTAAAGTAATGAAATCGCAAACATAATCTACTCTTTCAAACACCATCAACGTCATTTCCGAATGATGAACAGCTAATATTGACTTCCCTTGTGGTCAGTTCACGCCAAATAACACTTAAACCAATCTTTTGGACTTGAACGAAGGAATAATCATATTACCTTATTATAAAAACATGGAAATCTTGACTGAGCAGTCTGATTCCTGCCATCTCTTCCATTGGTGTTGAGAAACTCCCTACATTCTCCCCTTAAAGTATTAACACACCCATCCAAGTTGATGAAGAGTTTAGAGTGGTTGAAGATGGTCAGTGTTGATTGGGGTGGTACAAACTGTTTTGAGGGATCCAGCAGACGATGCCACTTGTTGCGAAGCCTCCAGAATTGTGTAAAATTCATCGAGGGCTTTGGAATTTCAGTTGTGTTGTAAATTGTGCCGTTTACACAATCTGAACCTCTGCCGAATTAAAAACAACAAGTCTTAAAATCGGCATAATTATTAGCGTACAATTATTATAGGATCCTATTGCTGTAAATAACAAAAATAATCTGATGAAGTAAAGAACAAAGTTAGAAAGCTTGGAATTGAAATAATAATTAGTGAATTGTGTTTTCTCAACGTGTAATCTCTCATCGGAAGGAATATGACGTCATTGCGTTCCAAGTCGCAGGAAATTACCCTGACACATTGGTCGGCATCAGAAAGTTACTAACTCGTGCAACCACCGCCTCCGCCAACTTCCTGCCCACTGTGTATAAATAGTAAGTACGCGCTGATGCAGTTATCGATTGTGTTTGAGTATGTAAACATCTAAATGCAATTGTTGCTATATTATTGTTGATTGAAACATTTGTTTACTATCTCCAATCACAAAAACAAGTCAATCATTCATAACTTTGGAAGAATTAATCTCAAATGAATTGTGTTTTCTTTATCACAACGGACGTAAAATTCTTCGCCTATCTTATAAAATGCAAATTTATGAAGAGTCCGCACTCAATAGTTATATTTTAAATATTTGTGATTTATCTTTGTCACTAACTTTGCATGACAAAGAAATCCTAATTAAGCTGACAACATTAAATAAACCGACATTCACCATTTCTACATCTTTTCTACACCATAAACATGGTTTTGACCACGTAGACAAAAGTCCACATTAAATCCTCTTCTATTAAGCACTTCACATAATTAACATGGACTAAAACGAAGCACAAAACAGGCCCAAGAAGACTCTCATTTTGCTTCTATCCATTTATTCTGTTCTAACACCTCTAAACTTCCAACAACGAAACTCCATTTCGGGTTTTATTACGCCTAATTTACGGCTTTTTACTATACCTCAAAGTGTATCGTTGACATTTCGTGTCCAACACACCCTCGTTAAAGGAATCTATGCATAATTTAACACGGAAAATAAAAAAGAAACAGAAAAACTGCACTTAGTCTATGAATACTTTGCATGTTATGTTATGTTAGGTTATGTTCAGATTAGTGAGTAATCTACTTAGGCTTGTAATGTTTTGCATGACTCTATTCAATTTAATTTATTACTTTAACAGATATTAATATAACTTGTGGATGACTTAGATGGATTGTAACAATTGCAAATGGCATGTCAAACAAATATTTGCGCACAAGTCGAGCGCTGCTAAGGGTAATTACGCTCATTAGAAATTCAATTAGACCGACCGCAGACAGAAAATCGATATATCCAGTGTGATAGTACCGATAGCACTTGACGGTCAACCTGGTTGAAACGTGGAAATGCTTGAAACATTGATGGAAATATGAATTTCGTTTGACATCTAATATTTTTGGAATACGTTCTGCTGAAGTTGGTATGTTTGGAATTTATCGAATTTTCTGATGAATTATTCGTTTACAACACTAAAACACGAATGAAATTGCGTGAAGTGGAATTAAATTGAAATCGAAATGCGCAGGAGACGGAAAGCTTATGAAAAATGGAAATACATCCGCCGAATACCCAGACGGAACGGAAATAAAGCATAAAATGCGATAATACTGAATAAACATACAATGTTGGAAGAAATTTTCAACTAAAGGGGTTTTATCTGATTGGATATTGTTATGTGACCTAATTTTTTTTAGTTTTTTATTATATTGCGTACCGAATTGAATTTTAACCAATGGCCCACTTGAGGAATTTATTTCAGTTTCTTTAGTACATGGCTTTGTCTACTTTGATTCAAAAATGTTCTTCAATGTTCTGCACCCACCTTATAGAAGATGAATTGGGCACTACACTATGACACGACACCATCAACAGTTCCCCTTTCTGCGCTGCCCAAATTTTCACCGCTTCAATCTCCTCCCTTGGTTGATTCCCACTGCTCTTGGTAAAAGCCCACGCGCTCTCACACACCATGGTATGCACCGAATCATCCTGTGTGAGATAAACATTGCTGAAATTCGTCTGGATATCCGGACAATATCGATCACAACTGAAAGCTTTTTTTATCTTCACACACTTGGATCCTTTGCACTCAAAAAACCCAGTCAATTTAGTATTATCTTTATCACTATCCAGCACATGCCCATCTGCTTTATGATGACACTGGTAAATCTCCGAAAAGTTCTTGCAGTGTCCCAACGAGCAGTTAAAGACCCCGCTCAACGTAGCACATTCGGTGCCATTGTTACAATTGTACCTCTTTAATCTATCAGTCCGCACCTGGGGACAGGCAATTGTGGTGAACTTGGTACAGTTGCGGAGCTCCAATTCGGTGCCATTTTGGCGAGTAGTCACATGGATTTGAGGGCAGAAGCCTGAGGCTTTTGTAAGGCACCATTCGCTGCAAGAGGCCCAACTGCAGTTGTTGGTCACACTGGTGTTGATGGTTTGACACATGGCCGGGATGGTTTCGTAGCCGGAGTGGAAGGCTTTGTACGAGGGGATGTAGACGGCGACGGTGAGGTATATGAGGGACACACTGCTGAAGACGACAATCATTTGACAGAAACAGATGCTGCCACAGATGCGTTTGTCTTGTTGGGGGATCACTGGCGGTTTGCATTTTCGTTTCTTGCCCATGGTTTAAGATGGGCCACGTGGGGAATAAAGTTGGAGGTGCAATAGTGTAGTTGTAAGACTTTAGTTAGGAAGCCATCTTGGTAAAACTAGTTTTCAGTTAAGCAGAAGAAAATTGAAGAAAAGTCACTTGGGGTTGGAAATAGTAGGTATAATGCTTAAGTTTCAAGAGGGTTTCTATCTTTGTGTTGAGTATGGCTAGGAAATCATTTTAGTAACACATATTTTCGCTGCTTTCTCTTGGTTTCTAGATGAAAATGATGTATTTTTCCGTGAAGAAGTAATTTGTTGTCGATGAAGGGTCATTTTATTAGATTCCACTCGGAAACTGATCGCAAAATCACTGAATAATTCATAATCAATCAAGTTATACTTGTTTGAACTTCTTTTCAAGTTTTGAAAAGAAAGTAAGTGCACTACATTAAACTCTTCTCATCTTCCTTTCTCACATTCGCAGTTCCTTAAGAACACTTCAAGCAAAGGAGTTAAAATCCAATGAAGCGTACAACTACATTATTCTCAACTGTTATTTAAATTTCAACCTCCATCAATTTCTTTCAAAACTTCCTTGATGTGACCATTGGTCAAGCTATCACTTTACTAAACGCCGCTCCGTCGCCAGTGTAGCGTCGTGGCCCCAAAGTCGCCGACGGCAAACGCAAGCGCATTGTTTATAATCTCGCCGCCGCCGCCACCGTGAATCCTACAGGTTGGCACGTAACTTCAACGCGCGTCATATTCACCCGTCCTTACATCAATTTCCTCTCATTGCAAACGCGCTGTATACGTGTTTTTACATCGAATGTATGTTAAAGACACCGCCGACTGGACGCTCACGTTTCTAATATAGATTTTCGAAGCTCAACGTTAAGGAATAATGGAAAGTTGTGGAAAACATTGGAAATGAAGGAAATGTAGAGTTATGGAACAAATATTGATCGAACTTGTGTTCTACATTCATGTTCTTCATGAGAGACTATCGTAGTAATTGAGACATTTAGATGAGTTAATTAGATATTTCGTTAAGTTTGCTAAAGGTTTCGATTTGAAGGTTGAGAATAATAATTGTTTATCATGTTTTTTTGGCCTTAAGAAAGATGACAATCGTGCTGAAATACCTTGTGTGTGAGGCGACCCCAAACAAGTTTGTAAACGCCAGTAAAGATTTAAAAATTAAAACCAACTTACAAACGTACTCAGCAGTTTTAAATGTCCCGTTGGTTTAAATTCCGTGACCTTCAACGTTAAGTCATTGACCTTAAGCAATTTATATTTCCAATTATTCTCTCAACTGTAAACCTTTAAAAACTAATATATGATCTGTTTACAACAAAAATCTACAAATCAGGCAACTCATTTCAATCAATTTTGCCTAATTTCCAACATTTTGCACTTGTTTTTCAAATATTTGCTTCGCTTTTTTATATCTGCGCAAGCGCAAATCAATCCGAATGTGTCCGAGTGAAACCACAACCTGTTCACCAGCATTACACCGCCATCTTGAAAGACCTGCTTGTTTTGCTCTTGTTGCTGCGTGCGTACCTGTGTTTTGTGTTTATGTTTTTTAATTTGTGCGCTTGAATCCGCAAACCATCACCGTGGCGAGATGACCGAACGCCCCACGTTCCGTACACCCAAACGGACGCACTACGACAAGGAGAATGTGTGCTCATCTCCACAGTTTGCAGTTCGGTGCACACCGCCGAGTCGGCTTTTCGGCATCCTCACGCCGGAGTCTTCACCAGTTATCAGGCACCCTATACACTTGGGGATGACGGGGTTGAGTCCTTCTAGTAGATCGCCTGTGTCCCCGAGTGAGACGCGGCGAGGGAGGCCACGAGCTGAGTCTTTGACGAATTTAATTATGCAGGGATCGACGTCGCCGAGTAGCATCAAGTGCACGTATTGTAATCGAGTATTTCCAAGAGAAAAGAGTTTGCAAGCACATTTAAGGACACATACTGGTTAGTATTTTGTCAGTAACATCATAGTTTAATAACTAGGCAATAAGCAGGTATAGTAATTTGCATTTTCTGGTAACAAACAGGTGAGAAACCATATAGATGTGACTTTCCAAGATGTACAAAGAGTTTTGCTCAGTCTGGGCAGCTGAAAACACATCAAAGATTGCACACTGGAGAGAAACCATTTATTTGTGCAGTGGAGAACTGTGGGAAGAGGTTTACTCATGCCAATAGACATTGCCCAGATCATCCAGTGTCACAACTTAAGAGATTTAATGCAATAACTTGCATTAATTTAGATAATATTGAAGATGAGCAGTATAAACAAGAGATTCAAGAGTGGAGAGAGAAGACTAGTAGGAAGTAAGTTCTTCTTATTCTTGTAACATCATTATTTCTTTAACTGCTTCTCTATTTGCAGGCGAGAGAAGCTTTCTGCATCAACCTGCACAACTCCAAAGAAACCGCGCAAAAGAAAACCCTGGCAAGATGATGACCTGCTTGAGAATCAGGAGAATCAACTTAATACCAGTTTTAGTTATTCTTCCATTGGAGAGGAACCTGAAGACTTGTCACTCTCATCACAAGTCCAATATTCATCGTCATCAAACTTCAGCACGCCGATTATGAAGAATAAAGCAGAACCAATGCAGGTTCAACTGTTTAAAGAAGAACTATCTCCGCTAACCGATACTGAGAATGAGACGACTGACACCTCGGATGAAATTAAACAAGACTATCAAAAACATGTCCCCAAAAAGCGATGGTTACGTGAAGCTACAAAAGAACTTCAAGTGTCTCCGCATACACCCGGCAAACCTAGTCATGAAAGCGTTGAGAATGATCATGACAATGTTAATGATTTAGCGTCACCGATAAACTGGTCTGAAGGTGATGATGTTTCATCGACTATGATGACACCACCAGAGTGCCTTCTTCCTCCGCAAGTCTTGACTGAAAACAGGAAGCGTCCGACGGTGTTAGTCAAGCTGGACTTGGCCGAGCAACTGCAGCAAAGTGTCGCGGTTGTGAGTGTCTTACAAAATAGCAATAAACTCCCAACAAATAGTTTTGTAGATAAAGGAAATATCAATTCAACTGCAGATAGAAGTTATCTGCAAGAACGGAGGGCAGTAGGGTATGAAAACCAAGTAAATTTAACGCATATGACTGATTATAACCAGAAATCGTCTGGGGTATCATCTCCGGATATGTTAGGCGCGATAGCTTTGGTGGAATTAGGACTCCAGCCTACTAATAAGCTTCAGTATAATTTCTAGTATTGCAACTTTCTCCAACTAGAGCTGTTAACAACTATTATACATGATTAATGGCACTGCAAACCATCACTTCTTTGTTGTAGAAATAGTGATGGTTTGTAATAAGTGCCAGAATGTAGTTAGAAGTGAAATGATGACTGTGTTTCAGTTTTGTGTGATTGGAAAATCGTCATTGTTGTAACTTATTGACTATTGTTGTAGGTTATTATTTATTCTTACATGTGATATGCGTTGTTTTCGTTGGTGTCAGTTGTTTATCGATGGGCGAGGAATTGGAGGGGTATACATTTCACGGTTTCTTTGATTCGGTTGATGCCAAGGAAACTGATATAGTGATAGATTACTCAATTAGACTGACTTGTATTTAGAATTTGTTACATTAAGAAGTACTTTTCAACCTGGAAAGTACTTGTTAAAGTTGTGAATTGCTTGGTAATCATTTAAAAAGCAGTTGAGAACTTTAAAGCTACTCACATTTTTTGCATGTTATCACTGAATGCCAAAAATCTGCTTTATTGAGCGTTTTGATGATGTTATCAACTATTTTTTGACTGATTGTAATCTAAATTTTTATTTACTACAACTTTTGCATTCCGCCACGTGCAACTTTGAATCAAAAACATATAACTTTTTTATTATTCGTTGCTGCTTAAAGAAAGCAAAACCTGTGAATTTATTGTATTTTGGTTTAGATTAACGAATTCATTTGGTAAGCCCACCCGAAAATGATGAATACAACAAACTAACAATCGAATAATTCGATCTACAATCAAGAGATACTTTGCAATTTATGTATCTTTGTATAAAGTTTTATACCGCCTAGACTAAGGTTCAAAGTACACTTAACGCTGGGGATTATTGATTAACGTTAGTGTTCAAGTTCAACTGTTTCACAGTTGTGTTAAGTTTGTTATCTGAAGTTTGTGTAAACTCGTATTTGTTTCATTATCCTTAATGATGATTCGATTTACCGTGCGTCTTGTGGGAGGAATTTTGTTCATCATCAACTTTTCTATTGTATTGACATGTTTTGTGATATTTAAAAATGAAGTGGTAATAAATGATAGGGTGTTGCTCAAGATTGGGTTAGATTATGCGTTGGAATGCATTTCTTAAGTGCAAACATGAATTTTCCCTTTTTTTAAGTATATCCAGACAGTAATCACGCTTATTAGTTTGGCCTCAAAACATCGTGATAACACCCTAAATATTTATATACATAAAAAATATGTATCCATGTCAGGTTAACATATTTATGCAGTCTATGAATTTGCTGCAATATTTTTTATTTTTACACAACTTCGAACACTTGTCCAGTTTATGGAGTTGCCTACATATCACTTCATCAGTTGATTTTCTGCAGCTTCTAGATTTTCCATTTTCGATGTTCTAAGTTCCTCGTTCGTCAGTTTGGTCATCATTAGCAGGCGAAATAAAATCAGGTGCGAACGTCCAGTCCTGCAATGCCTGTAATACTTGTTTAGTGTTTACAAAGTGCCTGGCACGCAAAATCTCGCGAACAACAGCTGAGTCAGTTGCGTAGGGCGTGTAATTACTCCGTAATCATAACGTGAACTTGGCGCGTCCTTCATCCTCGCTCCAACATTGGCTATCATGTAACCGCATAAACGGACGTTTATCGGCGGTTAATTATAGTTCCTCCGAGAAATACATAGTTTCATCGGAATTTGTCGAGGTAAGCACGCGTAAAATGCAACGCAAGTGGTTTAAACGCCTTCAAAAAATGCAAGCTTGCTGGAAGCAAACAGTAAAACAATTGAAACATTTATTTGCTGCAAATAAATGAGGCAAATACTAGAGTTGTAACGATTAAGTAGTTGATAAATACTATGTTTTCTTAAATTATTACATGTCGTAAATAACGTGGGAATTCAATGGTAATTTTTCTGGATTGTTTTGTAGCAGATACAAAGGATTTGAAGATGGGGTTCAAACTAAGAATGCTCCCAATTGTGGGGCTGATTATGGAATATTCCACAAGGTGCCATGCAGCAAACAGTGATATTGAGATGGATGCAAAGGCACAATCAATGCACCGGATTGACTCATTGAATTTACTGGCATACACAATGTTATTGATCCTCACTGTGCTCACAGTTTGGTTGTTCAAACATCGAAGAGTGAGTTTTTTACATGAGACAGGACTAGCTGTTATCTATGGTGAGTTTTTCTTCATGGCAAACTTGTTAAGAATTGATTTGAATGTTTACTACTAGGCCTGATTGTTGGTGCCATAATAAGATATACTGGAAGTTCAGACCCAGTTCTTTGGATGTCAGTAGTACAAAATGATGACAAATATAACAGTAGTTTACCACCTGATGCTTTGACATTACACCACTTCAAGAATAGGAGTTATGAGTATACTTTCAGGGGTGAAGTCAAAGAAGTCAGTGATAATGTCATTGATATGATGGCTACTTTTGATCCAGAGATCTTTTTCAACATTATTTTACCTCCAATCATTTTCCATGCTGGCTACTCTTTGAAAAGAGTGAGTATAAAGATTTGTAAAATACCCTTATAAAATTAGCTTGGCATAATTTGTAACATATATTTAAAATATTTTGACTTTGTTCTAATTAATTTTGTGCATGTTTTGCTCAATTTCAACCTGTTTTCAGTAGTAGCATGTGAAGAATAGTACTTGTCTCGTAGTGTGATGACGACTAAATTAATAATTAACCAAATAACATCCTTTTTGGTTTTAGAAATACTTTTTCCGTAACCTCGGCGCGATACTAACCTTCGCCATCGTCGGCACAGCGGTATCCTCGTTTGTTGTCGGCGTGCTGATGTACGGCTGTGTCCAATTGCTGCCGACACGTATGGCAGCGAGTTTTACCTTTCTGGATACGCTGTATTTTGGTGCATTGATATCTTCTACTGACCCATTGTGCGTGCTCGCCATCTTCAGCGATCTGCGCGTGGACGTGAATCTCTACGCGTTGGTTTTTGGCGAGAGTGTGTTGAACGATGCTGTCTCGATTGTTCTTAGTGGGTAAGTGATCTAACCTAATCATTAGGACATTAACACTCTAAAATCATCTAATTCGTACAACGCAATATAAATTTCGCTCTTATTCTCTAACTTTTGTGCTAATTGTGTTTTTATTTTTAGGTCTATTCAGAATTACGCTGAGAAATATCAATCAGGCTCAGGTGGATTTGAAACTGTCGCATTCTTCAAAGCAGTTTACGACTTCTTCGGTATTTTCATGTTGTCTTTAGTCATCGGTGCCACAATGGGAATGCTGACTGCGCTTCTAACCAAGTTCACCAGAATTAAGGACTTTCCTCTGCTTGAATCTGCATTATTTGTTCTTATGTCTTATTCGACGTTCCTCATTGCGGAAGCCAGTGATCTTACTGGAGTTGTAGCTGTCTTATTTTGTGGAATGTGCCAAGCACATTACACTTTCAACAATCTTTCGGATGACAGTCGTACCAGGACGAAGCAAATGTTTGAACTGCTGAACTTTTTGGCGGAGAATTTCATCTTTTCTTATATTGGAGTCTCGATGTTCACGTTCCCAAGGCATCACTTTGATGTGCTGCTGATTTTAGCTGGATTTGTATCCTTTTTGTACAAGTTTTACGTTGTTGCACTAACTATTTTTTGATTCTGGTGATTTCCTTAATTAATTTTAGAGTTGTGCTGCAATTGGACGAGCTGTGAATATTTATCCTTTGTCGTACTTGTTGAATTTAGGAAGAAAGCCGAAGATTCCGACGAATTTTCAACATATGCTCTTTTTTGCTGGTAAGCAAGTTATTTTGGGGACGCTATTTATTATGATTTATATCTTAAATTTACCCTTTGCTATGGCCACTTTTCTAATTTCAAATTCACTGTCCGTAGTTTCCGAAAGTATTGACTTTCCGAGATAATGAGGCTCGAAGACGCCTAATTAATTTATATCATAGGTTGTCAGTATTGATAGACTTTCCGGTGTTTTTAGGACTAAGGGGGGCAATGTCTTTTGCCCTTGCAATCAGGAACACCGCCTCAGAAATTCGCCAAGCGATGTTAACTACAACATCATTGATTGTCATCATTACAGTGATTATTCAAGGCGGTGCCGCGTTAAATCTACTGCACTGGTTTCAAATACCGTAAGTTATCTCCTTTAATTCCCCCACGGATTTTGTATTTCATTGGAAAATATTCCAGTGTTGGTGTGGATGAAGAAACGGAAAGTTTAACCCGTAGTAAACGAAATGTAAGTAACTCACATAATAATTTTCTTTCTCTTTAGAGGGAATGTTTAAAGCACTCTTTTGCGAAGGGTGTTCTGCACCACTCCGAGTATACCGCAAGCGTAATTTTAAATTATCTCTCTTTGGCGCTCAACTTTAAATATTAAGTCGAGCTTTTAGACGTAAAGATTCTTAATTTTCTTCCTACTACTAATCCGTGAAAATCAATACCCTTGCTCAATAGGGAAGTATAACTCCTGGTTCTGCTACTGATTGGTCAACTGCATTCGGGGAAAGTACGCAATCCGCGACACAACCAAATGGCAACGAAAAAGCGCGTCTTGCCCGCTGGTGGACGTCATTTGACACTCATTATATGAAACCTCTTCTCACACATTCGCGTCCTACACTTCTTGAAACCCTCCCCGTGTGCTGCAACCCTTTGGCCCGTCTTCTTACGACCACCGAGCAACTCACCCAGGAGCACGCCGACTCAGACAGCGATCTTTGCATCGTGGAGCATGAGAACGGCGCACCACGCGGCAGTCAGACGTCAGTGGGCCGAGTAAGTTACGACACATTTTAAACAACTCACCAAAAACCACCCTTAATGAATCTCTTCGAAGTTTATTTGGCCATGTTATAAAATTCTTTATTTTTGCATTGTCTTCCTTACAAGTCCAGTCATATTGCAACGTGTCTTTAATTTCGCTCCCTCATTTTGTTTGCAGTCAATACCTGCTATCAGCGGCCGGCAAATCTAGCTTATCATGCGCTAACATACAATGATAGCCACAATTTAATGTTGACATAGGACGTATGACAGTATCATCGTTACCAATTGTGTGATAGAGATATGAATTTGAGCGGAGACAAAAGAAACACAAGAAGTGTCGCCGCTCATTAGTATTATTCGTATTTGTACGAAGCGTAACTATTTGTATTCTGCATTGCGTTGCGTTGTTGTTTTTCAATCTTGTGTGTTATCCAATTACCATTGCGGACTCCAGATGAGTGAGTCTTGTTGTTTGTTTATAGGCCTCGGTTTCCTTGAAAGGAGAGTTACACTGGCTGTGATTCACTTAATTTATCTACGATACGTGTACTTATGGCTATAATTATATTGTAATCACCAATATAAATCAATAAGTTATATCATTTTCTCTTCTTACGGTGGGCCTGTATTTTCTTCTGGACCTTGCGTTGCTTTGGGCTATGGGTGAATGCATAAACGCTTTCATTGGCCATCTTTGTCCAGCAATATCAACCTCATATTTTGCATCCTTTGACAGGATATAATCAGTATTCACTGTTTTTATCTTTGACCTCATAGGTCTCCTGATGTATCCTAATCCTGTTAATTTTTCACTTGCAAAACCATATCCTGCTGATGTTAGGGTGCCAACAAAATCGTCGTTTCGGTAGATTGGTTCACCACCCCAGGGCCAGATATCTACATCAGGATCAATGTCATTTAGCTGAAAAAAGACCAATTGCTTTTGAACCCCTTGAGATTTCTGCTTTTGCAGAACTCTTTTCCCGATAAAATCCTCCTTTTTATCAAGTTTAGTAATGTAATAATTTCCAGCTTCATAGGGAGTGACAAAACTGGTTAATTCTTCAGCCCAAAAGGGAATAAAGCGTTCTATTCTCATGAAACGTTGTGTCAAGGTCCCGACGTCTCTGATTCCATAGTCTTTGCCCACTTTCATTAATCTGTAGTACACATGAAGGGCGTATTCTGATGGAATATACAAACAGTACCCTGGCTCACCAGTATGAGTGAAAGACATGAGCATCACGTCACTTGCGTAGCCCATGTTGACTTTTTTGTAAGAAAATGGAGCAAGTTGCATGTTGTTGGTAAGCTCTCCTAAAAGTTCACTGGCTTTAGGGCCAACCACATTGATCACAGTATACATTGATGTGATGTCATTTAGAACAATTTGGGACTCTTGTGGACGATTCTGTTTCATCCATTCGAATATCCTAGTTTGTTGACTTGTAGGGGAGACCATGAAGAACTTCTTGTCACTTTGTCGGACTAACATGCAGTCATTTTCATAACCACCCTGAGGATTTAGCATTCCAGTGTGGACAATGGCACCAACACTGATGTCGATGTCGTTGGTGCAAAGACGTTGAAGATATGTGATAATTTCTTGGAGATTGTCAGACTAGGACATAGGTAAATTAGTGTTAGACCATTTCGAGATAGCGTAGTTTACATACTTTGATTTCAATCTTTGAAAAGGAAGACATATCAATAAGTCCTACACCCTCACGACATGCAAGGTACTCTTCTTGCATGAAATCAAAGAAAGCAGGTTTATAGAAGCTGCCTGGAGGCATCTGAGGTAGTTTTGTACGGTCTTCAAGTAGTGAATCATTATCTATGCAGGTGCTGTCAAAGTATAACGCACGCTCATATGCCATTTTGATTCCGAAGACTGCTCCACGGGTTTCTAGCACACTGTAAAGTGGACTGCAGCGTAGTTTTCGGGCATATTTGTATTCACATTGATGGGGATATAGAATAGAGTAGTTCCTTCGAAAAATAATATGTTTTAGCCATATGTTGAACCTTTTTTCTGTTGTAAACATTGTACGTATTACCTTCCTACTATTTCCTTAATTCTTTGTTGGAGATAATGTCTTCCTCCATGAATATCCAAAAAGCGTTGGATATTAAAGGGTAAAAGATCTTGTGTAGGTCTTCCTTCGATGATCCATTCGGCTACTGCTTTGCCGATACCGCCAGCACCCTAAACGGGTGAAATGTACAAGTGTTAAGAGTTGTTCACAGTTTCGAAGAAGGTTTTACCTGTAAAGAGTTACCGTTCATTCCACAAGCAACAAAATAATTTCCTACATTTGGCGCTTCACCCATTAACCACCTTCCATCAGGTGTAAAGTTGTCTGGGGAGTTGATCAACTCGGGACGGGCGTTAGCAAGTAATGGGAATCGTTTGATCATGGTTTTCCAATTGGAATCTACGAAAGAAGAAGTGTATGATGTTTTTTCTAATTGCTGACGTATATTTACTAACAAAAATGTTTCCATTCATGTTTAATATGCTTCTGCCAGTCCCTTGGAACGGTTGGACTCTCACCAAAAGCAGCTTTTGCTTCTGGTTCAAACCACCCACATAAAAACCCAGTCCCGTAATCTCTACAATACGCAAAGGAATCAAAGTCTCTCACACAAGGCAGCGATTCCTCTTCCGAGTGCTGTCCCTCTGTGGTCGCATAGTAATGGTCTGCAGGATATGCAGGAATTTTTACTTTCGCGTCACACGCAAGTCCTACTTCTCTAGCCCACATTCCAGCGCAATTTACGAAGTACTCACATTGGACCTCCCCACAATCCGTCCTCACAGAAGATACTTTATTGTTTTTCGTGAGTACTTTTTCAACAAACACTCCTTCTTTGTAGTTGACTCCTTTTTTTGCGGCTATCTCAGCTAATACACTGCAAATAGCACTAGGGTCAGCTACAGCATCATCGGGCACATAAACCGCCCCTTCCAGATCATCTACGTTCATATAGGGATGCAGTGTGCTGATATCTTTGGGAGTGAGCAATTCACAATAAAGACCTGTTGGGATGTTGTAAGCAATACGTCTACGAAGGGCAATCAAACGGTCTTTGGTTTGGGCTAGATTTAAACTCCCACATTGTTTCATTCCAATGTCATGGCCTTGGGCTTGCAGATCATGATAAAGTTTAATAGAGGAAAGGATGAGGTTGCGTTGGGAGATTGGTTTGAAAAGCCCTAGGGTTCCAGAACCAAAACGGGAAGACCCAGAACCGATTTTATTCTGTTCCAGGACTAGGACATCATTCCAGCTATTTTGGGCCAAGTGGTACGCTAAAGAATTGGCAACAATCCCTGCGCCAGCTATGACTACTCTTGATTGGGGAGGTAATGTAGAGTAGTAAGGCGATTGTATAAAGGGTTTAAGGGTTCTTGTGTTGAGACATTGCAGGCAACTTGCAGTACATTGTCTCTTTACTCTTATAGGTGTCGCTCTGATTGGTTTTATTACGTGAAACATTTTTGTTGTGTAATTATTTTATTTTTTTATGCACTCGAACACATGTTTTTCAGGTACTTTCAGCAATTCTCGCTCTGTGATATATTTTTAAGAGTCAAAAATCAATACGACTGATGGCTCATCCTCAGCACAAGTATGAAGCCGGCATGTTGTGCCTTATCACTAGTTATACAGTAGTTGATTGGAAAAACACGGGTTTTAGGCACTTGTTTGGCAAATTTCTGTTTCTTTGCACTGAGATTTATAGCTTGCAATGGACGGACAGTATCGATGGTGGCGATGAAAAAATAGATTTGAGACGCGGCGTCTCGCTTGCAATGTGGCCCTCTCTGGCGTCGTGATGCCATAAATATAGATCTACAGAGGTGAGTCGCAGGCCTGTAGGACTAGAAATTAATCGGATTGAGTGCATATATAATCTATGTTTTTGCGCCTAATTCAGAAACCAGTTTATAACACGTGTCAAAGCAGATCAAATCAGTTGCAATATGGTGTGTACCAATCATTCTTCTATAATTATATATATTATAGCGGCAAATTGGCGTCGTTATTATTATTTGTTAAGTTATTTCTATGTGAATAGATTTGGATGCATTTTATGTAATTACACTGAATTAATATAATTTTCGGCGTTGGTAAATCACTTCCATCAACGCTTTAGAATGACAAGAGGACATTAATATTATGTCTGATAAAATTCAAGATATAATAAGATGAACGGACCATCCTTATTTTCGGTGAAATCAATTGAAACTTTGAAAACTTTCCACTTCGGGCATTTAATCTATGCAATTCCACATACATTCTTTTGAAAAAATGTCAGGTCTCTTCAAATCCACTTGTAGGTTTGATATGATCTTGCATTCATGATATTATTTCTTAATATTTAACCGGTCAGTGTTACTGACTACTTATCAGAATACCTTATAATCATCATTTCATATGACATCATCTGTCTGAAACTATGTCATTGCGCATTTCACTCTTTCCTCCCACACTTGCGCTCCCTTCGTCTCCTTCTTGATTTTGCGCGGTTTGTGCGCACTGCACACGCAATAAGCTAATGGCGCCCATATCACCATATAAACTGACATTCGTAGTGGTTGGTGTGCTCGGTGCCCATAAAAAACGCTCAAGGCTGCGCTGTAGATGGTCATATCCTGGTGTTTCGTCTTGGAGTTTACACATCGCCGGAGACATGCAGCCCCACGCAGAGAACACGCTGAATGTGCCGGCGTTCCTCAACAAACTATGGAAAATGGTCAACGATCCAGTGACAGACCATCTGATCTCCTGGGGGCAGGTAAATTCATCAATTTATCAATATCTTAAGGTACTTTGTAGGTTTAGAGCAGAGTTAATATTGATACAGTTTGTGTTCTTGTTATTGATTGTTTTTACATTCTAGAGTGGCAGTACATTTGTGATTGAGAATAAGGCTCAATTCTGGTATGAATTGTTACCAGTTTATTATAAACATAACAACATGAGTAGTTTTGTTCGTCAGTTAAATATGTGTATGTATCACAAGATAACATTTGATATTGACAAAACTGCAGGTAATTTAATGGGACATTGCTAACATTTTAGATGGATTTCATAAAATATCTACATATGATGGTGTGGAGAGTGATAAAGATGAACTTCAGTTCTTTCATCAGTACTTTCAACGTGATAAGCCTGAACTGTTGAAGAACATTAAGAGGAAAGTTACTGCAAATCACAAAACAGAGACAGCTGTTGAGCAGTCTTCAATGAACAGGGAAGAAATCACAAAGTTTCTGAGTGAAGTTACACAATTGAAAGGTAGACAACAAACAGTGGACTCACAACTAAATTCCATGAAGCAGGAGAATGCTGTGCTATGGCGGGAATTGGCGTTACTAAGGCAAAAACATTTACAACAGCAGAAAATTGTAAATAAGGTATACAAAACATTTTTACATAATAATAAATGTTTGCATATATAACACGGTTTTCTAAATTATTAGAAATATGTATATATATATAATTGTAGTTAATACAATTTCTTGTAACATTGGTACAACCATCATCCAGAATGGGTGGATTAGGGCAGAAACGTCACTATCCCCTTATGATCGATGAGAAACCGCCAAAGAAGCAGAAAACACCACCAAAAGCACCTTCAGTGAAGTCAGACGCATCAGATGGGCCTATCATTCACGAACTTGAGACAAATGACTTCATTCATGATGATCTTTTGAATGAAGCTGCTGAGGGTGTTGTCAACTTGTCCAATTCAAAAGAAACACCGTTTATTCAATCTCCGCACTTTGTATGTATTTCCGTTTTTTCTCTTTATTTTATAAACTGAAATATCTTGTTTGTTGTTCTAACAAGAATCGCGATATAGAGGAACTCTTATCGGACTCCGAACTTCCTGATGATGGGCAAGACGATGCAGCTGATGAGACACTGAGCTTAGATGGAAAGATATTTCTCAATGCGACTACACAAGATACGTTACTGAGCAATCTCATGAATGGCAACTACAACCCGAAGTCTGTGAATGAAGCTGTGGCCGGGACCAGTTCGACGAACACAACTGTAAACGATGAAGCAAATAATGCGGTTAGTTCAGATACATCAATTACGAATTTGGCACGGAGTGCACCAACTGTGAATAATGCAGAAACGACAGTTGCCACAAGGGATAGAGTGCGACTATCACGACTTAATTCTGTGTAAGTACTTATTTCAAATCATCTCTCTTTTTCTTATAACTTGATTACCATGGTAATGGTGCTAGATTTCTATGGTTTGCGTGTAGAAACTCCAGGTACCTTCCGTTGGTGGCAGCTTACCCACCACTATGAATCCTAACAAGCTTTCTGTCTTTTGTTTTATTTAATCTAGCATTGGTGACTCGCATTTCAGTGAAGACATGGATCTGCACATCGAAAACACACAGACGGAGCTGGACTCGCTCAAGGACATTCTCAATCCGCTGCTCGGAAACGTTCCGGCTGTGGATGCAAATGCATTCCTCAATGTGAGTATTGATAGCATCTTGTTATCAACGAAATGAAGAACTAACTAATATATTGTTTTGCGGATATTCTAGTTGTTTTCGGACGATAACACGCCATATGGGTTCCTACCTGATGATTTACCGCAATCAGGTAAAATATATTATGCACAATATTCTCTTGTTTTTTAGTTTGCATTATGATATGTTTTGTTCTCAAAAGATCCATTGGTTTGCGGAACGGAGTTAACAAAATACGGTAACAACTTAGATTTCTCTCAACTTTTTGATGAAGATTCGAATGAAGAAGCTCTTCCTCAACCAGAACTTACTCTTCCTGAAAACATGGATGCTTCTGGATCTATCACAACTCCTCAAATAAAAACAGCGGAACCTAGTTTCCCAAAAGTTTAAACAATAGCGCTTGTCTACACGATGTAATTTAAACTAGATTCTATGCTTAGGGCCATGTCGACTTTGATTTATTTTATATATTTACCAGAATTAATTGATAGGCACACCGAATTTACTTTGCTTACAATTGAAGCAATTGACACCATCATAATAATCGCATTTAGGTATTTCGCTCGAATTGGCCAAGTAAGCAATGACGAAATGATATAATTTAGTGGCATGCAAATCACAATTGTATTTTATATTAGTGTTTAGCCTGTAAAGAGATGTAACTATTTTTGCAAAGCAGGTGTATTCGCCGAATATGTTGAAAATGGGTGTAAATTGTGTAAGTTATTGGTTTGGTGATGTGCATAATTGAACCTAGTTTTGTACTGTGTGGAGTGTGACCAGGATGTGATTGTATTTGGTTATTTCTCCAACAAGTATTTCAAAAGCACAAAATGAATTAATACATACCTAAGATACGTATTTTGAAAGAGCTGTTTGCGGTACATTGTTTTAAACGTAGAATACAGATTAAAATTCATTCTGCTTGATTTATTAAGTTTATATTAATGTGAGAGCTTCTTCAGCCCTGAGGGGAATGCAGAATGGGTTGGTATTTGCCTATGATTTACTGAAACTTATATCTAAGTAGACTCGGTACCAGGTCTGTCGATATAGTATACGAGTCACAGTCTCCCGTTTATTTAATTCCAATGTAGTATTGAATGTCGATTATTGATGGTATAACATATGCATTAATTCGACATAATCTTTGATTATAATTTTGGAATTGAATTTAAGTATATAAATTAAATGTAGTTTAGCTTTTGGCCTATAGTTCGGTCACGTCTAACCTAATAATTTGCCGCTTTATGTCGAATGTGTGTTGTGCTATTTCGTTTATATCTTTACCGAATTTTATTTATTCAATTAAAAATGTTGTTCATAATGCTAATACCAGTGCTCATAGTAACATATTTACTAAAAATGTATAAGGAATCACTCGTTCCTAGAAAATCCCTTCGTGGTAAACATGTCTGCATCACAGGAGGCTCAAGTGGCATTGGAAAATCCCTTGCAATCATGGTTTTTCGACAAGGAGCACATGTAACAATTATTGCACGTAACACTGATCGCCTTAGGGAGGCCTTGCATGATATAGGCGCTGAAAAACAATCCGATGATCAGCAATTAGAAGCTGTATCTCTTGATTGTTGTGATTACACTGCAACAACAACAAAAATCAAACAAATTGATCTTAAAAGACCCATTTATATGTTTGTCAACTGTGCAGGCTTTGCAAAATGTGGAGTTTTTGAAGAGATGAGTTTATTTGACATGAAAAATCTCTTTGATGTTAATTATTTTGCAACAGTCAATTCATTGCATGCACTTGTGTCTCAAATGAAACAGAGAAATGAGGGCATTATTGTGATAACAGGTTCACAGGGGGGTTTAATGGGAATTTATGGATATTCCATTTATGCAAGTACAAAATTTGCCTTGAGGGGACTTGCTGAGGTGTTGAAAATGGAATTGGAGCCATATAATGTTTCTGTTACCCTGTGTTTGCCCCCCGATACTGATACCCCAGGGTTTAAAACTGAGAATTTGAGTAAACCAAAGGAAACTCAACTAATTTCAGAGGCAGGAGGATTGATTAAGCCAGAAGTTGTAGCTGAGACATTGCTGAAGGATGCTCTGGTAGATACACATAAAGAAATGTTTTATTTTAGTACTAAATCTTGTTTTTTTTCAGAAAGGAGAATTCTTCAGTTTTACTGGTTTTGAAAGTTGGTTGGTTACAACTTTATGTGTTGGGATGACACCATTTAAACATATTTTTGATGTGATTGTACAAACACTGCTCTTGGGACCTATTAGATTGGTATCTTCATTTTATATAACAAATTTCCAGAAAATTGTTGCTAATTGCAAAATGGAAAAAGATGAGAAAGTATTTAGTAGGAATAAGTAATCATTTTGAAAAAGCAAAGCTTCTGCTCATGAATGTTAAATATCTTATTTTATAGATACTATTCAGCACCACTTTTACAAATGTCTGAATGTCTGAACCTTTTTCAAATCTATTTTAAGGGCAAAAATTCAAAACGTGTATAGTCTATGATAAGTTAATAACTTATACTAATTATTTACCAAGTGTTATCAAATTCAATTCTAACAATAGTTGCAATTTGCTCGCGTTTGCTTGATCCGCCTGAGCGCTACAATGCCACCGAGGTCTAATGGCTAAGCATTCTGGAAACTGTAAGACAATTGACACTCCACCACTGCACGAACGACATCTATTGCAACTTATTCTCCACAAAATGAATTCCCTACATCCCCTATATTATCATTTATCATTAAAATCACTGATCTTTAATATAAAATCCAACTCAATAGTACAAATTCCGAAAGCACTATTACAGAATATAACACATATAATAAACCAATGCAAATTAACTCCATATAGCAACAATTTGTTTACTTCTGTTTGTTCGAATATGCTCAATGTGTAATCACTTGTCAAAACGTTCCAATTGGGCATTTCTATACTATACTAAAGGTGCCATTGCCTATGTTAATCTCTTGGAATGCGGATTGATAGCGGTTAATCCTCTCGCGTTCTTGGCTAATCCTCTGTGGAATGCGGTACCGCATACGATAGTAAGGACAGAACCCTTTAATTTTTTAAAACGGCGGAAGGCACCGTATCTATTTCATCGGGCCTATATAAACTAGTTGGATAAACCAATGAAATTAAGTGAAATAGATCTAAATAAGCATAAGTTACAGAAATTTTTATGGCAATAGTTGTCTATAGAGTAATAGTTCATTTTTTATGCTAAATGAAGTAGGAGTTTACTTGAATTAATCAGTTTTTGCAAGAACTAACTACTAATGAAAGTATTACATATGTACTATTGATGTTCCACTAACTTTTCCGCGACATCTAATGTTTGTAGGTACAACAGAGAGGGTAACAGTATTTGGACGATAGTGGAACGCTCGGACAGCTGTGGCCTCTACTTTCGCTGCACGTAAACACTTCTTAATAGCAGGATAAAATCTATTGCAGATTTTCTGGTTTTCAGATATTTATAATTTCGAGGATTTCTATAGTTTTACAGATTGTCTAGAATAAAACTACTACGGAGGAGTAACTTTAAGAGGTCTGCACCTGTCTGATTTTTCTACAATTCAATTTCTGGCAATAGCGGTAGAAATTTATTTATTTACTGCAAAACTTTTAGTATGAATTGAAGAAATTAAAATACATTTTTTTCTTTTATTGATGTGGGTTTAATTTGAGACTTATTTCCGTTAAACTGAAGAAGGCAATATGCCGAAAACAATTATACAACATGAACACTTTGTAAGGAGGATCAATGAAACATTTATTTTGTGCATTAATAACAGTAAGCACCATTATTATACTTAAGAATAACAAATATTTTTGTGCACTGATTTAATTGGGGCAAGAATAATTTTTCAATTCAATAATACACTTAATTGTTTGAGAAAATTCGAATTCAAATTTCTCCGTTCTCTCACTACCAATTTGAACATGTCAACCTCACTTTTACAGGCAACTATTTGTAATTAGTCTCCTTGTCTCCTTTATCTTTATCAATAAAAAATAGTTTTGTTTAACATTAAATATGTTTAAAAAACCGTTTAAAGTGAAGTCGAACACTCAAATAAAAAGTTCCGAAAAGTAAGTTGACAGCAACTATAGCTGCACTAAATTAATCTTCATTGTTTTCAGGAAGAGTTTGAAAGAATTACTCACAAAGAAGTTTCCAGTTTTAACTGAAACAGATGTAGAAGATATTTTGCCTAAAAAAGAAACTGCATATGTCTCTAAAGTACTTACTGCAAGCAACAAACATGTCATGGTGTATACAGTTCAAAAGCAAGCAATTCTCTTTTCCATTGATGATTTATATTACCCAACAGTATACCTTCTTTGGAGATATCCACAACTAGGGGTTGAATTTACAACAAATGACTTTGTCATACAAAAAATCATACAAGGAGCTGATTTAATGATGCCTGGTTTATATTCAAATCCAGCTTTAAAGCAGGAATTTCTCCAAAAACAGGCTGGTATTATCAACAATATTAATAATAAAGCAGCTGTGGCTGTTGGAGCTATTGCCATGTCATCAACACAAATGAAAACTGCTCAAGGAGGAAAATGTGTGCTTATTTATCACTGTCATGGAGACAAATTGTGTTCCATTGATGATACTTATGTGCAACCATTACCACAACTTGGGAAAGTTGATTTACATGCTGAACGGTTACCAATTGATGCAGAGAAAAACACTGCAAGGGCTGAACTTGATTATGATGAGTTTCCTTCTCTGCATGATGTGAGAAGTAATGAGGCATTTGATGAAACAGAACAGTCCAAAGAAACTGACAGCATTAAGAATGGTGCTGGGAGTAAGGTGGGAGCTATTATGATTGAAGAAAATGCATGTTCAATAGGTCAAGTATATGTAACTGAAGAAAATGGATTATCAGATGTTCAAGAAATGGATATCTTGCTTGAAAAGTGTTTCCTAACTGCAATTAAATATAGCAAAACAGTAGAGATTCCCATGTTGACATCAGCCTTCTATAAATTACAAATGTTACCTATGTGTCCAGAGGGTAAAGTACTTGATATCAAGAAATCATCTTATAAAAAAGTAGGACAATTTCTTAAAGCAATGGAAAAGGTAATTTGGATTTCCAGAGTTTTTGTTTTGTGCAATTTTCTACTTGAGTCTTATTTAGGAGGGTTTAATAGTAATAAAGGAGAAGAAAAAAGGTGTTGAGACACTTGAAGGCATCAATAAAGACCACGAAAAGTTTATTTCTTTCTATGTTGATCTTGAGAACCGTCCAAAAAGACCAACTGAAGACACATCACAAACCAGGAATATTGTTGAATCTTATGCAGTAACACAAGCTGTTTTACCTCTTTTCAAAGAATTTGGTCTGCAGTACGTTCAGAAATTTACAACTATCTTAAAACATTCCGTCTAATTTCAATTTGTTCCAGTAAAAGTGAAACTGTGACCACATCAGAAATAAAAAATTACGTGACAACCTACGTAAAAAATCACAATCTACAAGATTCAGACAACAAACGCTTCGTAAACGTTGAGCAAGATGCAGTACTCAAAACAATTTGCAAGAATGAATTGTCAGTAACATGGGAGGATTTGCTTGATAAAGTTACTTCTTCAATGAAATCCTGCTTCCAAATTTCAACTGCCGAGGAGCAGACGATGAACAAGGGCAAAATTCAACCGATTGTTATGTCTACTCAAATGAGATCAGGAAATAAGAAAGTGACTATTGTTGATAATCTAGAATTATACAATATTAAGATGTCTGAATTTGCGAAGGAATGTCAGCATGGTGTCGCAGCTAGTACGAGCGTAAGTCGACCAAATGGTAAGAAAAGCGATCAGATTATGATTCAGGGTAATCAGATTTTATTTGTTTATAATTTATTGATTGACAAGTACAAGATTCCGAAGAAGTATATCAGAGGTTTAGAACATGCACCCAAGGCGAAGAAATAAATGTTTTAAGGCGGTATTTTTGAAGGTAATAAATGTTATTTGTCTACAAATATTGATAGATTCATAGATTCTTTAATTTTTTATTGCATTGTGCATCGATGCAATCCGTTTTATTATTAAGACCTTGCTTATTGAAAGGTGTTTATTTTTTGCCGATAGTTTTAGTCATTTTGAATCATTAAATTTCACGAATTCACTTTTATATCCCTTATAACTTAGGGAAGTATCTTGTTACATTAGAGTAACTCTTACTGAAGTCTGCAGAGAAGAAAAGGCGGAAATAACCTAAGTAAGAATAAACAATTTTTGTTTTTATTCCTTCATTTCTAGCGAATTGAGCGAAATTACAAACCCTGGCGGCTGGCCGCCCTCTACACACCCGGTGAAGAAATTCACGTCCAAAGGCAAGGAATAATGAGTGGGGGGAGTGGAGTCGCGGGGGTCACTCTATCGCACTTTATGCGTACCCAATACCGCACAGTGAGTTGCATATAAGTTTCAGGTTAAAATCCTGTGTTTAGCATCGTCATCCGCTCGCACTCTTGGATCCATATATTTTCATCGGTTTCTTCAAAACACAAAGTTAAATACACTCCTCCTCCAAGATGAACATTACTTCTGCGGCTGGGATAATCTCCCTGCTGGAAGAACCTCGCCCGGAGATGAAAGTCTTCGCTCTGCGCAAGCTGGACAGCATCGTCGATGAGTTCTGGCCAGAGATCAGCGACGCTATCGAGAAGATTGAAATCTTGCACGAAGATAAACTCTTCAACCAACACGAGCTCGCCGCACTAGTTGCCAGTAAAGTATATTATCACCTTGGTTCCTTTGAAGACTCCCTCACTTATGCTCTGGGTGCTGGGGAGCTGTTTGATGTAAACTCTAGGTCAGAGTATGTTGAAACCATTATCTCAAAATGTATTGACTTTTATACACAAGCTAGGGTTGCTTTGACTGATGGAGGTAGTCAAATTGACCCTCGCCTGGAAGCAATCGTGAATCGCATGTTCCAGCGTTGTTTGGAAGATGGACAGTATAGGCAAGCTGTTGGTTTGGCTCTGGAGACCAGACGAATGGATATTTTTGAAGCTGCAATTACTCAAAGTGATGACATTGCTGGGATGCTGGTATATGCGTTCCAAGTCGCGATGAGTTTAATTCAAAACCGTGGATTCCGTAACACGGTGCTTCTGACTTTGGTTAATTTATACAAAGGTCTTGCTACTCCAGATTATGTCAACATGTGCCAGTGTTTGATATTTTTGGAACACCCACTTGCAGTTGCAAATATTCTAGACAAACTTGCCCAAGGACAGGAGGAGAGTCAACTCATGGCCTATCAAATCGCGTTTGATTTGTACGAATCAGCGACGCAACAGTTTTTAGGCAATGTACTTGAGGCGTTACGCGCAACTGTACCAATTCCTTCATTATTGGAGAATAAACTTAAACCTAAAACACCTGCTACTGAAGTTGAGGCACCCACGACGATGGAAACTGGTGACGGAGACGATAAACCAGCTTCCAGTTCCGCCATAGACGGAAAAACTTTGGATTCCCTATCACCCGCCGAGAAAGACCATCAATTAAGAGTTGAAAAACTTCACAGTATACTCTCAGGTGAAGTATCAATTGAATTACATCTTCAGTTTTTAATCCGCTCAAATCACGCGGATCTTTTAATTTTAAAACAAACGAAAGAAGCGATTAGAGTGTCGATTTGTCACACTGCGACTGTTATTGCAAATGGTTTCATGCACTCAGGTACCACCTCTGATCAATTTTTAAGAGATAATTTGGAGTGGTTAGCTCGGGCTACAAATTGGGCTAAGTTGACAGCAACTGCGTCACTTGGTGTCATTCACAGAGGCCATGAACAAGAGGCATTGACATTGATGCAGAGTTATCTTCCGAAAGAAGTGGGTCCAAGTTCCGGTTACTCAGAGGGGGGTGGTTTGTATGCGTTAGGTTTGATTCATGCTAATCACGGAGCGAATATAACTGACTACCTCCTTGGGCAATTGAAGGATGCTCAGAATGAAATGGTAAGACATGGTGGCTGTCTTGGTTTAGGTCTCGCTGCAATGGGAACACATCGTCAGGATGTCTACGAGCAGCTCAAGTTTAATTTGTATCAAGACGATGCTGCAACTGGTGAAGCCGCTGGCATTGCAATGGGTATGGTCATGTTGGGCTCGAAAAATGCGATGTCTATTGAAGACATGGTCGGCTACGCACAGGAATCCCAACATGAAAAGATCCTTCGTGGTTTAGCTGTTGGCATCGCATTCATCATGTATGGAAGACTCGAGGAAGCAGATCCTCTAATTACACAATTAACAAGTGCAAAGGACCCAATCTTGAGGAGATCTGGTATGTACACTCTGGCAATGGCCTACTGTGGAACAGGCCACAATCAAGCCATCAGAAAGTTGCTCCATGTTGCTGTAAGTGATGTTAATGATGATGTCAGAAGAGCTGCAGTTACTGCGCTTGGTTTCTTGCTCTTCAGGACGCCAGAACAATGTCCTTCTGTCGTATCCCTGCTTGCAGAGAGTTACAACCCCCATGTCAGATACGGTGCTGCAATGGCCTTGGGTATTGCCTGTGCTGGAACAGGTCTTCGGGAAGCAATCGCTTTGTTAGAACCCATGGTTATGTTTGATCCAGTTAATTTCGTCAGGCAGGGTGCTTTAATTGCGTCTGCCATGATTTTAATCCAGCAGACTGAAGCAACTTGTCCTAAAGTGACATTCTTCAGGCAGTCATACGCGCAAGTTATCACTAACAAACATGAAGACGTCATGGCTAAGTTTGGAGCAATTTTGGCGCAAGGTATCATCGATGCTGGTGGTAGGAATGTCACTTTAAGTCTGCAGTCAAGAACAGGACATACAAATATGTTGGCTGTGGTTGGTGCATTAGTCTTCACTCAGTATTGGTACTGGTTCCCACTTGCTCACTGCTTAGCTTTGGCGTTTACTCCGACTTGTTTAATTGCACTTAACGCACAGCTGAAGATGCCCAAGCTTGAAATTCGCTCCAGCGCGAAACCTTCTCTATATGGTTATCCAGCACCTTTGGAGGAGAAGAAGAGGGAGGAACGAGAAAAGGTCACCACCGCAGTGCTCTCCATTGCAGCTAAGCAGCGTCGTAGGGAACATGAGAAGAAACAGCACAAGGATGAGAAGATGGAAGTTGATGAGGACAAAGAAAAGGACAAGAAAGACGATAAAGAGAAAGACAAATCCAAGGAAGATAAGGATGACAAGAAGACAGACAAGAAGGAAGGTGAGAAGTCAGACAAGGAGAGTAAACCTGAAGAAAAGAAGAAAGAACCAGAGCCTGTCTTCGAAAACTTAAGTAATCCGGCTCGCGTTATGAGACAACAGCTTAAAGTCATCAGCGTTGTTGACAGTAGTCAGTATGTACCCATGAAGGATGTTTCAATCGGTGGTATTGTCATGGTGAGGAATATGAAGCCTGGAGATGAAGAACTTGTCGAACCCGTGGCTGCCTTTGGCCCAAAGGCGGATGATGAGAAGGAACCGGAGCCCCCAGAGCCTTTCCAATGGATTGAGGAGTAGATGCAGCAAGAATAACATAAATCCTAACATAAAAGTTTAACCGAAAATACTGCTAACTAATATTACACAGAAATTTTTTCATCAATTTACGAGAATATTAGGGCGGTAGTAAGAAATAAATGATAATTTTCTTATAAAATATATACATTTCAGCGATGAATCGATTGCATTCACTGCAACACAGTGTCATAGATTTCAGGCGTTTAAATATCATTTTCATGAAAGGCATTTTGATACTAAAATATCCTAGATATTAAATTCTCACAATTTAGACGTTCATTGACACAATGAATCAAACTGCATGCAGTAGTAGATATAAAATTTGAACTCTTTCGTTTTCCCCTGAAAGCTTAACTTGCAATTCAAAGCAAATTGCACTAGTCTCTTAAACAAGGATTATAGATAATCACTGCACTTCTCTCTTTGCACAAATGTACATTCACACTGGTAGTGTCCAATTGGATTATTTAACAGAATTAGAGGTCGATGCGAGGTCTGTATTGCAGTGTCAACGGTGGGTTTTGAAACCGCCATCGTGTCACATAGACAAATTTGAGCGTGTGATCTTTCCCCAGGAGTTCATCATTGCACAGAATATCAATCTACAAGCAACAGCAATATCATAAGCTTCAGTTGGGTTGGAATTATTGGATTACTTACATCTCGATATTTTTCCATCCCGTTTAATACTTTCTTAGCAACGAATTTCTTCAAATGCAGAATGGTTGCTTGTGCCGAACATCGAATAAATCGCCTTTTCAACGTCTTCAGGTTATGGCTGATGCACTCCAGGCAAACATTAACCTGCTCGTCTTGTCGGTGATAATCAGCTTCTGCATGAACATCTGCTGCTGATTTCTCCTCTTCCATGTCTGCCACATTGAGGGGAATGTCTTTTGGACATGGGAGTCCTCTAGCTTTGTAAAATTCCCTTTCTCTTGTGATTTCATCTAAAAAATAGTAATGCAATGTTTCAATAATATACACAAAGAGGATAAATATCTACATGTCCATACTTTTCTGTAGTTCTGGTACCAATTTATAAACAATGTCTTGCATAGTCCGATCAAAACTGATGTACTGTAGTGGATGTGACTGATGTATCACAATATTGCATGTTGGACAAGTATTATTCTCCTCCAAATGTTTTACAAGACAACTCTTACAAACTGAAATTGAATCAACAGCATAATTAGCATGTGCTTTAATAGAAATAAACAATTGAAACTTACAGGTGTGTAAACATTCTGTGACAGTTGTGGCATCAATTAGATATCCCCTACATATCTTGCAGGTAATATGGTTGTTGAGGGTTTTTAGCTTGATTCTTCTTTCCATTATCATAATTTTAGCGAAGAAGCGTCAATCTATGGACCTGGATACAGGGCGCACCGCGAGACAACCTCTCCAGACGCCAAACACTTTCCCATAAATTGTACTCAAATGGGCATGCAGATGAGGAAAAACTTCTTAGCACAAGTCCAGGATATTGCTTGGTATTAGACGCATGAGCTGGATTTTATTAGTTTTCGCATTTTAGTGGGAATTTTTAGAAATTGTGCACACGAAGCCATGGCTTACAAGCACCGCTAGTATAGGCAGCGTCGGCCATACTTCCAAGAAAGGGCATTCACATTGAAGTTTCAAGAAATTTCTCTCCAATTTTGATAGGAATCGAGTTTGTTCTTCATACCAAATAACTAATAAGTATTTTGGTAACTTTGCTGACTTTCACATTGAGGAAAATGAAGTAGTGGCAGAAATAATTGAGAAAAATGATTGGAGGCGAGTGTGATGAATGTTTTTGCTTCGGTATAGGCTACCAGCATTGCAGATTTCAAAGAAATTATTTAAAATTGTAAGTTGCAAAAGTATATATTTTTGGAACGTGAATACTTTCCATATGCTTCCTTTGCAATATAAGCAAATTTAAATGAAGTAAACTTGGACAAATGTACTGATTACTAAAATATACTGATTAATAACTGCTGATGATTAAAATTGTACTGTTAATGAGCAAGATGATAACAACTTTGATTATAGATTTGTACTATATTGCATTATTGAGTTGAGTTTAAGAATGAAATGTGATAATTCTGTGCAATTTGCGACAAAGTTGCTTTTCCAGCAACATTTATCCAGAAAAAATCCGCATGCGCGCCTCTTATCGCCAAAATATGCTGATGTCTTTTGCGCTGAATAGAATAATTTTGGTATAAAAGCCACGGATTGGATCCACAAAGGCACACTTCTGAGTTCTCCAGAACGAGTCCAAGATGTGGTCCCAAATTCTCTTGTGCTGCCTCAGTAAGTAAAACACTAAAAACAGAATTGAATTAGTAGTTAACACAATTATTCTCTTTAAACAGTTGGCTTTGCCGCTGCCTCCCACAATGGCTGGCAGAGCAACATGGAATACGAATACTGGGTGCAGGGTCGCACTTTCACTGCCCTCCCCGACATTGCTAACCAGTACGCCGGTATTGACATGAAGGCCAAGCTCATCATTCGTCCCGAAAACGAAGAGTCTCTCATGGCCAAGGTTGTCAATGCCCAGTACGCCCAGGTTCACGCCAACCTTCCCGAGGGCTGGGAGAGCGACATCCCTGAGAAGCACCTGCAGTACAAGCAGCTGCAACTCAATGAGAAGCCTTTCCAGATACTCCTTAAGAACGGCGTTGTCCGTGATGTTATCGTTGACCGCGAAGTGCACAACTGGGAAGCTAACATCATCAAGGCCATCGTCAGCCAGTTCCAGCTCGACACTCAGGGTGAGAATGTAATCAAGGCCCACCTTAACCAGTTGCCCGAAGGCGATGACAACTCCGCTGTCTTCAAGACCATGGAGGACACCGTCACCGGTACCTACGAGACCCTTTACGACATTACCCCCCTGCCCGAGTACATCCTGCAATCCCAGCCCGAGATTTGCCCCATGCCTGAGCTCCAGAAGGACGGCGAGGTTATTGAAATTGTTAAGACCAAGAACTTCAGCCGCTACGAGGAAAACCTTGGCTACTACTACGGCCTTGGTGGAATGGGCCAGTTTGAGCCCAACACCAACCAGATGGGCGATTTCTTCCTCCGCTCCGCCATCTCCCGCGTAATTGTCACTGGTTCCCTTAAGCGCTACACCATTCAGTCCGCTACTACCACTAACAAGGTTTTCATTGCTCCCACCCTCAACTCTGAAGAGAAGGGTATGGTTGTTTCCTACCTCAACCTGACCCTCAACGCTATGAAGCCCGCTTCCGGTCATTACGAACAGCCCCAACAGGGTCAGAAACTTGGTTCTCTAACTTACACTTTCAACACCCCTTTCTCCGGTAACCACGAAGCCCGCCAGGGTGCCAAGCGCAGCCAGCAGGAATATATGTACTCCTCTGAGGAAGATGACCAGCAGTACCACCATCAACAGTACCGCTACCCTCGCTCTGTCCAGCAGTCCGAAGAGTCCGTCGAAGAGCAGGAGCAGTGGGCTCAGGATGAGGCCAAGCTTAACCAGCCTCCTCAATCCCCCCTTCTCCCTCTCTACATTGGCTACAAGGGCAAGTCTATCAAGTACGCTGACAAGATCAACGTTGTTGAGGTTGCCGTAAAGCTCGCCCAGAAGATTGCAAAGGAAATTGAACACCCCGAAGAATTCCAGAAGGAACAGACCCTTGCTTCTTACGTTATCCTCTCTTCCGTCGCCAAGATTATGAACGAGAAGGAGATGCAGCAGGTCGCTGAGAAACTCTACACCAAGGAACAGCGTGGCTATCAGGCTGAGGCCTGGTGCGCCTACCGTGACGCCATTGCTGAGGCCGGCACTGGTCCCGCTCTCCTCACTGTTCAGCAGTGGATTGAAACCAAGAAGATCCAGTACGAAGAAGCCGCTGAGGTTATTGCTACCGTGGCTGATTCCGTTCGCCAGCCAACTGAGAAGTACATTCATGCTTATTACCAGCTTGTTAAGTCTGAGTACGTTCAGCACCAGTACATCCTCAACGACACCGCCATCCTTTCTTTCACCCGTCTCGCTCGCAAGGTCTACGTTGACAAACTTGTTGCCCACAACGAGTACCCCGTCCACGCTTTTGGCGCTTTCCGTACCCAAGAGGGCCAACAATTTGTCTCTCAGGAGCTCATTCCCTACTTGAAGCAGCAGCTTTACCAGGCTATCCAGTACGCTGACTCCCACAAGACTCTTGTTTACATCCGCGCTCTTGGCAACGTCGCTCATAAGGAAATCCTTGCCGTCTTTGAACCCTACCTTGAAGGTGAGAAGCAGTGCTCTCAGTTCCAGCGCCTCCAGATGGTCCTTGCTCTCGACAAACTCGTCAAGACCCACCCCAAGGTCGCCCGCTCTGTTCTCTACAAGATCTACCAGAACGCTGGTGAGGAACAGACTGTCCGCGTTGCTGCTGTTTACCAGTTGATGCGCACCGCTCCCGCTGCTTCCATGCTTCAGCGCATGGCCCACTATACCAACGTCGACACCGACGAGCAGGTTAACGCTGCCGTTAAGTCTAGCATTGAGGCTGCTACCTACCTCGAGGGTGCTGAGTTTGCTGAGTTTGCCTCCAACGCCCGCGCCGCTGAACCTCTTCTTACCAAGGACGTCTACGGCATGCAGTACAGCCAGAACTTCCTTCGTTCTTACGTTGCCCAGGAAATGAACCTCTACTACAAGGAGACCGCTCATATCTACGGCAGCCAAGATTCTATTGTTCCTAAGGGCTTCCAGTACGCTCTCCGCGCCGGTCTTGGTGGTGCTCGCCGCCAGCTCATCAACGTACAGGGTATGGTTTCCTCCATCGACGAGCTTACCAACGTTTTCCATCGCCAGTCCTACCACTACCAGAAGCAGCAGGAGCAGCAGCAGCAGGGCTTCCAGCAGGCTCAGCAACAGAAATGGTCCGCCGAGTATATTGCCGAAAAGCTGAACTTTAAGAACCCCGAGCGCGAACAGTTCGAGGCAAACTTCCTTGTCCAGCTTGCCGGTGGCGTCACTCGCTATTTTGCCTTTAACAACCAGACCGTTGAGATGCTTCCTTATGTCCTTCGCCAGGTCGAAGATATGCTCCGCGAAGGTGAAGAGTTCCACTATACTAAGTATATGAACCGTTACGACATTGCCATCAGTTTCCCCACTGAAATGGGTCTGCCCTTCGTCTACACTCTTGATGCTCCCACCATGCTTCACTTCCAAGGAAAGGTTCGCGCCACCGCTGAGCCCAAGATATCCAACGGTCAGGCTTTCCGTATACCCGAAACTATTACCGCTCACGCCGAAATCCACACCGTTTTCGCCGCTCGCCTTCAGGCTAAGATTGGTTTTGTCACTCCTTTCGACCACCACCAGTACATTGCCGGTTACGACAAGAACGTGCAGTTTAACCTGCCCATCAAGTCCCAGTACGAAATCGACCTGAAGAATTGGCAGATACAAGCTCAGTTCCAGCCCATTGAGCAGGACAAGAACGTTCGCGTCTTCCACTACAGCACCTGGCCTTACACCGCCAAGCACGATATTCTCTCTCTTGAACCTGTCGCTCAGGGTCCTCACACCGAGCTCATCTACCAGGACGACGAACCTAACACCCAGTACAACAAGATCGTTGGCAAGCAGACCGGTTTTGCTTTCCACGTCCAGTATACTTCTGAGCAGAAGTACGCTGACTGGATGTGGGCTTACGAGCAATACCAGCGTTACAACGGGGATGCCGTCGCTGTCCTTCTTGCTCCCCTTTACGATGAAAGCGTTCAGCATACCAAGTTTGACATGACCTACGACGCTCAGGAATCCTCTGCCCGCAAGGTTCAGTTCCGTTTTGGCTACGAATACGAATACCAGCAGGAGCAGGGTCATGGCAACGCCGACATCTCCGAGTTCGCCCAGTTGCCACGTGAACAGAAGGCCCGTCAGCAGAAGTTCGTCAAGATTGCCTCCGCCGGCATTGCCTCTTCCACCGCTCGCGTGTTTGACTTTTCCGTTGAATTCGACGGTCACAACAAGGCCGAATACGTTGCCACCGCCGCCATCGCCACTTCTCCCGTTGACGAGAAGGCCCACGCTCTCTTCTACTACAAGAAGCACGGCCAGCACTCCTACGAGGTTGCCTTTTCTGCCAAGGCTCACATCCCTAACACCAACGGTCTTGACTACAAGTATGCCCTTGAATTTGACCCCACCACCACCGCCCAGGCTGAGTTTGCTTTCGGTGAAGACCTCCACTCTGCCAGTAAGGTTCAGCTCCACGCTAAGCTTCACAAGAGCGAGGAACGCAAAAATTATCTTAAGCACTCTGACCGCGCCCAGGAATGCCACGACGAGATGAAGCACGGCAATTACCAACTTCCCGCTTGCGCCAACATGACCGCTGAGGCTAACCTTCTGGACCGCATCTACGTCCAGGTTCAGGTTGACCAGCTCTCCGCTCAGGCCTACAATGCTACCCAGAAGTTCTACAACGCTCTCCGCGCCTTTGGCTACTATCAGCTTGACGAAAATACCGTCGATGCACAGACCAACGAGAAGGAGAACCAGATAAGCTTCCAGGCCCGTTTTGAGCCCGACTTCGAAGCTGTCAACGTGACCATGCGCACCCACAAGATGAAGTCCCACTTCGACCAGATTCGCGTCAACCATTGGGCTAAGCAGATCTTTGGCTTCCACCCCGTTTACCGTATGTACGACCGCGTTATGGGTGAGGCTCTTGAGCTTGACTCTTACCGTCCCATCTGCGTTGTCGATCAAACCGCTACCAACACCTTTGATAACAAGACCTATTACGCCGACCTCGGTAACGCCTGGACTGTTATGATGCAGTACGTTCCCCAGTTTGCCCGCGCTGGCCACCACCAGCAGCACTACCTTAAGCAGCAGCAGGAACATCAGCTTGAGCAATACTCTGTTCTTGTTCGCGACGCCCAGAGCGGCCACGAGAAGGAAGTCAAGATGACCATTCGCACCCCTTACACTGAGGGCCAGATGATCGAGATCGACCTCAAGCCCCAGGGTCAGTGCGACGACAACAAGCACTGCGCCAAGGTCTTCTACAACGGCCAGGAGATCCAGTACGACGACAAGGAGGTTTACGACATCAAGCACGGTTTTGTCCAGATCTACGCTCTCCCCAACGGTGACGTGAAGGTCGAAGTCTATCACGCTTTCTACATCATCTACGACGGTGAGCGCGTCAAGCTTACCGCTACCCACGACAAGCTCCGCGGTTCCGTCCGTGGTCTCTGCGGCACCTACACCGGTGAGCAGGTCGATGACTTCCTCGCCCCCGAGTACTGCATCTACGAGCACGAAGATGCTTTCATCGCTGCTTACCAGGTTGAGCAGTCTGAGGGTCGCCAGGGCCGTTACAACTACAAGCAGGGCAAGCAGTACGGTGAGTGTGTCAAGCCCGAGATCGTTTACGCCAACGTCATCTCCGAGCAAGATTCCGGCCGTCGCCACCAGCAGTTCCACAGCCATCAGCAGTACCAGTACTACCATCAGCAAGGCAAGAACGCCCACTACCGCGGCAACGACTACGCCGACCAGTGCCTGACCCACCAGACCCAGTACAAGGTTATTGAGCACGATGATGAAATCTGCTTCACCATCCGCCCTCTGCCCGTCTGCCGCCAGCACTGCAACGTTGAGCACAAGACCGAGAAGAGCGTTCCCGTCCACTGCGTCGCCAAGTCCTCCGTCTCCCAGCTGTGGAAGCAGCAGATTGAGAACGGCGCCAGCCCCGACTTCTCCCACAAGCCTGTCACCAAGAACATCAACTTCAAGGTGGCCAACTCTTGCACCCACTACTAAATAAAACGACTGGAATAATAACATCTTCAATTTTAGAACTCTACTATTACAAGCATCCCAAAAATGTAAATAAAAAATAAAACAAAACAAAAAACTCGTTTGTGTTATTTAATAGATAAAATCAACACAGTTCAGATCAACAGTATTTGAGAGATTAACAGTAACATTGTCCAGCGATTACTAGGAAGCAATCCAATACTCACATGCGACGCTTCCGCATTCCTAAAGGATTATGGATTACCAATTAGATTTTGAAGCTTATTGACATATATATATATATATATATATTTATATATATCTCAAATTGCTGTCAAAAAAATTAAATTTATTTTCAATTATAAAATTGTCCAGTTCCGTAGCTTAGTTGGTCTAGTAAGCCTGATTGTAGCAGCGATAGCGAAGTAAATATTCCGGAGACAAGAGTTTGAATCCAATTCCAATAACTGCTAATAACCATGCTATATATTATGCAGTACATAATTATCGCGTATTGACGAAAACTGATTAAGTGCTTTCTTTATGTGACCTTGCTGTGAGTTCAGCAAGGTAGTTTGTAATAATAACCAGCGCAACCAGTCTGATCCCACTCTACTTCAATACATGCTACTGCAGTGTGATCAAACAACGCGTCCGACGATTCTCGAGTCAGTCGGTAAAACACTTCGGGTGTGGGCACAACACACACTTTTTGATAAAATTGATAACAAACGAAAATAACCTTGTCACCTTTTTTTTGGAAAAATATTATTAAAAACAACAAGACGCATAACATAAATAAAGCATGATAATAAATTAACAACATTAATCACATGGAAAGAAACATTCAATTACACAACGCTAACAACAATTTAGCTAACAGTAAATCCCGTGCGGAATTGGCAAGACTTGTTCGAAGATCACAATGTCTTTTGTCCTTGCATTGATAGAAGAGCATCAGCGAATACTGAACGGGGAACGTCTGCACGCCGTGCCACGTGCGTTACATACAACCGCACGCTTCGGTGATCATTTTCGGGACAATCTTCTTACGAATGGTTTTCGTGCTATCTGTATATAGGAGTTCCAGCGACGAAAACTGCGTAGGGGCACAGCATGGCTTCAAGTCTAAGCGTTCAGTTTTATTACGATTTGGACCATACATAACCCTCTGGAAGAAACAAGAAGATTACTTAATACGAGATCACAGGAGATCTTCCTTCCAAAAAGGGACCTACCCGTAGTAAACTGTTATAATCCGAGGGATGTCTTGTTAGTGATGCAGCTGTCTCACAGGATCCTTTACAAAAGTAAGTGGTAAATCCTTTAGGTTCGATGACCCAATCATCCCAGCCCACTTCAGCAAAGGAAATGTATAAACTCTCCCGGCAACAACCCTGAAATCCTGGGCTACACTCATTAAGGTACCTCTTAGGACGCCGAATTGGTACAGGCAGTGATGGTGTAAACGTCCTGATCACCAGAAAAGGTTTAAAGGTGGGCTTGAAGGAGATTGGAGACTTTGCCATGTCCATCCCGCAGGTTTTGCAAGCAACTGCAATTGCGTGAGTAGGTGAGTCTTGGTACATTAACCAGTTTTTGATAACAGATGCCACATCTACTTTGATCCAACCCTCTAAAACAATATACACATTAATATAAAGTAAGTACAATATATTAAAAGATTTTCTTACCGTTTACATGAGTTTCTAAAATTGCTATAGGTTTATTCTTCTGGAAACTTTTTCCACTATCCCAGTGGGCTACCTCGGAGACAACAAAAGTTTGATTATGGTTGTCCATTATATCTGGCTCTTTAAAGAACCACAGCTCTACGCTGCGCACATCTGAGGCAGCGATGTCGTTGGGCATTTGGAACGGCACGCATGCGGACGGATTACGAATCTTTCGGACGCACTTTGCCTCGTCTGCAATGCGAGAAAAATGTTTATCAGGCCTGGGCGATACGCGGGTATGACAAGGCTATCTCAAATAACGAGTGAAGCATGGGAAAGAAATGCTGGACTATGGACTGTTGTCAGCAGAGAAGACTGTTTAAGTTAGGTGCAGATACAGAAAAATGGATCTTGTACACATTCTCTCTATATTTTAGGACCCACCTTCAAATGGTAAGATGATAGCCTGGATGGTTTTTCCATAATAATCATCCGAGTAATGTCTGTACAAGATATCACTGATATCCAATGCTTGTTTTCGTGGTCTCAAGCTATCTTCCTCGATGGGTTGTGGTATCTTAGCAGTCGCAGAAGGTTTCTCCTTTAGCCTTAACTTAGTAAGAATCTGGTTTTTGATGTACTCAATCCTCAACGCAATCAACTCTTGATCTGTTATGCTATCCTGATCCATTTCTCGGATAGTGTTCGGTTCTTCTGAAAAGTCATCAGCTATAATCTCAGTGTGATATCTTCTCGAACACCCCGCGCACGCGTTTTGTGGTTGGTTGACCGCCTCAGGAAGGTTTGAATGAAAGAATGCCCCAAGGACACTCCTCAGATGTCTGTGGTCATTTCCACCACTGGCACTGAGAGCCGCCAGAAGCAGGACCACCGCTTGGACAATGCTGAGGTGGGCCATATTTACGGACGAAGGTGGCACTCTCGCAAGCAGTCAGCGCTTTCTGCGATGGTGGGCCAAGTGCCTTAGCAATGTGCACTAGTGCCCCACCATGTGTGTAAACTGCGTGAGCATCTCAGCGTTAAATGATTGAACTGAACCTTGAACCTGTATCTCTATCGGAACTGGAGTAACGCCAGTAGCGCAGGCACCAACGAATTTCATCCCGTCGCCGCGTGAATTTTATCATGAATCGATGGCGTGCGACGAATTTCCGATATTACTACGCAGAAAATGTTTTACTACGCATCAACAAGTCGCGTGGATACGTAATTTGAACCGTGTTCAACTGACAGATGGTAGGACTTGAATTTAAAGCGAAATCATTTCCATATTGGATAAACAAATCCGGAGTGTTTACGAATTTCGTATTATTGTTATGTTTGCAATGACTTGAATTATATGTAATTATGATTACACAGATTGATAACAAGGCTCCAAACATGCGGAATTCGTGGCAAAGCTTATTTATAAACACCGATACAGAAGATTTACTTCTCTGCTCACAAGTACCTCACTGTGTCCCCAGAAAGGTTCACATGGTTTGAAAATGGTAAATCACACTCTTCGACAATAAAATTCAGGCAAATCCTTATTTGTACAAATTAAGTGTTAATATGTTTGTTGTAGCATTATTTCGGAGTAGGTTATTAGGATTTCATTTGAAATGTATTTTATTGTATTGTTGTTTGTCGCCTTGTTGATGATAAAATTTTAATTCTAAATGTTTACGGGTTTGCTATCATATCGCGAATCCTAAATCTACTTCGCAATTACTGATATGATGATGTATTCCTTCTATTCTGATTATCAACAATTTAAAAGAACACACGAACTACTAATTGATAATTACATTGTTGCGCATCTTGTTTAGTTGAAAGTAGATTCGTTTGGTTGTTGTATGTATGTTTCCTATTCGATGATTAGTGATTACTCAATATAGGTGCAAAGTCCAAATCCGGGATCGCCACGTAACCTCCATCTCCAAATGATATATGACTCAGATTTACCAAGATGGCATCCAAGTTGTGTTATCAGAAAGGGGTCAAGTGTTATCGCCCACCCGCACTTTCACAATATCTATCTCAATATCTAAATCAAAGTCTAAACCTTCCTAATCAATCTCCAAGTTGTGTGCGGTAGCAACGACAGTGAAGGCATATTCGGGGGACGCGGCTTCCAACCCTGATGAGAATATATTCAACAATATATATTCTCATAGAACCCCGTCCTAGATACTGGCTAAACACCTTAGGTGTTGATGCAGTATAACCTTTCAAAATTCATGAATTGGATATTTAAGTAGGATAGTGTAGGCATCCTACTACCCAGATAACATTTCTGCCACGTGGTATTCTGAGATAATTCTAATTTTATCAATGAGCAAATGAGCATGTAGTTAAATGCAATGGGTGCTGAATTAAGTTCATTGAATTGTGACGCATTTTCTGTTGTTAGGCGCTCAGTAAAAAACGCGACCAACTTGGGAATGTGGCTGAATGATGCAATCAATCTATTAATGCGTTGCGTAATCAAGACTCGCAGTATATTAGGGAGGTCCCGAGGTCGGATTGTGTTTTGATCGGGACGGTTTGGTATTCATGCAATTGAATTTAGCTTGCTTAATGTTTTCATTGATTTCTGACGATGTGGAAAGTGTCTCCAGATGTGATGTGAGTCCAGTGATATTTCAGATATTTCAGTAACAAATTACCATATAAACATTTTGGATTTTAGTGTGAAACATAATTTGAAAACACAAAATCCGGTTTAATCTGATTCATTTGGCAATATTAGAAATCTTTCATTGATTTTGAGCAAACGCATTCCAGAGTAATCAAATAACAACACTCTTGCCCGAATATTAAACCTTTTATTTGCATGTAAATTCCAATGACATTGCATTTTAAAATTAAATGCAACCGCATCGTTTATCATGATAATCATGGCAAACAATTGGAGTACAGGCGGAACGCAATAGTAACCTAGTAATAGGAAAATGAGAATTAGTCAGTCTAGTTTAAACCCGCATAGGCTGTTGTTAATTTAAGTAACTTTTACGGTTGGCTTTTGGCGCTTAAGTCGACATCGACATCAACGACGCCTTCTGGGCGCAGGGTTCAAGTTACTACAATCCCAGCAAAGAAAGTCAAGTATAGCGTGAAATAAGTTAGAAGCCTACAACAGACTTACAACAGGAAACGCCCGAAACATAAAAGAACATTTGTTTGGCTCAAATAAGAAGGAATATACGCTACAAAGTGCTATTTTTTAAGACATATTGCTGAGAGAAAACCCGGTGAGTAGTCAGTTTTTGTTGGATAAATCAATGCTTGGGTCAGTAGCGTCGGTAGTCAAGTTCAGTCAAGTTTGCTCAAGCGGCTCAAGTCAGCTGTTCATAACTTAACCTTAGAAATCTGTAATTCCTCTCCTCTCACTTCTTCAAACTCTTCAACTCTGGATTCTAGTAGCTTCCTAAAGTTTTACAAATGGTAAATGATTCAATTTCACAACAATTCAAAAGATAAACTCTATCAAATAAATTTAACAATGGAAGTCAAATCGTTTAATAGTGTAAGCCATGCGAAATCAATTTTAATGGTTGCAAACTTTTTTCATTCGCTTCAATCTAGTTTTAAAAAAATGTAACACAAACGAAAGACGAGAAACGAAATTAATGATTATGACGATTGTCATTGAAAACTGTCAACTGTCACTCAAATTAGCCTCAAACCGAAACGCTTTTAATTGTTTAATTGCAATTTAAACGATTCAAACTCCTCGTCACCCTTTCTTTAAAGTTTCATTTGAATGCATCATGAATCTACTCCACGTTTGCTTCTTGCTCCATCTCTCCCTAGCTAATAGTATCTGGAATATTTTGCGTCCTTTTGTCCGCACCCCTCTAGTACTCAGGAGTGTCACTCCCTTTGTACAATTGAATTGTGAAATGGTAATAGAAATTGAATGCATTAGCCCACTTCTTATAATTTTTAAAGCTATAAGCCACTCTAAGCTCTTGTATTCCACGTAGAAAACGTTAGCTCGTCGATTATTGTTATTTGTTTAACAAATAAACGTGTACCAAATCGATAAAGTCAGCTTAAGTTCATAAAGTTTACTTGGAGAGTGATTCTATCAGTACATTTTCAAATTATTGCAAACGTGATGTCATAATGCGTCACCTAACTTTATTTCCCTTGTGTTATCTTTTGTTAACAATGTTTGCTCTTTACTTTTGACCAGTGTCCACTTTCGTTTGCTCTACACTC
Organism: Ecitoglossa quadriceps; assembly: GCA_027574925.1. Lineage (NCBI taxonomy): Eukaryota > Metazoa > Arthropoda > Insecta > Coleoptera > Staphylinidae > Ecitoglossa > Ecitoglossa quadriceps. Next base: position 4,940,511 of record JAODGC010000004.1, read on the forward strand.
TTGATACTTTATGAATACAGATGAATATATCAAGGGTGTGCATAACAATTATCTCGGCACGCGACCAAAATGGAAATTTGTAGTTTGACAACTTCCAAAAGTCAATAACAAATAATCAAATGATTGAATCATGGAAATAATCGATCATCACATACATGAATCTTTGGGAAATTTTTAATCAAACTATTCAACTCCTTTCTTTGTGACAATTCAGTTCAGGAAGGAGTTTTGCGTGATCATCGTTAACCGATTAATCAATGTACGAGTTGGGATGTCATCTTATTTGCCTAGTGGAGGAACACAATTGGAAACTCGTTACTTTTCGAACTTGTTAAATCAATGATTGATTGTAGATCGAAGTGGTAGTCAACCAGGAATTAAATTTGATTGTTGATCAATTGAATTAGGCATATCCTTGAGGGTGTTATTGTATTATCAATGGGTAGATTTGTTTTCTACGCTAGGAAGTTTACTTGCCCAACAGAATTATGTTGCAGCACAATAGATTTAATTCCGCTCCCGGATGCTTCCTATCACTCCTCCACCCACGCAATGCATTCATTGCCTTTGTAATAAGCGAATAATTGCAGTGCGCCTCTTGCATCAGTTGCATAAACAAGTAGTTTGTGCCTTGTGCCATTTCATTCCCATTGACCAAGTGACCAATTGACCACCCTCCGTAAGTCAAGGCATATCTGTGCTCTGCACATCTGTCCAAGTGATTTTCATGGGCCATAACTGCGGACAATCGGATTGCATTGCTAGCATAATATGCAGATTGCTCCACAATTATCTGGGTGGTAATACAATCGATTGTAACTTATGATTTTTTGACAGTTTGATGCTTTGTGGTGGTGAATAAATTCATAATTTTGATGGTGCAGCAAAGTGAGACGTCGTAAATTCGAGATGGTGATGGCTGAAATTGCTGGAGGTGATTTACAAGTAGAAACAATGATAAATAGTTTTATTGGAAGCACGATGAGTTTGTGATTACAGGAGGAGATATTTTAAAGAAATGTTCAAGTGCACCACAGGGTATTGTTTCTATTAATATCACCGTATGTACTATTTAGTACTAATTCAAACTTAGACCTTCAAATCTCGATTAGCTTGTATAATATTAACATTGCAGTTTGGAGGTTGAGCATGAAATCAACACTTGTGCATTCGACATTTTCGATGCAACTACTTCCATTCATTTTCTTTTATAGCTTCATTTAGATTTTCAATTAGGTGCTATGCTAATTGTCTTTTCTGCAATTACAATTAGAAACAGTAATATTTCCCCATAGATCAAACGCACAAATTTAATATTGAAACGCATTTCTGGCACGTGTCACCAACAGGACAGTAAGGGACGCTGACAATTGTTACAATGGCGAGTGGCAGACGCCACGTGGCTGGCGCACGTCCCGTAAGCAGTGTTCGCTAGTTTCCTTCTGCTTTGTATATTGCATAAGAAGCTTTTAAACATTTTCAAATATTAAAATGTGTAATATATGATTCACTACAATCAACAGTGGTGAAACAAATCACCACTAGGTGATTAGTGGTGTAGTAAATAAAGGTAAATCAATTTGAATAGTTGTCAATACAATACACAATACAATAAATGTATGTTTTATTTTAAATTAATTCACAGCCAGATAGTTTTGTAGAACATTTAAACCTAACTACATTAGGTAATTAAGGGTTTATAAAGGAAAACTTTGGTACAGTACGAAAAATATTAGGAAGTGGGTTTGAATAATCTAAGAGTTAGCGTATGGTTATTTTCTGGTTTTCCATATTTTCATTGAAACTGTTATCAAGAAGTTCTACAAGTTGTGATTTGCTGCTGGTACCATCTTTGTAGTAATACTCCTGGTGGTACTTTTGCTGATGGGAGCATGTAGAGACATTAGTAGACATTCTTCGGATGATCTGTAGAAAGCCAAAATAATTCGATAATCCATAGGAACCGTTAGGAAATCTAAAATTTACCTTTAAACATGTTGTAATAAATTTCTTCAGTGACATCTTATTGTCAATTGTTTTAGACTAGTACTTTTTGTTTAACTAATAAGTTTGTCGTTGATAATGTTGTCAGGACAACTTCTCAAAGTGAAATGATCCACAAGCTTTTCATGCGGGTGATATTTATCGAGGAGTTTTACTCCCACCACTCTCTTCTGCACTACATTACGTTGTCTGCTTCTGTTTTCACTTTGATCATCCACTCATTCCATTCATTCAGCCAGCCATGGGGATCGCTTGCAATATGTACTTTTGTGTTGCTTTACCGCGTGGTTGGCGTGTGGGAACCACTTGACTCGTCGGTAGCCATGCACGTACTTGATGTGGAAGTAAGGTGGAAGTAAAGTGGAGCGCGTGTTATGGGGGTGCACCCTGTGTGGTAATTACACCAATCTTAATCGAGACCTTCAGGCATTAATTGAGTCTGAGGCGATTGAAAACAATTATTGCTTTGGATGAGAATGGGAGACGAGGGATTTGTAGAATTGGAAAAGAAATTTGTCCACCTAATATAGAAATATGGACATAGAAAACAGAGCACTTTGTCTGCTTTTTTCCCAAAGTTCATACTTGCCGAGTTAATTAAGAAGTAGGACGTGGAAAGCTCACAATTTGTGTAGTGTTTGAATGACAAAAGAACAAATGACATGTAAAAATTGTGTTTGCTTCAGTGCAGATCATTACACAATAAGTGAATGCTCATATGGAAATGCAATAAACATAATCATAAATCAATCAAATTTTCTTTGTTTTTAATGGTTGATTGATTAAATTAGTAATGATGGTCACCAAAAGAGAAGACTCTTTGAAAATGATATTGAAACATTTTAAAACATTAAGTAAGAGTGAAGAAATTTGTTGACCTACTTTTCACTTTTCAAAATTGTATACTACTCTCGTGCATGCCACACGTTTTGCACACTTTTAACACACATCTCAAAAAAGCACGCATTTTTAGCACCCATTTCCAACACACACGTCACACACATGCCCCACACGCTTTCTCAGCTTCTCGATTTCTCAAAGAATAGTCTTTGCATTGTAGACTGCACGCCATGAAAAATAAAAGTTAGAATAAACTTAAAAATAGGGGTGCAATTCATTGCCTATTTACTTCCCATAATTTTTATTCCACGTTGTCTCTCTTTTTCTAGCTCTCCACAACACGGAACTTGCTGTAGTGGTGTGCATTATGCATGACATTCAACGCCGTCAATGCTTTCATCTCATTCTATTCCATTCTGTTCATTTTAAGGGTGGTGTAACTTACCACCTTTCCTTGTTGAAAGGAGGGAGATGACTAGAGGGTAGCACGGTGTGTGCCGACGTGTGTGCTAGCGATGAGAGTCGCTTGCAGACGTGTTTCCCACGTCAGAACCCTAAAAACTTTGCACTTCCACCACTTTTATCAATTCCATTATTTTTCTGAACTTTTAGTACTACCACGACGTGCATAAACGACCATCAATAATAGTAACTTGTTGGTTGACTTAACTCAGTTGAAATTATGCCTAATATTCGTATCGTTTGCTAGAAAGAGATGCAATGAAACCATTCGAAACCAAACACAAGCAACAGTTAACTTTCCTCTTGGTAGAATTGTTTTGGGTGTTTTTTATCCTTTTTTCGCATAGATTTAGCTTAATTATGAGTATTCTTTTATTCTTTCAAAATATGCTTGCATATTTGATGCACTAGCAAAAAAGAAATTTTTGAAAAGAAACTGGTTTGGTTTTTGCACCGCGTTTATTTTTTTTTGCAAATAACCAAATAGGGTTGCATTATGATCACAACAATGTAAAAGGGTGTAGAACACGTGTGTTTCACACTTTGCCTGGTTGCACCTATTCAGATTTTTCTGCATACTTATTAACGAAAATGTCAAATCCGAAAAACGTGACCATTTTTGGACGCCTTCAATCGGTGTAAAATGTTGTCCAGTATGAGACAATTGCTAATCTGCATAGTTAGCACACGTGTTTTCAAAGAGATAACGGTGAAATCAGTTGAATAAGTTCCCTTACATTAAAAAATATGCTCATTAAAGGAAAGAATGTTTATAAAATGTATCAAAAATATTTATTGTATTCAATATCACATTGCTTGTTGTTGCTGACACACGCAAATATTTTATCAAAATCTTCATAAAATTCTCTATAAAATAACTATTTACACTTCATTCACATTTCCTTCATGAACGGGGTAGTGACTTAACTAAAATAAATAAAGTCCTTAGTGACTGGTTGGACTTGATGGAAACTCTAAATACTTAATAGTGATTAATAACTTAGGTACAGGAATGACTACATTTCATCATCTTTCTTTCCTACTACTACTACTTCTTCTTCTCATCTTAGTAAGCAACCTCAGCTCCCCATGGTCTATAAGGCTTCATTCCTTGCGCGCTACCCGCACTCTGATTATAATGCTGCTGGTGATGATGATTCAATCCATAGCTATTCGAATAATGATGACTAGGATATCCCAACGCCATTGACGTTGTTGAGGTCAAGGGAGTCAAAACTGAAGCAGTTGGGGAAGCTGTTCGTGTATCTCCAGCTGTGGTGGGAGGAGGGCAACTTGCGGAAAGATCAGTAAAATGTGGCCCATCATGTGTGGTTGGTGGTAATGGTGGTGGCACTAATCCATGTCCATGATTACTAGCTGGTGATGGCGGTAGAGGATTGAGGGGCGGATACGCTTGTGCTGTACTAGGTCCATACCAAGGTCCAGGAACACTGGATACTGTTGGATGGGGTGCATGTGGTACAGGAGGTGCTACTGCTGGTTGTTTGGAGAGTTCCCGTTGTGCAGCACAACATTGAAGGTGTGAAGTAAGACGAAGACGGAGTGGATTTTGCACATCGAGACCTTCGATGCGTTCGAGATAGCGGGTCACTTCCGCTACGCACTCGCGATACCCCATGCCGTGGTAATCCATTGCATATTTGTGTTGGTCGTAAGCGAAGGAGTCAAGACCTGTAAAGAGGGAGAGATATTAGTGTCATATGAATTTCCACGGCGTGAATTTAGATAGATAATTTGATGTTGGCAAGCGACCAGATGGTATTTTGTATAACCTGTTGCGATATGACGCCAGGAGTCCGTTAATATGATAACATGATATTAATCGTTAGCAGAACGCCCCTACCTCTATTTGACCCTAACAATATATGTTGAAGTAGAGGTTGCAATGGTGTAAGTGGTGTTACTACGTTTTACTATGTTTCCCACGAGCATGCCACCTGGCCGGACGCCTTTCCCACGCGCGCTAACCCTTCATTCACCTGTAGTCAACAACGCACACCTCCATCTCACTCTAGCACACTCAATTTAATTGCTAATAAGAATAAAAAGGGACAGTAAGCGTGGAAAGATCACTTCAGTTTCAAGGAAGATAATCATGCCCTTTTTTATTAGATATCAATTTTAAAATAGTTTTTGTGACGTTGAAGAGTACATAGTTAATGCCGGAAGATACCATACAGGTGCATTTCCGTACAGAGCCATGACTATAGTTTGAAGTGTCATGCGGGAGGTTAAAAGTTAAATACCGGAAGTAACCACCTAACGACCCTATTCTACTAACTGAACTCCATTTCTTACAAAATTGGCAACCTACCTTTGGCATGCAACATTTTCAAATGATCCACTGTAAGTTGCAAAATTTCAGCTTTCTCCAATTTGGCTGAACCTTGCTTTTCAAAGGCACTGGGCACCAATCTCTTCAACTCCAATAGGGATGTGTTGATGCGGTCGCGTCGCTTCTTCTCAATAACACCACGACGTTTTTTTCTGGAGAGCATTTGACAACTATCAGTTTCTCCAGGGGATGTACACCTTTAAAGATGGATACTGTTAGTTTCCTATTGCTAAACGCTTTCAAGGTTTTCAGAAAAAATCAAAAACTGTGAGGGATATTTAGATCTCGTTGGTAACTTACTGGTCCTTCGACGATCCTTCCGAATAAAGATCATCATCATCATGATCAGACAAAGTTCTCTTTACACCTCTTGGGACCGGTGCCCATGTGGAAGAAGCATTGGTCCCCGAATATCCCCAATGTAGTGGTATGTTTTGATGATCCATCTTGGATCCAACTTGATTAATTAACACACGCACTTTATTGAAGTTGTACCAAGTTGGCACTGATCAAACATCTAAAACTTTAATTCACTTGTTGTCCCAACGCTTCGGTGTTTGCGTGGGTGGTTAAGATACAAGAGGTCTTTGGCACGTTTGCAGGAAGCAGTCAACCTCTGGTGCACGCGACCGTCGATCGAATGGCACATCGCCACGAGCGGCGAACGCTGGCCGGACCGTCGTTCGGCCACGTTTTCATCCCCGCTACGTACCCCCACTCCAATAGGATGCACGCGACCATGTGTACCGCATCTCCCTTCAACTTATTCAACGTTAGGGTAGAAAAGCGCGTGTGGTTTTCTCTGTTGACGCGTGCAGGCCTCGTGTGTACTCTCTTTGCAAAACGTGCGTACCATAGACAACCCCTTTCTAATTTCGAATACTCCTTTACTAGTACGAAAGAGAATCGAGAAGAGGGGAAGCTTTAGGTGGCGAACGCTTTGCCGGACGCTTTCCCACGCAAAGCTAGGTGATTGTTGGAATCATAATCGACGATCGCACGCTCTTCGATGTGATTATAATCCACCCTCAACTTATAAAATTATGCAATTAGTTTGTTTGATGGAAGTGGAGTAGAGTGAAGTTGTTACTTTATGGGTATTGACCTTTGTTTTTGTTTTTAAGCGATTGTTTCGTCATAAAGTTCACAACTTTTGAGACTTCCTTCACAATCAGATTCAAAAAGGGTTGAGGCTGGTATCATCCGATCTTTTCGTTTCGCGACTACCTGTTCGCGTGACTTTTCCATTATTCTTTTTTTTATTTCTTCTCAGTCTTTTTTCCCATTCATCAATTGTGGACAGCAGTATGACCTACAAAAGCTCCACTTACTACTCCCAAGTGTACCGTTTAGAAAACCTAGTTTTTGTTACAATTTTTTATTTTTTCCTTTATTCCGCTTTCTTATTGTAGAAGATCACAGCAGATCTAAGCCGGAAGTTCTGCAGTTTTATTTTTTTCTCTAAAATATGTTGCAAAACTGTAACTTTACAAGTGCCGCATATTTTTCTTTGCTCTTTTACGTAACAACGAGCTGTTTTACTTCCTCAAAAGCAGGAAACATCTCTATGCTTATGTGTATAAAGTGGTATATTGTTGCTTTTGCAGTTACTTTTGGTTGTGATGAGAAAAAAAAAACTTTCCTAGATAATTAATTAAATATTTGCATAATTTATCAAGTTCCTTTTTGGTATTGTAGTGGAGTGTGGGTAAACACTAGCAAACCTTGTACAGTAACCACTGCTAATCGCAAATGAGCGAAGGGGGACGCTCACCCTGTGGTCCTTCGCTTGCTACAGTCAAACAAATCTATTGAGGGCTCAGCAAATGCAAAGCCGGGCAAATCGTGGGAAACGGCGGACGCACCTCGTCACACTGCCACGCGACCAGCCCCTACTCATTCTGAGCTTTTCCACTTGTTATGAACAAATAATGAAACCCTTTTTCTTTGCGCATTTGAAAGATACCACAAAAGATATTCTATCCTTTCAATATTTACGTAAATCATGAGAATACTTCCAGATTCCTCTAATTCATCCTTTTGTGGAGCTTTTTTCGTGGCTGGTAGGTTACACGACGCCCACTACTGCACAATTTAATAAGATTAGGAAATATTTTTAGGATCGCGGGCAGTCGCCCTTGCTCGGCGGCGTCTTTTAATAGTGTAACCGGTGCCACGATCGTCACCGTAGCGAGTCTCCGTCTCCGGCACTGAGAGCTCACATCGTACCGCCGCCGCTCATCCGAGGGACCAATGTCGGACGCGCAGCCGAGGAAGCGGCGCGATAAGAAGAAAAAGAAAGGTACCACTTTACCGTTCACTAATCCTATCAACCATGTCCAATCGGAACCAGTGGAGGGCCAATTGGACATGACTTAGGGACTGTTAATATTTGGAAATGTATAATTGTGGTCACACACCGCGTAGATATTAATACCTTGACGTTGTGCGACGCGATATGCACGTCAAAAGTATTAATAGAATTACTTCTGACGATGTCTTAACCTAAGAGACTTGATCACATTATTAACACAATGCCTGCTTCCCCATTTAATGGATTTTTTTATATGGATAAGATGAAGATGAAGTAGTAGCACCACGTGCGCCACGTGCACCCAGTCTAACGCCATTGGACAACGATGACGTCAATATCCACGAACACAAGGAGGGTGGCACTGGTGGTGGAATATGCGCCAAGTTGGTCTTCTTTGCTTTACTTAGCGCACTTGCTATTCTCATTGGATTGATCATCACCGAACAACGCGGACTGACTGATTGTAAGTCATCTTTAATGCATGTTTTGATCTTGTGATAGTTTTACATATTTTAATTGCTTTTCAGTGGATACAATTGAAAAGGAAAGCCGATTCTCGCAGTACTTCGAAGGTTGGGTTGATAACGCCCTTGATGATCATGATCATCATTACGAAATAGCTGAAGATGATCATGATGATCTCGATGAGCATGATGATCATGATAAAGAAAACGAGGAAGCTGTGTCTGAAGAAGAAATGCCGGTTTCTGAAGAAGAGAAAGAAGAAATAGAAGCAGAAGAAAGTGAGATTGATGACAGTATTCAGGAAGATACTCCAGAAGAGGAAGACGAGGAGGAGGTAGAGGAAGATACAGAAGAGGGTGATGAAGGTGAGGGAACTGAAGAGTATGAGGAAGCGAGCCAGGAAGATGAGGAGGAAGAAGAACAGGAAGACGAGGTAGAAAGTCCTCAAGATTATGAAGAAGAAGAAGATGATGATGAAGCCAAGAGTGAAGAACCTCAGGAATCTAAAGGAGATAGTAATGACGATGAAGGAAGAGATAATGTAAGTGAAGCATTAAGGACTGAAGAAGGACAAGATGAAGAGGATCAAGAAGATGAAGTACCTGCTTCCCCGGAACAAGATAAGGAACCTATAGCTTCCAATGAAAAAGTTGCTGGTGATGACGAGGAAGATGATGCAGAGTCCATTCAAATGGTAATTTCTTTAATGTTGCTAGATTCATCATAAATATTTTTTTCTGTGCAGGCTGATACGGATGCAGTGGAATGGAAAGAAGAAGCTGTTGATGGCGAAGTAGATGAAGTTGAGAGGGAAGGTGAAGAACAACCTATCAACGGTAAGCATTTTCAATTCGACGACAATTGGATTCTCGCTATTTTCCGACACTTATTGTAATCGAGAAATGCGAGTCGTGATCACCTTTTCTCTGTACCTGTGTTTTAGTCGTGAAAGCCACTGTCGGGCTGGTCATACTGGTGGTGGCGTATATTGTGCTGATAAGAAAGTGGAAATCCGGTCGGTAAACAAAAATCTGAAAAGTTAAATTACATGTTAAATTTTGAAAAACCTACTTTGAAAAGTATTTTCTTTTCTTTTGATCTTTATGTTTTCATAACGCATGGCCAGTTGTTCGTTTTTTGGTTGTTGTGTCTCCTCTCACTTCTGGCTTAGCTTGTGCACACCACCAGCGCACTAGTACAGTGACGATATTGTTAAAACGAGCTAACTCGCATTTCCCGAATGGTTGGCTTCGCCGAATTTGTACGCCATTATAATAAGAGTTAACACTTGTCATCGCGCTAGGAAGTGGTGTGACGTTTAAAGCAATCGAGAAAGAAAGACTTATATTATTTGTACCAATTAGATGAAGCAGAAGAAGTCCAATCCAAAAAAGAAGTCACACAAGATAGAAGAAACACTATAGTAGTCCCACCTAAAGTTGAAGAGGTAGACTTGGGGTACGATAATTACTCTGAAGGTGAAGAAGAAGAACCCTATGATGATGAAGAGGAAGAAGAAGAGTATGAAGTCAAATTTGACCAACAGGGGAAAACGGAGTATCAAAAGTTGAGAAATACCTATGAAGGCTCTCTGACTCTTGATAGTGAGAAATTTGATAAAAATGAACCTGATGATGACTATGAAGAAGAGCTAGGATCTGTGAATGGTGAGGAGGAAGAGGAAAACATGGAGGAAATTGAACGTGCTGATGAGGAAGAGGAAGAATATGACCCTGACGAGGAAGAAATTGTAGTCGAGGTTCGATTTGATGATGACTACGATCCAGAATACGATGATGAAGAAATTGAACGACAGGAAGGACTAGTTTTCGAGGACGAAGGAGAGGAGGAAGAAGAAGAAGATGATGAAGAACTAATGAAAAAACTTGAAGAAAAATATGGTAAACTTTTGGGTGGCCCACAACCATCAGGGGAAGAGGACTGTGAAGAAGGATTTGGTCAACGCAATGAGGAAGGTTTTGATCCAGAAGAAGAGGAAGATGATGGTTTTCTATGGAGACGTTAGTTTTGAGACAGACTTAATCTTTTTCATAGGGAAAATACTTCTCTGGCGTTTAAATCTGAGGCCTGATTTGAGCGTTTAGCTTTTTATTTTCTCTTATGTTGTATTCTCACTTATGTTGGAAAGTATTGATGGTAGACAAAAACGAACAGTGGATTTGAAACGGCATCTTCCAAAAAAGAAGATCTGTTCTGTGTTGATGAATTTACAGTTTTCGATCAACAAAATTCATCAATACATTCGGAAAAAAAATTCCGGAAATCCTCGGCAGTTTTGATCGGTTTCAACATGTTCAATCAATATCAACAACACCCTTTCTTCTTATATTCTGTAGATGGTGGAGCGCAAGAAGTAGCAACACCTGAAGAAGAGCCTGCCGGAACATCTACCTACGTCCATAAGAACATCACAAATGATGATGACTTTGCCATTTTTGATCAGTTAGATGAAGCTCAAGACAACCTTAATGTAGTAAGTCTTCTAAAATTTCGATTAATACTCACAATTTACTTTCTTATTTTTCTACACAGGACTAAATTAACTAATTGCTACTTTCATTAATATTTTAAGCTTTAAATTAAGTTATGTCGAGTGCATTTTCTTTCTGTTTATCTCCAGTGTAGTCCATTTTTGACGTGTTGTGTTTTTTGCCTCTGTTTAGAGGTTGGATTGTTTCCAACTCAATTTACGAGAAATATTTTGGGTTCACTTGTTCTTCCCCATGCATGCATATTCTATTTTACAATTTTTCATTCACATTTTGATTGTGTTGTTCAAATTGATCAAGGTTTCTACTTCCGCACATATCAATAGACCATCAATAGAAACTTTGCTCAATTTTGTTATATTTCTAACCATTTGTGTTTTGTTTTTAATTTGATTGGGTTAACAGAACGCAGCTTTGGCTCTGTCGCAATTTGCTGCTATATTGAAATCGTACCCACGTTCACCTCGTGGGCTCTATGGGCGTGCAAGGGCATTAGATCTACTTGCCGAACAGCAGCAGAGCAATCAGCTACTAACTGAAGCTATTACTAATTACCACGCTTTGATGACTTTGGAAGATATCCCAGAGGTGTTACTCAAAATGGCGGCGGATAGGTGTATCAATCGATTGAGATTCATGGGTAGGTCATTTCTAATTCACGAAGGCTGTTTTCTAATTACATTATGATCTAGGGCAGTATTCCAAAGCCATTGAGATCCATCGCTTGATGATAAAAAGGTTTCCTACAGAAATAACCTATCGTAATCAATTAGCAGTCACATTCCTGACCACTAATCGAATGGAAGACGCCAGAAATGAACTCCAATTAAGTTTACAGCGATGGCCATATGATGGTTTTGCTTTGGTGCATTACGGTTTCATCCTTAAGGTTCATGATGGGCACCTGGAACCAGCCGTGAACTTTCTCCAACGTGGAATTGCTACCAGGGATGAAGGTGTTCTTGATGGGCGGTTCTACTTCCACTTGGGAGATGCACTAGATCGACTGGGTCGCCATGATGAAGCAAATGCTGTGTATGAAGATGGTGCCAAACAAAAAGTCTTTCTCTCCGCTACGCAGAGATCTTTATATAATGTGCCCACGTTGAAAGCCCAACCTTGGTGGCACCAGACTGACATGCCTTTGACATACCAACAGTTTTTCATGCAATTAGAAAGGAATTTTATGTCTATAAGAGATGAAGGGTTGGCAGTGATGAAAGCCAGGGGATTATTTCAAGATGAAGCCGAAAATCTCAGAGACAAAGGAGATTGGAAACAATTTGAATTATTTGCGCGTGGGATGCGTAACAAGAAACACTGTGAGAAGTGCCCCTTAACTTGTAAACTGGTCCAGTCCTTACCGGAAGCAGTTGGGTGTAGACGCGGACAGGTCAAGTTTAGTGTAATGCTTCCGGGGACTCACGTATGGCCACACTGTGGGCCTACTAATTGTAGACTTAGAGCACATCTAGGACTTAAGGTACCTGGGGGGACTTTTATTAGAGTGGACCGGCAAATAAGGTATTACGGGACATCATTGTCTACACATTTTATAGTATTAAGCCTTTTGGTATTTCTTTTTAGGAGTTGGAAAGAGGGTAAAATAATGATTTTTGACGACAGCTTCGAACATGAAGTATGGCACAATGGTACCGATATTAGGTTGGTTCTGATTGTGGACGTATGGCATCCAGAGCTGTCTTCCTTGGAAAGACGCACTTTACCAGCAATTTAATCAACTTTAAATAATGTACAGTTGTTTTTTTATACAAAATATGAAGATAATTCAACATATCTTCTTCCAACCTCTGAGTTTTAGTGCAGTAATTTACAAAACTCTTTTTCAACTTAATTAGCTTCAATTTGTTTTGTTATATTTATTAGCATCTAAGAACATTTCAATTGGATCTACGGAGTCCACCGGGTAGCAGTCTTATTGGCACTGACATGTGGACCAGTAGCGGTAATCCTTAATCTTCTCGCGACCTTGTCTAATCCGACGCCAAGGTGCTACCCCACCCTACATGGAACATAGTGCTTTGTTAAATATTTCAAGAGACCGATATGCTATATATAAATTACAACCATGGTAATAGATAGTTGAGATTGGATTAAAGTTTTTTTTTCAATCAAAATTAAGAAATTAAACAGAATTAATACATATTCGGGTGTCACAGGTTCGAATACGGCTTATAGTGAACCTAATAATATATATTTTTACTGAATCCTGTCTCAAAAGCGACGAATAATCATTGTAGTTAGTGCAGTATTATTACTTTTTTAAATATTTTCTATTTATAAATAATTACAAAATATCTAGCCCGTTTGGAGAGATAAAGGACATGCTTGACAAGAAATTACGATCGGTAACGAGTGTGATAACATGAATATTAATCGAGATGTGAGTTATCAAGAATCGACTGCATTCAAAGCGGTCAACACTCTCGAAGGCTATTTCCTCTTCCCAGAGTAGCGCCGTGATAAGTTTTTTTGCGCGTGTGAAGCGATAACAGCGACAAACAACTCACAACTTGATAATCAATATTTACACCTTGTTAACTGTGGTATATTGTTCTGGTGTTAATAAGGCTGACAGAGATTGGATGGATGCGAAGGTACCCAGAACTCTATCTTGGTACCTGAATTATGGGCATTAATCCAATTAAATTCATTTGCTGTGTGGTGCAGAAGAAATAATTTTTAATCAATAGAAAAGTATATAAAACAAAACGATATTTACAGATAAAAACCACTCGTTTATTGGGTAAAACAAGTGTTGGAACTCAATTGAAAGAGCTTTGAAACTCGACTGATGAATCAAATCTATTCAACATTCATTTCACATTAAATAATAATTTAATTATTCAGTTCTACTGCATAAATTACACACTTTGTGAATTGTTATTTTGTTATAATTGTTATTATTAGTTGTTTTGACCAAGAATGTGCCCAATCAACTCAGAATTCATCTATTCCGCACTAATTTGGACTACCAAATATATCTGCTCGGCCCCACTCGTGTTCTGCGGGTTCTATTAACAACAGCTGACTATGGCACATAGAATACGTAGAATACGGTACTGTCCGCTAATGACATTTCGCCGCATTTCAACTAGAAAGTCAGCCCCCCCGATGAATTCCAGCATTGGTTCGTCAGCGAACGGTACCGCGAGGTTTGTTGTGCGTCATGCTCATACATCTGGCAAATCTAGCAAAACCTAGCAAGGCAGATTGTAATTGGGTCGTGCGCATATGGTGTGCACTTCATCATTAATTTTTTCAAGGGATAAGAGGGTATCAGGAGACAAGACGTTCCATCAACTATAATCGCGTTAAGGAGGCAACTGAATCAGGTATTAATTTCCAACAGATGAAACCCTATACATAGAGGCAATTAGGGCTTTATTCATAAATCTTCTTGTTAGGTTACAGTTACTGGAGGAATTGCAGGTAAATGAACAGAGAAAAAGCAGAAAAGTTAGGGTGTTTATTTGAAGATTCTAAAATCAACAACAGTGACATGTACAACACTTGAATTTGTAACTAATATTTTAACAGTGCTTATAACTTAACTAATACAGGTTTCTTTTAGGTGCAATTGGTATAGAATAATTTATAAAAATGACTTCTCTCACACAGTTCAATCTTCTTCTTGAAGATGAACACAATGACACTTGTCTGTCTATGAAACGAATGAACAAAACAGTTATAGGCAATGTTTATGAAGGCATCCCAGAGACACTACTTCTGAACTTCCTAACTTGGTGTATGCTGCTATTCATCTTTGCCATTCTCAGGAACAAGGCTTGGGATTATGGAAGACTAGCTCTTGTACAAAGTGAGAAATGGACACAGCTCTTCTACAAGAATACTGATGAAGCAGTCCAAGTAGAAGAGTCTTCAAACACTGAGAATTCTTTGCCCTCAGATCAAGGCTGCTCCTGGTTTCCAACTATATTTAAAATAGGCCAAAACAGGGTTTGTTCACGTTGTGGACCTGATGCGTCGCATTATATCTCCTTCCAGAAACATTTATTAATGTTGAAATGCGTTGTTGTCTTCTGCGCACTGGTCATTATTTTGCCAATTAATTTCCAAGGACAACTACAAGGTAATGAGTACACTTTTGGACATACGACTTTAAGCAATTTGGAACCAACATCAGCGTGGCTTTGGGTTCACGTTTTTATTTCTTTTGCACTCGTCCCAACGTCTATAATGATAATGCGGAGGTGCAGTTCGAGGATACCAAGCGCATCAGTTCTGTCATCCAGAACCGTGTTAGTTACTCACATATCTCATAATCATAGAAATGCCCAAGAGATCAGGGTCTACTTTGAGCAAAGATTTCCCGGAGTGCAGATTAGAGACGTGAAGATGGCATACAAAATCAAAAACCTCATGAGAGTTGAAAGGCAAAGAGTTCTTGCTAAGGAAGCAAGAGTGTACTGTCTTTCAAACAACAAGACATCATTGAGGCTACAACCACATGGTTGTATTGCTTGTTGCCCATGGGGAACGGTTAATGCTTTAGAGTTTTACCGTCGGCAGGAAGCTGAGCTTACCGCGGAGACATTAAGGGAACGAGCAAGAGCTCTTTCTGCGCCTTTAGGCATTGCTTTCGTGACTTTAGAAACGGAGGAACAAGCAAGACTTGTAATAGATACCTTCCAACCAGGATCCTACAGAAAATGGAACATAGCACGTGCCCCAAGTCCAAGTGACATCAACTGGGAAAATCTGCAGATATCAACAAGGAATTGGTATTCAAAAGCAATCGCAATTAACTGCGCATTGTTCGTCGTGTTGTTTTTCTTAACAACTCCTGCCATTGTCGTGAATATGTTAAACACATACACTACAGTCCAAGAGAATTTTATCAAGAGTTTTAGCCCTTTCCTAGCTGAATTTGTACCTACCTTGCTTCTGTTGACCATGTCCGCGTTAATGCCCGTGTTGGTAGCTTATAGTGACCAGTGGATGTCCCACTGGACTAAATCTAAGCAGAATCATGGAACAATGTTGAAGTGCTTCTTTTTTCTCTTATTTATGGTGCTGATTCTTCCATCCTTGGGATTGACCAGTGCGCAAGCATTCTTGGAATCATCTCTGCATGCTGCAAACAAAACAGTCAGGTGGGATTGCATTTTTTTACCCGATAAAGGAGCCTTTTTCGTGAATTACGTTATTACTTCCGCATTGATTGGTACTGGATTGGAGTTGTTAAGATTTCCTGAGTTGGCAATGTATGTCTGGAGATTAATGTTAATGAGATCAGCGGCAGAGAAAGGATCCATTCGAAAAGAGATTCTTTCGGTATTTCCATTTGGAATCCACTATGCATGGACATTGTTGATCTTTACTGTGAGTACAGTATACAGTCTTGTGTGTCCTTTGATTGCGCCTTTTGGATTGTTATACTTGTGCCTTAAACACCTCGTGGACAAACACAACATTTACTATGTGTATAAACCAATTCAGATGTCTGGAGAGGGTGCAAGGATACACGCCACTGCGGTGAGAATGGTGAGAGTGTCATTCTTTCTCCTGCAAGTCATTATGGCAACATTTGCTCTCCTTCGAGGTGCCACAAGTGTTATGGCAATTGTGACTCTTCTTGGAGTATTTGCCACATTGTTTTGCTTTACTTTCTTGAGTCCGTTTCCAGCGTGTTCTCCACGTGCCAGGAATTTGGATAGTGATTATCAAGATAGGCAAGAGCAGTATGTTGCTCCCGTTTTGTTAAGTTCAGAACAACTTCTGAGCAATGATGGAGCTGGTGTGATACAGCAACCTGATTATGGGAGCTCAAATATAAATGAGTTCGCGACAAGGATGGCGGCTATTACGGCTGCTTCTGCCTCCTCGACAACCACCATAACAGCAACGCACGCAAATGAGACTGGTGATGGTGATGCCGTCTCCGCATAGAGAGTAAAATAGGCAAAACATCCTTGGTTTAATCAATCCCATCCTTTGTGACTGGAATAGCGATGGCTGTGAATATGTGAATAATGCATGTCTTGCTAATAATTGAAGGACTAATATGATTTTAGTTGACGCACATAATGTTTATTTAGTGTAGTTTACCCTCTTACCGGTTTAATTATGATTGTATTTATGTAGTGATGATCAAGTTGTAATTAATTTGAAATGACAATCACCAGGTGAACTTGGTGACAAATTAGTATGATTTTCCGTTCGTCACTTTCTTGTAAATTATTGACGTTATTAATCTGCCCAAGGGTTTACAAAGCTTTAAAGTAATGTATAAACGATCTGTAGCTTATTTTAGCATTTTCTTGTTTGATGGTGTGGACACAAATTTACTCGAATTTTATGTTAATATATTTAAAATGTTCTATTGTTGTTTACTTGGCAATGTTTATACGAGAATTTCAATTAAATTTAAATAGATAAGTTGTAACCACTTTGTGACATCTTTTCGGTCACCCGATGCTAAAGCCTGTAATGTGTAGCAGAGAAACATTTCTGTGCCTCCCTTAATAAGGGAGGTATAGGAGATATAAACCGTCACTTTGTAACCAAAGAATTGTATATACTGCAATTTTACAAACGATTGTTTTAAATCTATTGCAAGTGTCAATAAGGTGAAATTTATGTATTAGCAGTGCTAAAAATTTTCCGAACTAATTAATTTACTTTTATGACGGTACATAATGGGTTATCTAAATGTCAGGTTCTGTGCCTATAGAATTAGAAAAGCGATGAAAACGGAACTTTTTTTCAAAAAATTCTTTTTGAACTGACTTTTCAACATAAAGCCTTATGCGTTAGTCTAGTCCTAATAGTTTTCCCCTACGAGACTATTTTCTGGCGTTTGGTCTCATGGTTTAGAAAAGGGATTGGAAAAACCTTAAATTATTAGCTAAGATATAAGTTGCGCGAGGTCTTGTTATACATCAAAAGATGCGGAGTAATTTATTTCATTATAATTTTTTATTTAAATTATTTTTGGGCGCATAGTTAAGCAAAAGAGGGTCGATAAAATTATTAAGTAATATACAATTAGCTGGTAAGATATAAGTTGCTTGTGGTTGTGTCATACATCAAGGGATTTCGAAAAATTTATCATAAGAAAAGAGAGATTTTCTTTTATTTGTTGCTTAGCAAAATTTTTATAATAATATAATAATTTCATTGCATTGTATGAGCATGAGTAATACGTATGTGTATAGAATCTCAGCAGCGCTAAAAATCCAGGAACTAGGTGCTTAGGAGGTGCTGCAGAAATTGATCGCGTGTGAGTGGAATCGAGTGAATACTATACGCTGTGTTTAGTGTTGGAGCGGACGCGCATTAGACAACAACAATAACTCAACTCAACAAATATCACATTCGACGGTAACATTGTGATACGCCTCCACTGCGGTTATCAGTTATACCTTTACCATCGGAGGATGCATACGCATTTCTCCATGTTTAATTATTTTTGTTATGAGCGAATTATTTTGCAGTTTTCTGGGCGTATAATAAGCATTATATACACGAATCTACTCTTTACTTCAATTCCATGAGATTGTCTTCAATGTCTGCTGCGTATTAATGATCAACATCTAATGCAGTGCACGATTAAATGATACACTCTTCATTTAGGAATAGTCTAACGTGTTTCAATACAGGTGAGTGGACATTATGTAAACTGTTGTTGTTTTTAAAGTCACCTCGTGCTTGAATAGAGTGCACTGGGAAATGTACGCCAAAAGAGCCAAAAGAGTTGCTGTTTTACAGACAGTTGTCGAGCATTAAAGTAGTTAAAGTTCTCTATAATTACGAGCAAAATTTGGTAATTGTCTTCTATTATAAACTAATGATTAAATTATTTTAGGGTTATAGTTACTGAAAGTGGCCAAAAAAGCTCAACTTATGAGGTAAATTAATTAAGGAAGAAAGTACATCAAAACATGCGGAGTAATTTATTTTTTATTCTACAGCTTAATTATGTTGGTTCAGAAATTTCGAAATGTATGGATAATTAGCCTCAAAGTAAATGTATGCAATGCATAAGTTTTACTCCGCATTAAAAATCCACTGCACTGGAAAAATTGGTTACCAGTGAGTGGTAGTACTCACTACGTTCTACGCGCTGTATATTGTGCTAGAATAAATGTGCATTAGACCAGCCAGCAAGTTTTGGCGTGCATGAGCCGCCAGGTAAAAATCGAGTATCGCGATCTAACGCAATAACAAGCAGGGCACTTGTTATTGTTTACATTGCGCGGCGCCCGACAAGAGACACCTATTCGAGTTTAATTCTCTGTATTAAATACATATTGATCAACGTGCGGCAACATAATTCACTTATTTTGTAGTGTTTTTTGTGCACGTATTAAGTAGATAGTTTTTAGTGCTTCGTTTTCGTTAGATTTTCTTCTAGTACAAATTAGCGATAAATAAAATAGGCAATATAATCTCCAAACAGGAAGTAATAACAGTAGAATAATTAAAGTCAAAGTTAAAAACCCTTATAACGCTCTTGCATATTTATTAGTCATTGCGCGCTTGTAGTAGCAGTGTTTGCTGCCGGATCCTAAAGTAGCTTCTTTTTCCAAACCATATTATAGTTCTGAAAAGAACTGTTTTATTTTCTTCTGCGAGCTGTGTAGGCGAATAACACACTGGGCTTGAAGATGGAATTGGAGTCTTTGATTCCCATTCATTCCGGCAATTTCTGAAAATAAATTATACACCAATTAAAGTTTATGTAACTCACATCATGAAAACGAAGCGTTGCGTGCTTAGCAATTACAATGCAATACATACTGAAAAAGCAATGAATTCCGATGATAAAAATTACTTCAATTCACGTGGACTTTCAGTGTAACAAAACTATAACACTTTCGATACCTGACCTTAATTATCAAACTATTATTGAATTATGGTATTAGACTATAATGATGAGTTTTTCCACTTGCACTGAGGTCATAAATTTATTCGTATCGTTGGATTTAACTGGTACACAGAAGATGCCACAAAATAATTTAAGTTTGCCGCACCATGCTTACCGAGTTGAATTTAATAGATTAACCAAACACGAAAAGACGCATGTGCTCCTCTCTACGATCGATGTGTAACTGATACGAAACGTTTCGCAAACCATTTATCAAGTGTAAACAATAACAAACCGGGCACCTCGCGCGATACTTGGTTTTATCTGTCGCGGGCTAAAATTCACCGTGATGTTTAATGCGCGTCTGTTTTAGTATCAAATACAGCGCATAGTATGCACTCCGTTCCACCCACGCACGACCTACCTTACTTAGTACCTTGCAGGTGGATTTCTAGTTCTGCTGACATCCGGTATTCGCCCAATACAATGTAATTGTTTTAGCAATTAAGATATACATTAAATAAAGAACCAGAATTTCGTGTTCAATATCTGAACCGGAGAAGTGGTTAGTTTTATAATTACAGGACAAACGGACAAGGACCCAGTAAATAAGGTAATACGCAGCAACAATATCGCTGTATTTTCAGGATATATCATCTAATTATAACTTATGATGCACCCGATGAAAGTAAATTAAATTATTAATGCTTTAATGTAAGTGCGATGATGTTAGCGTTAGGAAATAACGATACCAATTGTTTCCACAAAAAAAAAACGCAATTCGACGGAAAACCTGTATCTTTGCGCTGTATTTAAGCACGCGGTGACTTTAAAAGCAACAACAGTTTAAATAATGCATTCATCTTTATTAAAATACCCAAACATTGCATTGCATTAGATGTTGACCACTAACCCGCGGCAGACACTGAAAACTTTCCAATGGAAGTAAAATAAACACTAGATCCGTGCATTTACTGCTTAATACGCGCTCAGAAAGCATCGCAAAGTAATTCGTTTAGAACACGATTCTTTATCCGATTTCTTTGTATGCAAGGAGAGATGCGTTGTACACATCCGACGGGCGAGGTGCAACTGATAAGCGCAGTGAAAGCGTATTGCAATGGTTGCATTGAAAGTGCATCTCGTTCGATACCTGTGACACACGCGGGCCAAATTTACTATCTTGTCTAATGCGTACTTTTTCTAGTACAAAGTACAGCGCATGATATCTACTTCGTTCCACTCACGTGCCTCTGATGTCTTCAGTGCGCTGCTGAAATCCAACGCGCGCGACTGGAGTCGAAGTAATTGCAATGCAATTGTTTAAATACTCCAGAATAACTTGAATTCTGGCGGTAAATTTTTAGGAATGCCTAGGAGAATGTTAAGTATATTGACTTTTAGATATGAGCATTTTTTCTGGTGCATATTTCGCGCTTTGCTGCACTACACACTACACAACGGACTGTTTACAGTCTGGCGACCAAGTTCAAGGATAAATTTTCCTAAGAATTAGAATCGTGACGCTCAATCTAAACACGGACGCTCATAGCCACTACACAATTTCTTCTTCCTTTTCGGAGGAGTGACATAGAATTATTTAACCGTCCGACTTGAAACACTTTTGAAAATGCAGTGAGAAATAAAGCCAAGAAGGCAATTTACGTACAAAATAGTTTATTGTAAATATTAAATCGCATCGTCCTTGGTATTACAGTAAACTAGATCATGGTTATTGGTTTTCATTATAAAATATGCAACAATTTATGAATAAATAATGGTCGCTGTCCCCTGATCATCGGGAAGCGCTCGCAAATTATTTAGGGAACGTAAACCACAATTGTGAACCCGATCATGTAAGCCCCAGCCCCAATTTGAGAATCTATTGGGTCTTCTTGTTGGGACGTGCTAGCGCTTCGTACTTAGTTTTGCTGTTGTACCATAAAACGAAGGGAATGACTAACGATGGTAGAGTCATGATGGCAAACGCCATCCAGTCTAACACATGCGAGGAGAACTTCTTGTCGTAATCGCGGAAAGCAACGATGGCACCTTCACCAGGTTCCGAACTGAAGGAAACCTGCATCTGTAAAAACACAAACAAGTATTAAGAAAGTGGATTAATTCCAAGTTGTTCTGAAAACAATTAATTATTGGATTACATGTTCTTTCACATACCTCCTCAGAGTCTTCACTTGCTTTGTATTTGACTACAGCACCTGTGAAGTTGAAGTATCCATATTTTGTGGGTCTGACAACAGCAACATGAGTGAGATTGGTTTGAGGAGGAATCCTATCTATGTGAGCTTCCAGCCGTCCGCCGACGATGTCAAAGGCTTCAGCTGGAAATCCTTGGTCAGTGAGCTTGACGTTTATTGCTGCAGAGTTGCCCACGTTGAAGAGTGTGTATCTGATAACAACATCCTGCTGTTCCACCAGGTAACGGTTCATGATCTGTTTGGAGACCATCAGGCGTGCGCCTGTTTCTTCTCCTTCATTGCCACCGGCGGCGGCGACCACCAGCGTCGCAAGAATAGAAAGTGCGAGTTTCTGCCACATCCTGAACTAAAAGAAATATCTTCAGTTAGCTCATTAAAGACGAGTGTAACTTTATGTTATAAAATTTTAGAATACTCACTTTGCGTTTAGTTCCCTTCACTGCTCCAAGAACGAATGAGGACGAACGATGTCTGACGTTGAATGCAAACACTCGCGATGCACAGACACGCGTGGACGAAACCCGAGTGATTACGTCGTCGACTTGAACACGGCATCGGCCACGTCTCAAAGCCAAACTAGTGCCATCTAGAAAGAAAGAAATACTTAGGTAAACAACAGAAACTAAACAAATATAATTATTTACAACACTTGAATATATGTAAATCTTTTTAATATATTTATTAATCTTGCAGTTTCATTTGTATCTTGTTTGCTGCTTTAAATGTATGTATATTTGAAACGTAAGCGCCATCTCTTACACTGTATGTTGTACAAAAGTTTAATGTTTTGCAATGATAGGCAAACAAGATATCACAACTTTAAACAAAACTTTATTCTTCTTCATGGAAAAGCTAACGGCTCTTAACGACCGTTACTCAATAACCTTTACTCAAGCTGGTGCAAGCGCACTACCTCCAATTTCATGTGATTAAGTGTAATTACTTCTTTTCGTGCTGGCTGGACACAAGGTAGGGTTTAAAAAGTATTTAATACACAATACACTTATATTTCCTTGCACTAATCACATAAACACTTTGCAATACTCATTAAACATTCAAGAATCTAGCAATGAGAATGAAACAATTGCAATCTGAAATAAAGTACAATTTCATTGCTTCCAACATGTGCAAGGTATAAATAAGAAACTAATATTCAAGATCTAATTAATCATGTAAAGAAACATTGAATACTGATACTCATCAAAGGCTGAGTAGTTTGAAAATAGACTAGGGATATGAAAGATCATTAAGTACTTGTGTCAGTAGGTAAAATAACTTATTAGCATTTGAGACATTCAATTAAACTCCACTTGTTGCTCAGTTTTCACTTGTCTGGCAACATGTGCACTTTGCGGTGCCGTTCGTAAAATATACGGCACCACACTCTCGATTTGCACGGGCCCCAGTTGAGCAGAGAAGAATAACTCTTCTATTACTTGAGCTTCAAACGCCCTCAGTGGTGGCAGACGTAGGAGTAGCTTAGAAAATCGTTCACCATCGTCACATTTCCTTCCTAAGTGTGCCCTGAGTGCTTGCACTGCTTTTTCTTGAAGCTTTTCCAGCCTTGCATCTCCAGCTTCAGCTGAAAATACAACGACTGCTTTCAAATATGCGTATTCGTGGTCATCAACTCGAAGACGCTGCATGCTCGCAACGAATTCTTGCAGACGAACAAGTTGCTCTGCTAATTGCTTGACGCGTGTTGCAGGGAGTCTGTCTTGGGCAATTGAACCATGCAGATGAGCTACTAGGGCAGAGAGAATCGTAGAAAGTGGCAGTGAACGTGAAGTTTGTGCCATTCCCAGGGTGAATAAATCACTCCAACAGTTCCTAATCAAAGCTGTTTGTGTCTCCCCACTGAAATAATCAAACAAATATATAATAAACAAAAAAATATGATGTGACTTTAGTTATACCTCAAAGATTGAAACATTGGGATGCTGGCAGCCCAATGAATAGATGTGAAGAGTAATCTAGACCCACTTTCACACACATAGTGTGAATTGAGATAAGCTGGCACTGGTCCAGGCGTCTGTAGTTGAAAACGCATGTGGTAGTCGTGAAGAAGAGGAGCATTGTCATCACCAAGTGGTGATGGCCTAGGTTTTGGGTCTGAATGTGTGGGTGAGTCTAAGCACTGTACCCTAGCCATGGTGTCCAATGCCAGGGCAATCAACTGTTTGTCTCTAGCGGCGGATATAGCATCGGAAAGGTCGGCATTATCGCCATCATCAAGGGATGTCTCATCTTCCATGCTGGCCTGGCTGGGTGACATGTGGTGCATCTCTGGGAGATGAGCATTCACTAAAACAATTCAATTAGCCATTCATTAACCTAACTAAGTAATTATGTAGGCCTACACTTTGTTAGAAGTGAGCTGAAGTTGAGATCACTGTTGGGAGTAATTGCTGGTGGCTGCTGAACAGGTGGTTCTACAGTCAAGTCCTTCCTAAAAAATATTCTGGATAATCCAGGACTGTATGCAGAGGGGCGCGCTGGGGAGAATTCTTTTTTGTCCACAATGGGTTTCCTTTCATGTTGGACTGCTACAATAATCTCAAGTTAAGTTAACAACATACTTAAGTCCATTCATCACTCAGGTAGATTATCTTACAATCGGTGCGCATCCCGCAAGCTAGACATTTCTGCAGACGACAATACTGACAGCGGTTGCGATGGTGTTTGGTGACCTCGCAGTTCTTTGCCCCGCGGCATTGGTATCCAAGCTGTTTACGAATAGACCGTTTGAAGAAACCCTTGCATCCCTCGCAGCTGACAGCGCCATAATGCCTCCCCGATGCACGGTCTCCACACACCACACAGAGTTCTGCACCGAGGCAGAGGCCCGCCGCCTCCGCCTTGGATTCCATTGAGTTTTCTTCACAAGAACGCGGCACCCAATGCGATGCAGAGCAATGAGCAGCCCGTGCAACGCCACGCCACGCGAAATGAGAGCGACGCGCGTTACACTTAAGTCGCCTCAACTCATTCCGATGACCTTTCGGTTCATGACCTTAAAGTCGAGTACACCTGCGCGCAACACGCACTAGCATTCATCCTGTAGATGTCGCTGAGGGTCCATTTGAAGTTGAGCTCCAAGTTCCAAAGGCACTCTGGAAACATTAATTAAAGCAACAGAGTCCAATTAACTTAGTTTCTATATTAAGTCTGGTTCAACACTAGTTTAACATGAGGTCTATTGCTAGATAGTATGTTCCTCTGAAGTTTAATTGGGCTACATTCTGCAAATTGCCACGGAGGAACTACTTATGTACATTATTTATTTCAACAATCGAAACATTCGCAAACGGTAATAGCAACACTTTGACACCCTGTTTCGTCTAGATTCAATCTACAGTCATAAATACATGACAATAACATACATTAGCTCACTCTGCCTACACTTTGAAAGTGAACTCACAAGTGATATGACTTGATATGTCGTTTCACTACAGCGCCGCTCTTGCAAAAGAATCAACAATATGCATGTCTACAAATCTGTAAAAATCCAACAACGATAAAAATCCTATTGTCATACTTCTTACAAATAGTGTATACTAATTTACAAAACCAATGTTCATTTGTTTATCGCTTTACGGCCACAGTAGTTTCGCCGGTTTGTAAAATGTGTGTTCATGTGGGGTTACTTTGACGCTTATCACAATGTTGCTACGTTTTTTTTGAATGAAAATGTGTATGTGCGCTTGTTGCGGGTGGTTGAAATTATTAGATCGATATGTTCTTATTCTGTGGCGTTGACGGTAATTGTCTTGCCCTTGGGATCGTCGAACCGATCCATGGTCTTGATATCCATTATCATTGCAAGACCCATGGCCATTATCATGGCGAGGATGAAGGTAACGAAGAGGCCCGACCAGATAGCCGGCGATGTGAAGCCTACACAGTCGTAGGAGTCATCGAAACTTTCGATTTTTGCGGTACCATTGTCAAAATACTGCACTTGGAAGTGAGGGAATTGTAAGAAGTATGGTTTGAAATCCTCTTCATGTTCCTTAGTTGCAATTTCCCTCAAAGTCAGATTGCTGCTGCAGCTGTAGGAGAAACCAAAGGGCGCGTGTATGTCACTTTGGTATGACTTTCCACCAAAATCGACCGTATCAACAATCCAGTAATGCATGCTATCTGTTCGAATATGGAGAACTATGTCTCCTGCAGTTGTAGGAATTGTTAAGATGTTTTCGCCCTGCGTGACGGATCCATCCTTTTCAAACTTCGTCAGCTTGTTGGAGTCATTCTTGTCAATCTTAAAGAATGAACCATGAATGTAGACAAAATAATTTGGCAAAATTGTCAGATGATCATCATCTTTTAGAGCACGAGTCAGTCTATGTTTGACAATCTCACTTGGTACAATCCAGGATGAATGATGGCCTGTGTAGATGCAAAGGACCTTTTCACTGTTGCTTGCTGATACTTTTTCATACACCTCAGCAATGAATTTAGCTAAAAAGAAACAAAGAATTATATCTATAGTGCAGCTAAGTTCCAAAAACTCACAGTGTCGTTTGAGCATATCAACTCGATCCTCATCATCCTTTGCATCATTCAGGTCAATGATCAACTGCTTCTTCTTCAATAAGCTAGGATCACTGATAATATCATCCACAGAGGCAACAACAATGTCAGTATTGAGGTCCTGGATCACATCCATAGGGCTGGATACTGTTGGCAGGTAAGTCACTCTGGAGTGGTCTGCAAGCTGTCTGAGCTCATAGAATGTCATTGCTGAGAAGTCTTCTGGACTAAGGTTGGTCTCAGCAAAGATGATCATTCTATCACTGTGTTGATGAGTTTGCTTTTGGAGGAGGACTTCTCTGAAGGTGGCTTTGCTCACGTGTGTGACGGCTGGGAACACACCTTTGGTGCTACAACAGTGGAAGAAATACTAGATTAGAGCGTCTTCTTAAAGGGAAGAATAGAATAGCGCGTAGGAATCTGAGTACTATATACTTACGGGATTGTTTGCCACATATAGACTGGAACCAATTCACTGGCGTTGGCCATGAAGAGGCCTACAGCTACGAGAAGGAAGAACTGCGATTTTAGGCCCATGATAACTGATATGATGAATTTCAGCGGCGATGGAACGCCTGGAACGAACACTGGTGCAGTCACGTGAAATCGAGGCGGGTGTAGCAACGTAGTGATCATATGGCTCAACGTCGACCGAACGACTAGCAAAGCTGCCCTACTCAGGAGACTGCAAATCACAAGTTGTTGGAGGTGGTTCTTTTCCTCCAGGCACGATGGCGCCACTGCTGGAATTTGATGAAACAGCTTATTTAAAAAAGATTCTCCCGCTTTGGTAAACAATTTCGCGCAGGATAAATAAAGGCCTCCGCAGGAATAAAACAATGAAACTCTAGTATTTACTTTTAAGATACAAGTTAGTTTGTAATTAAAATTATTATCGTGTTCAGTGACCGCAAAAAGTGCTCGTGACTGCCAGGATTAATCATAATTTGCCTCACCAAACAAGTGAAATTACTAAAACTATTTATAATACAATTTAGTATAGATCGGCTGGCGCGCAGGTCGCCATCGTAGGATATAAGGTACATTTGCACAGTATAAAATTCCGCCCCTGACGCTTAATTCACATGTATCTTAATTAATGCTTTAGCAATCAAATCTCAAAATGCAAATATAAATCTCTTCATCTACTAAAAGTAATAAAATACATCAAAACCTTTCTCAAAGGAAACATACTTAAAACATTAACATTTAACAAATGTTATTTCACAATTGCATCAGTTTGCAGTCCTCGGCATTCCATTTCTATGCTCTGCCCCCCCAAACTTGGTTAATTTGCTATTCACGCTTTGATGGCAGTGCCATTTCAGCTTCCACCTTAATCTCATTTGTGGACTTTGGGATATCGTTCTTGTACGTATCAAAGTCTAACCGCGTTCTTTTGCTAGGAGGATGATCATCCTCGTCGTCCGATATATCCGGTTCTATAAACTTTCGTTCTTCCCCGCCGTCGCCAGGGATTAGGCCACCGTTTACGTTTTTATTCCGATCAAGGAATAAACGCAGGTCTTGTAATGCCTGCTTAAACTCATCTTCGTGTCGCTTGCAGAAGTCCTGCAACGAGCCACCCTGTAGAATCTCTGTACAATTCGATCTAATGATCGATTCGTACTTGGAGGAAAGATCTCCCAAGTACTTGACAAAGGCAGCGGTACCATTGTCTCTCTCCTCTGAGGTGACATCCTCAAAGCGTGTTTCAGCTTCCTCCTTGTTGAAGACAATAAATTCGTCCATATTCATAGGATCCTCCTCTTCCTTTGTGGGATTGAATAAAAGCGCTCTTCGCGCGGCCATCATTTGTTGCTCACCGACCTCGAGGTCTTTGTTTTCTGCCGTGCGCAGGTTTGGCAGGCAGACGAGAAGTGTCGAGAAAAGCACAATCATTAAACATGTTGTCGGTGTGGCTTTGGTGGAACCGCTACAGAGCAATTCCTGCAGTTTCTTCAACTGCTCTGATAGCTTTGTGTTTTCTCGGTTGAGGTTCTTCACTTTGTTTTTGAGGAGTTCATTTTCCTCGTCCGTTTTACGGGCTTTTTCTTCCAGCTGATCAACGTATTCCTTCTTACGTTTGCGAGAATCTTGTGCGGAGATCTTGTTGCGAATTTTTCGTCTGATGCGCTTCAGCTCCTTCTCTTCGTATTTAGTAAGCGGATAATGGGACGGGAGTTTAATACCTTCCTTCATCAGGAGGCGTTTTTCCTCTCCAGTGAGTTCCAATGCTGGATAATTATTTCCGTCCATTGGGATATGATGGTCCATATCGATATCATCTGCAAAGACCGCATCTACATAATCTACAATTCCAATGGGCACGGGGAACATAAACTTACCATCCACTGATTCCGAACTCGTTGACGCCGCATATTGCGAGGCTTTCTTAAAAACAGGCTTTGTCTGTGCTGGGATGAACTTTAGGGTCTCCATGTTGAGTTCATTGGCCCGGATGACTTTCAACTTTTTGATATCCTTGACATTCACTGGGAGAAGTAGTGATCTACCACCTGCTTGCACTCTGATGACTTGGTTTTTGCTATTGTTGATAATCTTTGTGGTTTTGGTATTCATGCCCCCCAGAATGGGGATCTCTGCATAAGAAAAATAAATGCCAATTAGAATTATACGTAATTTAATATATATTTATATATAATTAGAATAGAAACAAACCTTGAGATGGTTTGGTGACCACGATTTTTTTAGTGGGCTGTTCAGATGATGGTACCGCGGATTGGATTCGTTTGATCAATTTATGGGTCACATTGTTGACAACTGGAGTGTGCACAACCGTGTCTTCGATGAACTGCTGCAAGTGATCATTTTGCATCGATGTCTGGTCAATAAAACTGCAATAATCATCACTGGTAAGAGTTTGGCTTGATTGATTACCGAATAGTGTTCTAGAATATCAAAAAACAACAACTAAAAAAGAAATCGAACAAAAGTGGTTCACCCAAAAACATTTACAGGCAAACTTAAACAACTTATAAATATTATATTGAATTATTTTTAACAAAGCGTGAAATGTGCTTCAAGAACGTCAACCAGTTTGGTTGTATTCCTAAGTGGAAAGTAAAGACAAGACCATGGTAGTGGGAGCGCTTTGCAGTTCTCTCACTGTTGCTCCAATTTCTTCATAAAGTGAAAGGTCAGACGCTCGACCAGTTTTATCTACTCGCGCTTTGAAACTAATTACAAATGTAAAATCCTCACATGGTTTTTAGAGGTTAGTGAATTCCATATGGTACCAAGAGAAGGGTATTAATATCACAGAAAGCTGAAAAAATATCATACATTTGCTCATGGAAGTTGTCGCTGTCATTGGAACCGATATCACTGTCGGTGCGTGGGCTGTTGTGAAGGGTCGAGTTGGGCGATGTGGAGGGTGACTCTATGCCAGAAGTGCTCTCCGCAAAGCTGGCATCGTCCTTCAGGAGTTCATCGTTGAAATAGCGCATTTTGTCATCGATAACATCCAAGAAGTTTTCCTTCTCTAGGGACAGCACAGAATCGAAGAATTCTGACGTCTGAGGAATTAACAGACACGTTAGTATTGCGCGAAATGGGAAAAATTGATCATTAAGGGCCATTATTCCTTAGTTTGGGGTACTTTGAGCGGAAAGACAGGTAGTCGAATATTTAATAATGGTTCGTACCTATATTGCGAAAATTTTCCCCGAACATTAGGTTTACTTTCCATTGTCCCATCGTTGTAATACATCGTTCATTACGATAACGATTAGTCACATTGATAACATACTTTGGTGTGCAAAAATTTCGAAATACGAACGGAAAACTTACGCAAAAGCAATTTATTTGTGATTTGTTCACACTGAATTTATGGAATTTAATGCTATATTGCGCATATTATGTTACCTTTCAGATGTTTCCTTGATCTTTTTCTGTAGGAATAAGATGCGGAAACGTTTTAATAGATTTCCAAGTTTTCGCGTCCTAGTTTAAGCTCTCTGCTGCAGCACAGCAATAAGGAAACATTTCAAACCAACACATAGCAAACCCAATTTTTGTATAGACAGAATACCTTCACCCGTTATACGCATTATTCACTTGTTTGTGATGACGAATGAACACAAATACAGTTAGGCGACTTTCTTCGTCGCCCATTCTCAATAGGCGCAACTTAATTGACTTACCATCATGTCTGGCGCGTCGAAATTAAAGTCCATATTGTTGATGTCCATGTTGAGCTCGTCGTTGGCGGACTCGCCGCCTTTCAGCATGTAGTCGAGCAGCTGCGACATGGTCCCTCGCACAGCTAATGGTTCATCTGCTCATTAGCAGACACAAAAGAGCCGCGCACTGATTATTTTTAGTCGGCACTGGGATGCTTGCAATCGCACAAGAAGATGGTGCAATCACCGAAACGCCTTTGCTGCGGAGAAGCGTGTGTCCTGCACAGCTAGCTATCCGGTTTTGCCAACGTCAACTAAATGATCGTTGGGCGGCGAACGTAGGAGTGCTGCACTCCGAACGCAAGGATTGAATGACGGCAGCAGATCGATGCGATGCTGCTACATGCGCGTGCGTACAGTTACATGGGGCCACGCTGCCCCCACTTGGTAGGTCTTGATCCCACCATGGTTTACTCGAGTGTTTGAATGTTGAGAGGGAATATTACGAGAACGTTAAGCACATTCTGTGAATCACTTAGCAAGCTGAACCTAGAAAACCAATCAGTGTTTGTTACCCAACTCAAGGGACATATCTTGAAATGGCTTGTAATCTGCGAAAACATCTCCCAGGCAATGTTGATATCTCAGCAGTAGGAGCTATTGAAACCTAATCTGCTTATGAATATTTGAGACTACAATATACGCCTTTTAATTTACTTGCATTCTGACTTAAAAATGATAACTTAGCAGAAACATGGGGGAAAGGTGAAACGGGTTAGGCCAATTACCCAAATTCGCAGACGCGACACTTACGTTTATCAAAGTCGGGTTTAAAGTTAGCACCATATTTGCTAAGACCGCCAAATGCAGTCGGGGATTACAAAAGTTTTATTGCGTTCTAAACACGCATGGACCTACACGACCTAAGCAGGTTCTAACGGGAGGTTATCACCGAAATAAATTTAAAATTAGCTTTATTTATCAACAGTACATTTTTGATTGCCCTCGTATTTCAAGAAATTGTAATTTTTGTAAAACTGTACACATGTCAACAAAGTAGACGTGCCAACACAGCACCAGTCTACCAAAACAAGTCCTATCTAGAGTAAAATCTACCTTAAGTCGCATGCGTCCACAGCCGCTATCTTGTCATACAAATATACAGCTTCAATTAATAAGTTCGCAAACTGCTATCAGGATCTGATAGCGAGGCGTGAGTATCACGAGGAGTGTTACATAAGTAAAGTGTAATGTCATATGTCACTTGGAGTTGCTACTATCGGACTTTGATTGTCCGCAAATGATGTATGTTCGAGGGTTATTATTATTCACTGTCACTGTAAACAGCGGATTTGACCCTTCGTTCAATGTCACGGATGTGCCGCAAGGAGTCCATCTTCATGAAACGGCCATCAATCGATGAGCTTTTTCTGGCCCTAATGAGAAGGATTACAGAGGTGGCTATTATGACGATAGCGAGGATGACCACGGTAGCAAAGATCCGAAAGCACCAGACCTCATCCAGAAGTGGAGAGTAGGCACCTTGGGGATAGCAGTAGTGCTCGGAGGACGTACGGTTGTAAAGGAAAGCATCAGGGAAGCACTCGGTGCAGCTGTAGTCATAGTTGGCATTGCATCCTTTGCAACTGTAATGACACGGTTCACAAGCCAAGATGGCAGGTACCTCGGAAGGATCGTAATTGAACTCAGTGTAGGAGACGATGTAGAACCCTAGTGGACATCGGTCGATGCAAGCGCTGTCCAGGAAGTAAAAGCCATCCATGCAAGCTGAAATTGGGGGGAAATTTAGTGTTAAGGTTGCTGTGAAGTGTTACAGTTCATTCAGGCATTCATTCTTTGGATAGTGTTTTTAGTTTGAATTTGTCCTTTAAGCAGTTAACTTAATTTACTCATGTGGGGTGTCATATGTCTTCCGGCTTCGTTTGATCAAGTGGTTTCCGTTTATATACGAAATGGTTTCTTCGATAATAATTTTTCGTCAGTTTGTACTTCAGGTTGCAATTTTAAAGCATCCCCATAAATCCTCGACAAATGTACATGATGTAATTAGAAAAATGGAACTTTCCTCTTTTCAATATCAACAAACATCACTCGGTTATTTTCGTTCCTCAGTTATTTAAAGTTCAAACAAGTTCAATCTCTAGCAGATTACGTTATATTACGTCTCGCATGCAATAAAATGTGTGATTAATCGGCGTGAAATTAAGTGAACTGCCCAAATCGTCTCCAGATATGACGGCATTTCCATTAATGTGGGAAATGGGGTTGTATACGAGCAAATATTATTCAAAAGATGCTTGCGCATTCCATCAGCAAACAACTTATCAATGAGTCAGTTGACAACAATATCCAATCTCACGCATGCAAAGAACAAACGCAAACCAACAAAATAAAAAAAATTGCAACAACAGTGACCAAACACACACAGCAAACATGAGAGAACGCAGCTTTTGGGCACTCACCTATTTGACGTTAATAGACGGCGATGGGTGTGATGGGTGGTGTTAGGATGACAAATGAAACCCGACGCGCGCAAACCACCACTTTACACCTATGAAGACATAAGAAACAGCACAGCACAAAGCAAGGAGGGACACAGCAGAAGAACAATATCGCGCAAAGATTACAACACGAGATGGTGATTAGTCAGTACTAGATCTCGTCATGGTTCATCATTTTTATTACGTCTTCGTGTCGCATTCATTTACAAATATTCATAAAACGCTTGGAATCGATATTGGTTACTAAGAAAGTTTCCTTTTTTTGTGTTTGTCGTTTAGTTGCTAATCGTAAGAATGAAGTACAATTCCGTCTAGCGCATCAACGCATCTTAAGTAGTCTATCGACGAAATGGCATCGTCTTTACACGTGTACGTATTGTCGTTGATTTCTTCTAGTTTATTTATGTATTTATTGACTCTCGTGACGCGTGTGTGCGTGTGTAAAATGGCTGACTCTATCAGACTAGGCCGGTACGGTACGACTTTCCTTTTGTGGTGCTTTCCAGTTTTACGCGATTTACCAATTCTGGCTTTCACCTGCCTTTAATTACACGACATATCATAATAGTTGGAATCGTTCGCTAAAATAAAAATCCTATTAATTTCGAATCGTCAATTACCTTTAAATCGAGAAAATATGATTTAGTCGATATTTACAGTTATTTTTTATGTGTAACCCGTTCGTACTTAATCTCATTGTTGTGAATTCGCTTAAGTTATACAATTATTACTTAATTACTTGTTGTATTATACGAGGAACTACGAGCATTGTAAATTTCTCGGCAAATTACCCCTTTGCCTGAATCGCTTTTATCGATTAACTAGTATATTACTCACCTCCCAATATATATTCCGTATCATCGTATATATATAGTATTTATATATAAAACGTATTAACATATGTACACCACTACACAATTAAATAAATCACAGCGAATTGTATTAATATGTATATATGCACATAATGCGTATGCATTGATCAACCGATCAACAATGGTAATCGTCATCGCCAAAGGGCAGCGTTGGCCCTTTGCGTAAGTAATTCTGCTAAAGAGAAGGAAAAGTTGAGCTACTGCGATATGTATATCGTCGTAAATTGCAAAACGAATGGCAAACAGGGTGGCGTCTCGCGTCCCCTCTCGAAATTCGAGTAATTGCACTTTGTATTACGCGTGCAATCCACAAGACGCCATGTTTTTGGCACGCCCTGAACAAGAATGCGATTCTTACATCGTCGTAGTACGATATTTGTGTTCTCTATTAATCCACAGCCTTTGAGAATGAACTGATTTCCGTTAAGATTCGTTACTCCATGCGCGCCGTGTGTGCAAAATTCGCATTCAGTTACACCGTGGAGATTAGCTTAAGTTACGCCTATGGTATGGTTGGTTGCATTTGTAGTTTGTTTTCGGTCCATGGGTCATTTGGTATCGCGGCACCCCGCAAATGGCGCTACGGCTGCGTCCATACACGGAAGCTATCACAAAAGGCGGGCGAACCGTGTGATTGGGTATTATTGTCTAGCCGCAGGAAGGCGGCGGTAGAGCGCAGAAGGAATGCCAAGAGGCTTGAGCAGCTGGCGCTCGCGTAGTAAAGGGAAAGGGCAAGCAACGCACCTATGCACACGTCACCTCGCGACTTCTTGCAACCACTGATCGCCTGCTGGGAGAACTCTTCTTCCTCTAACAGGTCTTTTCGAATCTGAAAATAAAAGTGAAGGAGTAACGACAATACATCCTTGGAGGAATGGACAAAAGGTTACCTCAGGTCCTACATTTTGTTCACCATCCGAGTCTATCACATTCTCATTGATGTCGTCTGCTGGGTTATAAGCTGGAGCTTTGGATATGATAGCTACCTCCTTGTTGGCTCTTCCATCTACAGCTGGAGGGGTGGAGGTACCATAGAAGACCATATCCCAGGCATGAACTTCCGCTGCAAACAGATGGCAATTAATATCATTCTTGCTAAACCATAGAACAGTAAATCAAAATACACGCAGCACAAAAAAAAAAACACGCAATCAAAAAGTTAATAGAGTTACAGTAAGATCTATAAAACGTAAACCGTGCATAAAAACAAACAATCTCTATAAAAAAATGCACGTTTACCACTTTTATTTCTAGGTGTCGCGCGCGTCGTTGTAATGGGAGCCAGTGTGGACGGCTGCCGCGTTTCCGAATTCCTATTTGAAGAGTTCAAATCGCGACTTTTCTCTTTCTGCTTCTGCATTTTTTTACGATGTTGCTCGTCACTGGTACCCGTAAACTTTTCAAACTCACGCTCGGGAATCATTATCGGATAGGTTATGCTGTAGTTTTTCGCGTACTTGCTAAACTTCGACGCATTAACCGCGTAATAGAAGGGTAGTAATTCGGGTTTTTTGCTCTTTGAAGATTCGGCTGGTTTCGCGGTTACTTTGGACTTTGGCTTGCTTTTCGCTTTCTGCTTTTTGTTCTTTTTGCGATCTTTAGGATTGGATGTGGCACTACCGGAGGGGCTATCAACGCGCATAGAATTGAGTTTTTTATTTGGTTTGAGTGACGCGTTCGGGTCCACATCATTGGGGTTCGTCTGGTTGGTGCCGTAAAAGACGAGCGACCACGACTGAAGCGTGGCGCGGCCTGGAAAACAGCATTAGTCATGTTAGTGCAACCATCACCAGTTGAAGCTAAGCATCAGAACATCCATAAATTCCAGTTTAAGAATTTGTTAGACAGTTAAACTTTATGTGCTTTTATTAACTACCTAGGAGACGACCATCGTTGTGGACTTCTAACGTCCACGTGCCAAGTGGACTCTCTCCCCAGGAATGAACGGACATGAAGGGCCAATGGGTGAAACCACTCCTTGAAAGGTCGTGAATTCTGTGCGCTAAAAGTGTTACTCTAGTACCCATTGGGGAGATCAGTTGGATGTTCAGGTCTCCTCGTTTGTGTGAACTGATTGTGAGCTTTGCTTGGACATGTTCCAAGATTTTGACTTGCCCAGCATCTGTTACTGTTAGAGATAAGACAACAACACTTCTCGCGGGAATTTTCCTAGAAGTAACTAAAGTTAGAAACCAAGCACCTCAAAGTCGGCAAAACTTTACTTCTCAGCTTGTGGAGCTTTAACCTCATAACTATGCTGTTCCGGGACAGTAATCCAATTCCTCGCCAATCTTACCATTGCATGAGCATCCATCAAACCATACCCGAAACTATGGGACACATTTCTTCCAACGCCATTGGTCTGCCAATCATGGGCGACCAACCTTTGCGGACGTGCAGTTCGTACCACAATATGCTGCATATCACGCCATGTTAATTTAGGATTTGCTTCTAAAGCCAATGCACAAATCCCAGCAGCTAATGGGGCAGAAGCTGATGTACCCGTGTGGCTAGATGTACATGCATGGTGCAGATCTGTAGTAACCACTTGCTTCTCTCCAACCTCCCCACTGCTGTAAGTAGTCGCCAGCGTTGAACTGCAAGCTTCACTGTACCATGGCACTCGACCATGCTCAGTAGCACTGGAGATACTCAAGGAATAGATAGAATTGGTATACCCATCACAGTTGCAGTTGTCATGATCACGTCCTCCATTTCCGGAAGCCCACACAAAAATAGATCCCTTGCCATCACGACCCTTGGTCACACCTTCTATAAAAGCTCGCGTTGCTAACTCCCCAGGACCATCCACTGTTTTACCGTCATCATCGGGACCCCAGGATGCACTGTAGATGTCAATGTGTTGAGGGTTTAGGCTTAAAGAGCGTGCTTCAACTGCATCAGTAACGTCCCCGTCTAACATACGAACACCCCCGACTTGCGCTCCATAAGCTACACCCAAAGAGCAGATGGAGTTGTTGGAGGTTGCAGCAACCTCACCAGCACACCTAGTACCATGCCTATTGGAGTCAATCATATCGTATCTGGGACTAGGGTCGGAGTCTTGATTATTGACATCGTAAGATGCCAAAGGATCCTAGAAGAAATGGAGTTACAAATTTGAAAATGGTATTAATCTTGTATTCATTGAAACTCACGTAGTTCTGAATTAAATCAGGATGGTCTTTTTCAAGTCCATCATCTAGTATAGTAACAACAGCTCCCTTTCCAGTAATGCCTTCCTGCCACGCAGGTATCACATTCATATCCATACCATTCCCGCGATTAAGGTACCACATCCCAGACCATCGTGGGTCAGTGAAATCCACGCGATAGTCCCGTTTTGAGCGTCGTTTTGCTCTTTGTTGTTGGGACCAGGCGACTCTGGTATCTACGGCAAGCTGTACCCGTTTTCCATGGTGGAAGTTAACTGATCTTCGCACTATCCTGGGATGGGAGAAGTGGTAGTAGTCTGGGAATATCTGAAAAGATATCCCTTTTAATATCAATTGACTCTATGAAAAATGATACGAAGTACATAACTTAATTTTATGATAGAACATAACGTCAAACATTCAGGAGCAAATCCACTTTCGTTTCAATTTACAAGAAGCGCGCCAGGAAATGAAAACCATCTACGTAATACACGTGGCGGGTGCACGCGATTCCCGCGGGAGGCATTGGCGGAAAAACGATGTAACGGTTGGCCGTATCGCAATCGATATTTCACACCCATCACCATCAGGATCGCACAATAAACCGTGCGCAGAATGCACGACAGCGGAGCGCTTGATTTGTTCCCGCGATGAAATGATATTCGCGAATGAAAACTCACAATGCGTTTGCATAAATCACACAATGCATAACTCTGTATAAAAGCACAAAATATGGAATTAGATAAAGCCCACATATTTTCAATAAACAAACATCTTCCTAACTAACCGACAGAGAGCATTCACTCTAATTTTTGTTAGCGAAAAGTGGAACCAAAACAATAAATTGCATCATGCAGCATGTGTTGCAGGGAATTAGGTATTAACTGAGTGCAGGACATTTTCTCTCTGTGCGAATTTAAATCTAAATCCCTCCGACAACCTGCCAGTAGTCGATGGTCCTGGTTTGCGCGCAGTTCAGCTGGAACATTTAGCGTTAGTCACTTTACGCACTAATTGCATAATACAAGCAGCAGGTGCATTGTATGCATACGGATTTACAAAAAAAGGATATGCCACTCACGGAATCAAATCGATTACACAGGCATGAGAATTATATGCTGCCATCGTGCGCGTTTTGAGATTAAAATCGCATTTTGTAATCCTCTCTCGATCCATTCTGCCTGCTCAACCCTACCCAACTATTCTTAAGCGTTTCACATCTTCTTACGCCCCCCCCGCAGTAAAAATCCAGCGCACCTTACAATTCATCTCCTTCACTCTGAATCATTAGACTCGATCGATCTCCTTCCACTGCTGCTAATACTTCACTTGCGATATTTGTCCATTGTCTTTCGCTTCGTTTTCCCTTCTTTTCCGAACTATTGAAGCGGCATTTAAATGAAACCCGCTGACGGCTTTGTTCTGATTGACATTTAGGTGTGCGCGACCTTTCCCGATGTGAGGATAGGCGCGAAGAATCGCAATCATCGATTCTGCGGCATCAATGGAGACGAGCCGACGACGATATTGCCTTTCATATTTAGTTTCTTGAGCTGAGCACAGATATTGATTAACAGCCGTTAGGTCGTCGCGTTCAGCATTTGTTTTATTATCAGCAACGTGCTGGAGCGGCGGTGCACTTAAATGACTTTTGTCCTCCCAATTTGGAGAAATGCACGCATCGGCAGTCAAAGAAGAGATGCAATCCAAAGGAAATAATTTACTGTAATCTACTATTATTTTTCTCTCGATTGCACGGTAGGAAATAAAATATAACGAAATAAAGAGAAATGTCTGTCATTTAGAATAAATGTGCATTCAGCACAATTTATGATATTGTTCCACGAAGTATTTTTATTAATTTACCATTAAGTCAATTTTACGATGATATTTTAATTAAAAGTGTAAAACAATGTCTTCGTGTTCGTTACTTACGAGTAAAATCCAAGGGCAAAAAAAGTTTTCTTCATTTTGGCTTTAAGTTGCATTTAAAGCTCGCAGACTTTGAGGAGTGGAAAGTACCGAGGAAAAAAGTTTTAATAGCGGGACGCTAACCTAGTCCTCTATTTTCCTGACTCCTCTTGGACTGCTCGCGCTTTGCGGCGAGGTTTTATGCGTTCCGGTTCATTGATTCGAAAATATCCTAATATTTTGCGACATTAATGAAGGCAAAGCCACACGCTCAACGCAGTAAAAAGGCAAAGCCACAAAAAAGTGAATTTATTGCTGTGGCGATAAAAACTGAGAGTGAAATCGTACTCAGAGTACGCTACAGCTACAGCTAATCAGAACGATTCCCAGATAACCGGTCGAAGTTTAAAAATGCGGAAATCAATTCAAGAATTAAGGAAAGAATATATTAACTTGTTTCCGACGCTCCTTAATTTAATCATCATCATCTTTTATCAAACTAATTATTATCCTGATCGAGATTTCAAATCCCTCTTATCGCCAGAATATAATAAAATAAATTGGTTGTAATTCGTCTATTCCACTAATGGTAAACTCAAGATTTCCTCCGACTTCCAAGGCTGCATCCCTCAGTTTAAAATGGATTTAGCCAACTAATCGCCTCCGTTCCCGAATTCCCGGCTGGCGTCCATCGCCTGGCCGGCCGTTACACGACTCATTTACTTCGCCGTTCCATGATGCGTCGCGCTTCCTGCAAACACAACACCACATACACGCCACACAAGGAAGCTTCATCATAAAAAAGGTCGCAACATCTCCGGCGCCGATCGCCCACCGGAAGTCGTCCATCCGGCATCGGCGAAAAATCGACGGGATCTTGACTCGTCGCCAAATTAAATGCGATGCAATCACCCAACAGTAAACTACTTCTTCTTGCACTGACTACAAACAATGACCGTTTTACATTTCGAACGTTTGGTTTGCATGAAAAAAGTGAATGTTGGAATATTGGGACGATCTAGTCATTGCGAAAGTTGAATGGAGATGTATGAGGCGTGGAGTGTTTGGCATGTGAAATTAATTTCCATTGAACATATATGTTCAGTGCAGTCAAACAAGGCGGAATCAAATTAGGAATCTGATTCGATCAACACCCGCATGGTGGGTGCTGCATGTCCTTAGGCGCGATTAATTATACGCAAATTCAAACAGAAACGCAGACCCCAATCTGTCAACGCAAACAAGAGCTAGTGGCGAGCGTTACCAGACAACCCACAATGAAGAATCGTCGTTTAGGTTTAAATGGGAGCTTTTTAATCACCTCTAATCAGACTTACGTCTTTTCTAAGCCGATGCATTAAATGGTTCTTTTTCAAACAAAGGCCAAAGTCACTTCCTAACTGAGTGAAGTCACTTTTCATTCCTTCAATGAGAAAATTAACTCCTAATAATTACCCAATGAGTCTTCCCGATGACGATTTTCCACACTCTATTGTTGTCTGCCGCATCATGCACATCATAAACTCGCACCATTGTACTCGCACATGCTCATTTGCATTTTCGCATTTCCCCGTGAAGAAGATGCCATGCCGCTGTAGTTCGCGCGACTTGGAGTTTTATTACATTTTGCCTTCGACTCGCGCAAACTTTGCCATTCTACCATCTTCGCAAATTATCGCTGCATTCACTGGCTTTCAGCTGATGATTCTAGCAAAGACTGCTGCTGCAGGCTTTTGTCATCTCAACAATTGCCGTAAAGCCAGATACGCATGAATAACGACAAATATTTGCTTTGCTAAACAGTAGAGCATATTTTACTATGGTTTAATAAATGTTTACGACATAGTTGGCCGAATGCAGTAAAACTATTTACGATTAACATAAAATATTTAAAATATTTCTTCTTTTTTCGAAATAATAACGCGGCGTTTTAAACTCCAATAAGCACCGGCGTGAGCTGCATACTCAGAGTTAATCTTTGCACTGCTGGTCGGCGATTTATTAAGTTAAGCACAAGTCGAACGGCGGGGGGGGGGGGGCGTTTTGCGCGTGAATCCGCGAAATTTGATTAAGGAATTTGACTCTTAGCACGCTGTGAAGCAACATAACTATTGGTATGCTAAAGTAGCTCGATGCTTCCAGGCCCTGCATGCCGGAAAGGCGGGCAAACAAGCGCAAAAAGGGAAAAAATAAGAGCAATCGATTTTTAAGCTGAAGTTTATGGTGCGCGTTGCATGCTGCACATGGTGGAGGCGCCGGCAATTTGCAGTCAATTTCCTCGGCGCAAAAAAAGTTAAAATTGATGCTGTGAACAAACTATGGCAAGCTTATACTGTACAATGTTACACACCACTGAATTATTCATCGTAATTGGATTAACAACTTTTTTGTTAATAATTTAGTGTATCGTAAAAAGGCTTAAAATTGAAATGCAGTTTTAATTGGGTTAGAATAATGCAAACTGCACTAGTGTCTGATGTGTTTTATAGCGCATTCTCTTCTTTTATTCAAGGATGCGTATATTTAATTTCCGTCCTAGAAATATAAATAAACAACTCGTTTTCCGAAGTGGTTTATCCTCTGGTATTTCTTGCTTTCGACTTGAATTGGGTTTCCAACTATTTGCAACGCTGGCTGTCTTACGACCATACGGATCTGCAAATATAGTTAAAATCAAAGTGTGTGGCATCATACCACACAAAAGCTATGGGTATGAAGGGTTGATCCCCCCCTTGCCCCCCCCCCCATAAAAAAGGGTGATCCTCAACTGCGGAATGCCATAAACAAAGATATGTTGTTGATACCATGACATTTTTTATTGCTATAACGTTTTCAACTTCCTGCCTCCTCCGTGAAATCAGAGGTTTTAGATTCTCATTTCCTCAAATTCATCACTAGATATGTTACTATAAGGTAATTAAATTGGGAATTAATTCTTCGTTAAGAAATTACAGATTTCAAGAAGATAATGAAGAAATAAGTATCTTTACTTGATGCTGTTAAAAATCAGCACTATAGCTAGTGACTAATTCACATAATTGCTTTTATTACACTCCGTTGTATAAAGCACCTTTTGATGAATACCCCATTGAATTATTCCAGAGTACCAGCCTCAATCCCTCAAAGTTCGCAAATCCGCAACTTCCAACTCGTTTGTGGTTAATTTCAATTTTATTGATAGTCTAAGTTAATTTAATTAGAATATATATATATATACATTGTGTCGTTGTAGAATAATAACTTCTGAATGAACTCCATCAACCTCTACTCACAAGTCCTACAAATATATCTCATTACCCTAAAAACATCCCCAATGAAACCAAAAAATATAAAGTAAGCCTCGGAGCTTACGTTCTATCCCAGCTCTACACCATTAGATGCAAACTAAGTTAATAAAATTACAAATGAAATTCGCTACCGTCTCGTCGTCGGTTAATGGCGACAAAGA
The DNA here is from genome assembly GCA_027574925.1 of Ecitoglossa quadriceps. Taxonomy (NCBI): domain Eukaryota; kingdom Metazoa; phylum Arthropoda; class Insecta; order Coleoptera; family Staphylinidae; genus Ecitoglossa; species Ecitoglossa quadriceps. The sequence goes on from JAODGC010000004.1 coordinate 4,983,124, forward strand.
CGTTGCTGTCTCTTATGACACAGCTTAAGCGTGCTTTTGTTAGTGCTGCTTCTGTCGTAACGACATCATGCATAATTTAAAACCGTAAAAACCTCAAACTACAGCGTATACCACTTAATGCAAAAACATTGTTCTTTATTACTTTTAATCCGCTGGAAATAGTTTTAGCATCGCCGCGAGTACACTGTGGTCTTGGCTCTTTGTTTGGTTTAAGATTGGAGTGCCTGAAGATTATATTTCTGAGGTTGATGCAGTAAAGTAATGCTCTACTGGCCATGCGTATTGACCTGTGAGCATGCGACGAAAATGCCGTGATATGCTTGAAAGCACATGGAAACATGCTAAAGCTATAGAGAGGTAAAAAACAAAATTTATTAATGACTCCAAATAGATGGCGAGCTCCGTCGTGGAATGGATATGAGCACGCGAGACGATAATCAGTATACTTTTCAAACAGAAAACAATCTACATTGCGGGTTCATATGGTAATCTCAGTGTGGATGCCTTCCTTGTTAAAATGTAGTTATACAAATCTTTATTACACCTCACATTAAAAGACCTCCGAAAGGATTAAATAAATTACAGTGTACTGCAAATTCTGCAGCATAATCACTACAAACTACTAGCAATAAATACGTGTTTTTCACTTCCCACAATTTCCCATATGTGCAACCTCTCTGCGTGGGGTTTCGCCATACCTCAAATAACTCCCGATCTCCTTGCACTATGCTTGCACCTCACAAAACGAAAAACGAGGAAAAAAGATTGTTTGAGATGAAAATGACGGAAATTAATTCACTTCGTCGCTCGCCGATGCGGTCTGCACCCACCCGAATGGCAATGATAACGAGCGCCGCCACCACCGCAATCATAAAAGGGTGCGGCATTAAGAAAAACACAGTCAGTAACCGGAAGCTGGTACGTTCATTATTCACGGCGTGCGAACCATCACGAAAATTATGAGTTGCATTTCTAATGGCACATTATTACGAATGTTGGGAAGATGCTAAAAAAGTGAGGTTGTGTAATTGGTTGCATTCAATTTTAATGCTGAAGAAATTGTTCCAGTCCACTTTGGACATGAATATCCTGGGACTTATACGTAGAGAAAGATGAGAAATTAAATATTGAAGCGTCAGTAGAGTGTAAATTTACCAAGTTTGGTTAATATAGGAATGATAATTTAGTGCTTATTAAATGAATGATTAATATCTGAAAATCAGATATATCAGGCCAGGGTGGAGTACAATAAATATCAATATCATATAAATTTGGCTGTAAAATAAATTTCTGAAAAGTACCACTTATAAATAATTTACTGGATTAGCTTCCTGTGAAGAATATTTATTCCGTGCCAGCTATTTGCAGCATATTTGAAAATAAAATTAAATTAAGTCCCATTAAAAATACATTTCATTCGTTTAACAAAATGTTAAACCACATGGGTTCATTTAAAAATTTCATCGCTCGGCCATAGATAACTTAATAAACAGCAAGGGTGTACAAGGGTTCCTTGCGGATTGCACGACAATGTCTCCACCTTTTTCACGTTAGAAATCGTGCCGTGAATGTTAAGCGTACAAATTATGAATTAAATTAAAATGCATGAATCCAACTCTGCGCTGGCACTGCTCAGCAGCAGCCTTTGACATTTTTCCACTCACTGCCGCTTTTTTTGCACCCCGAGACGCCTGCCAAATGGTTTTTAGCCGCTCGTTTCTTTGCGGAAGAGATGCGCCCCTCGCGACGTCCTCGACAAACACATTGCTTGTCTCGCGAGTGTCTGCATGAGACAGGCAAATATTTCTTTTCTGCATTTCATCTCACGCGCAGCATCAATTAGTCCCCGTTTTATAAAGTTCCATATACATAAATGAGGCATTATTTTTAAACTATGCAGTTGACATAAATATCTACAATGTCAAAGGGACGAATTGTAAAACGTTTTATTTCACAAGTTGATTTGTTGGAGATGATTTGTTTTTAGATTGATGGTGTTTTTGTCATTTTGCCCTGGAACAGACAGGAATGCCATTGATAAAAGTCATACAATGCGGGTCCTTGTTTTCCGTTAAGGTTTTGAGAGTACGTAGGGTGAGGCTTAATGGAAAAGTTTCACGTCGACAAGGAAATATGTGCATTGTTGTGAAAATCGAGCTACGTTGCCGCCGCCGGCGTTGCGAAGGTGACGCGGAGGTGAGTGAAGCATCCCCAAGGATACACCCCCTATCCTAACATCGTCCCACAGTGACTACTTGGGGTTGTTCTTGTTTAGGGATGTCTGGTCTGTCTTGTGTGCTCTTCCATGCATTTCACCCTTAATGAGATGACTCCTACAAAAAATATCCTCAAATTGATAAATTAATGCTAATTTCGTATAATTTTTCAGGCAGATTAATGCCCTGTGTCTAAACTTAAGCCCGCAAATCAATTATTAGCAACCCTTCTTGAACAGCCTATCATTTTCGTGTCATTATATTCGTGTCGAAATCAATTGGCCCGAGGTGCACACAGCGAATTTCGTGCTAAATTTCTACGCGGTCCATTGGAAAACGGGAAAGATGTGGGATTTGGAGAAGCAGCGTGACAAGAACGTAGGGGTCTGCGCGCTCGCTTGTGGCGCTGACGTTTATGAAATTGGCTGTTTTGCCCGGGCATAACTCTCCAGACGTGCTCCGGGCCACATTCGTATACATTAGCTCTTTCAGCTCACCCACCCCTCCAGCATAGGGCGCGCACAGCCCGCACAAATTGCAATCGCAGCACTGGCTGTAAATTGAAATACTGCGATGTAGACGTCGGGCAACGCGTCTCCGATTTTTCTAAGTCCGAATAGTGCGGCGACTATGAAGCTGAAAATGATAGTTTATCGGTGCGAGAGGGCTGAACGCCGACATTAACTATTTATAAAACACCACAACTAGTTGTAGACATAATCTATATCCTAGAGAATTTTGCGCTTTCTCCTATCCTAACCGTTTCCCCCTCCCCCCCCCCACCCCATGATGGTTGGTTACTGATTCATCAATTCCACATTTTTGGGAGAGAAATCATCATCGATCGATTGCCACTAATTTGTCGTATCACCGTGTCACACAACCCCAATCTCTGACCACGCAATCACCCCATATGAAGAGCATGAACAGTGTGAGGGTGCGTAGTGAAAGGGCGTGTGCATTATTGATATCGGACTGTCTTCGAACACAGCGATGCGAGATGTGGTCATAAAAGCGGGCGACACGTGAAATGAGGGTGGCCGGGAGATGCACCCTCGTCGCGTGTATGGCCCATCAGTGGAATGGCCGGTGATAAACTTTACTGGCAGACGGAAAGCACCTTCACAGTTGCAACCATCCAGAACATGTGTCAGGACTGAGAAAAACAGGAGGAAAAATAATGCAGAGGAAGGGAATGACATGAATGAACATGGATAAGGAAAATTTAGGAATTATGTAATATTAAATATGGGGCGTTAAATTAAGACGAAGAAGAAATAAGAAAACACAGCTGCTTTCCATTGTATTTAAAAGGAGGCAAAATTTCGTTTTCGACTAAGGCATTTTGTTTTTCAGGATTAGGAATTTACGGGAAATACAAATTTGTCAAATTATACATCAAATGAAACCTCTTTAACTTCTCTTTGAAGTTTACTTTGTTTAAGTTTCCTTAGAAGTTTGAACATGAAGTAGTTCATGTTCAAAAGCAGGTTTCCTTTCTTGCCAAATTTAAAACCTATTTTAGGTTTTGTTGACAGTTTTCTCACGTTTAGCGTTCCATACAAAAATCCAATCATTTTCCGACACTTAGACAACACTTTACGTAAAATGTTTTCAGCCCTGCTTTAAACGCTGCTTTACATGCATTCATTCACGCTGCGCATGACGTCCCTCGCATTATTTATGCAAAGCCGCAATAACGCAAACACCTGCGGCGGTGGCAGCATCAAAGTCTTGGATTTTTTTCCCTCCAACTGAATTCCTACAACTTACACAACATAGAACCATAGTACAGTTCATTAATAACTTAATCTCCCTCACCCATTATGCTGCTTTTGGTGGGAGAAAACTAGTGAAAAACTATTCTTTATCGAGGACTTATTTCCCTCTACAAAGATGATGTAAATAGTCTACCATGACTTGAGAGTATTTTCCGGAGCTTAGATAAATGACGAGTAAACGTGTCACCATCAATATTCATCTTGTCCTTCGTGAGCCTTCAATGGACCTTTGACCGAAATAGTTTAATTGCGTACTTAGAATTTTGACCCAATTTGGCACATTGAAGAGTTGCAGTTTGTTGCTCGTAAATTAAAGGAAAGCAAAGATTTTATCCTTGCGAAAACTCACTTATTTCGTGAGACGTTAACTTTTTCGCCCAACTGTTGTGTCTTGCTTCAATCTATGAGTGTAGCCCAGCGCGCGCAGCCGGAAATTAATTTATGTGGCACGCCTTGTTTCCGAAATTGTATTTTCCAAGCCGATTTGCTTGTTTCGACGAGTTGAATTCAACAATGCGTCCTATCTTATTAAATTGGTGTACAAACTTGCCGCGGAAGAAGTCGTAGCGTGACGAATCGCATTTGGGAGCTAGGGAATTGAGATGTGAGCGGAAAACGGGAGGGCAATGGGACAGAAAACTGGGAAGAAAGGTGGCAAAATCGGGACCCATAGTTGAAAATATCAGGCCATCTTATTGTGTAAACTTTCTCTTGGAAATGAAAGTTACGAAGAAAGTTGAGATTATTTATAGATGTAAATAAATAATGGATATATCGATATCTGTTCTCTTTTGCCTGGGTCTGTTCTTGTTTTTGTGATTCTAAAGGGCAGCAAGACTACTTAAGCAAACCCCAAAATGAAATTAGTGCTAAACTTCCCTTTGGTACATGACACCAAACGCATTGCACTCACTCCTGAAAGGCTTCAAACTGGTTGGAACCCTTGGAGGCTTGTAACACGCCCGCGACATATCAACCTACACCGGCGGTATCGACGCATAAAATGCGTAGAAGGCCATTATCAATGCGATAGCATGTCGTCAAAGTGGCCTGGAGACACTTAATTAACATGCACCCCGTGTGCGCGCTCGCGGTCAAAGGGGTTGTGGATCCCCACGGATAACGTATGTGCGGATACAACAAGTTTAATGTGAGACCA